>JBAIZL010000005.1:265998322-266008322 GCA_036971475.1 Prosapia bicincta
ATAAAAGAAATATGTTTTATTTATAAGTAATAACATTTTAAAAAACAATTTTGTTCATGATCTGCTCGTAGTTAGAAAAAAAATACATTTCCTTATTTTTGAGCGAAAACATGAATAGTGGAGGTTGATGTCACCGAATGTTACGGTAACATATTAGGATTATTTGATTTGCTAGTTAAAAATATATAAACTTCAGTTATAGCCTACAAAGTGATAAAGATCAGTTACTTGAGGAAATTATTTTGTAAGAGAAAGAATGCTAAATGGAGAGTTATTTAATAAAACTGTTTAGTAAAATGAGAGTGAAAATAAAGAAAATTTATTTATCTTTGTTTTGTAATAGGGAGTGTGTGTAGGTAAAAGCCCAAGTGAAACTGTAATAATTTTCCAAAAATGTACACGTTTGGTCACCATTTGGAGCACAAAAGGAATTTTATACTGATAAGTAGAAAATTAATTAGAAACATCGCCCAACAGGGTTTACTTATTGATGTTGAAGAAATTTATGTACTTAATATGTAAAAAATATGTTTAGTTTTAGGTATAATAGTTACAAACTGAAAAAGTTGGTTTAAAATAAAATAATGTGTTTTCATTGTTAGTGTCGTAATAGTTGGCGACGTGGCTTTAAAGATTGTAAAATATAATAATTAGGGCTATTGGTAGTCTAAAATGGTGTTTCGTGTATAGGTGGTTCTATAATGAATTGTAAGCACTTGAAGGTTTTTTTGAAGAAAAAACTAGTTATATTTCCAGAATCAATTCAAACGGCAATGTGGTTAAATCATTAAATTTTCTTTTGCAACTTTATCAAAGCTTTATTAAACTGATTGTTTGCATCAATTCACAGGACAAATATTAAGGCTAAATTAGAAATACTGTATACCTTGTTTACATATTTATTTCCTAATCTTTAATATAGATTAATTGCTTCATTAAAAATAAACACCACGGTTGTTCCAAGTTATTAGTTATTCGGCATTGACATTTCGGCCGAAAGAGCATAATAGGTTTCAGAAATTAAATTGATGAGTCTTGCAGTAATTTTCTCTAAAGATGATAGCTTTGTAATCGAAATTTATATCAAGATTTAAATATAAGTTTAGATTAAGTTAAATAGAGCTTAGCTAGTAAGAACAATTCACAATGGAAAAAGTATTTAAACAGTGCACTATACAGTGCACTGATTTCATCAGTGATTTGATACTCAGTCATTTTAACTGATGAATTCGACATCGTCGTCGAAACTAGTCTTTATATATTAATAAACTCGTGTTTAGTGAGATTTTGAGTGGACTGTTTAATTTTTTTGCCGTTGTTAAAAGTTTATGTGGTTAAGAGGTTTTCATTTATTTATAATAAAAAAACTACACAGCTGCTTCATTTAATATGGAATAGTTTTGTCTGAAATTAATATCAATAACGCGCTGGCTCACATGAACAATTCATAGCATTTCTTCCGTTTTCCAGATTCCAAACGGACGGTGCTAAGGATACGCTAGGATGAACAGCACTATGAATCACACCAACGCATCTCTCGATATAACATATAGAAATGACTCCCAAAAAACTGACTTGTACGACCCGCCACTTGTAGAAGAGGAGATTTACGATGTACCCACTCACATTATCGCAATTCTCTCTACATGTTACGGATCCATCTCCTTAATGGCAGTGCTGGGCAACGGACTCGTGGTTTGGGTGATTTTTAGCAGTGGCCGGATGAAGAATGTTACTAATTACTACATTGCTAACTTGGCTATTGCCGACATAATCATCGGATTGTTCTCTATTCCTTTCGAGGTACGCTTCTTTCTATACATAAAAGGTCATAAAACCTAAAACCATTAGCAATAAAATAATAAATATAAATCATTCGGGCGTCAGTATGATATGATGAAAACAAATCTTGGTCACCAAGAAAATAAAACAGTAGTTGCAAATCTAATGACATTTCGTTAGAGTTGCCATCATAGTTACAATAAGTAGCTAAACTAGAAAACCTTTTTCGTAGGTGTTATTAATATTTCTGTAGTGATTCATACCGCCAAGGTAAAATTTTGAAAATTAAATTTTAATTTGTACCACACTAATATTTTATTCATATAAAGGTAATCGATGACACTAAACTCAGAATACAAGTTGTGAATCAACACACAAAAAACAAATCTTTAATTTGAATGATAAACAACACCTAAATTACATCCTATACAAACCAAATAACGAAACCTAAAAATAATATTTTTAAAATCAGTTAATCTAATCACTAAATTGCCAAGAGAATTGTGAAGTTAAACTTAAAATATTGGAATAAATTATAACATTAAGGATTTAAAAAGTAATTTTGTAGTACGAAAATCAGAATACGTCACTTTTATAGCTTCATATTGTGTGTTGCTTTTCGATACAACCACGATATTGTCAATCTCTTTTAAATTTCCCAGTAAAGGTTACATGATGGAAATTTTAAAATAGAAATAAATAAAACAGGTTTATTTACACAACATATGTTTAACTTACAGAGACATTATTGTTAGATTGATTAATTTTTAAATTACGGGTGTACGCAGGGTGAGAACCCATCTTAATTTTTTACTATTAATAGACGCAATCTTTAATCCCTCATCTTTTCATGTTAGGCAACATAGTACACACTTTAATAAAGTCCTAAGTGGTAGAATTACGTGCACTTGACGTGCCAAGATGTTTTATCGTGATCACATTATATAAGCACATCAACTCTAATAATATGCAACAGCTCCGATAACCTGTCATGTCGAAACCATTTAATTTCTATTCACTCGATATGGCGAACGTTGTGGCTTCAAAAACTACTTAATTTTTCAGAAAGCCTAAACAATTTCAATTTCTTTAAAAAATATTTCCTTTACATTTTCGTTAAAACTTTGTCTTATTATTAAGTAAAATAATAATTGAATAAATAAAATTGTTACATTGAAAAATAACCAAAGAGTGTTAAAATTTTGGCGTCGCAACGCGTGGCAAAAAGCGTTAGAATATACATATAATTAAAATGGAAAAAAAGACAAATAAGTTTAAATAAATAAAAAAGGTAAAGATTTATATTACTTTTATTAACAATAGCACTTATTTTTCAATAAATGAAATATGAAAAAACAATAAGATTATTTATGAAAAATTGTTTTTACTTAATATGAGACCATCTATAGGAATATATCTAAAATATTTGTGTATGCCTGTGTGTAAAATATATGTAATATAATTATAACTTTTAAACCCAATCAGTTATAATTACCATTGTAATATTTACTTATTACATTTATGTTCCATATTCACAGTTTTATGTAACTGTATTCATGTTTATATTGCATTGAGTTAAAATTCGATCTACGTGGAAATCGTAGAGCAAGCGTCAACGATATAGCAGCTTCTTGACGTAAAGTGGAAACGGTAGTTCTATCAAAAGGTCAGTTTACTTTTAAATATGATAAAAAAATCCTTCAATTTTAAAATACTCACACACCTTCTTGTTTTAATTCGTTTAACCTAAAGTTTGTGCGATAATTTTAAATTAAATCAACTATTATTTGCTTTGTTGACATTGTTATTAAGTATGGATATTAATCAGAAAATATCAAATTAGAATAATACTTAATTGTATTCTGGTTTAATTATTTACTTCAACGTTCTGTTTCTCGAAAAATCAGTACATCTTAGTCTATAAAACATTAGTGTAGTTATTAAAAACACCAATAATTATATCATTCTAGTAAATACAAATTTATTTCCAGTTCCAAGCTGCTTTACTTCAACGCTGGACTCTTCCTGACTTTATGTGTAGCTTCTGTCCTTTTGTTAAGACAGTGAGCGTATGTGCTAGCGTGTTTACGCTTGCAGCCATCGCTGTGGACCGCCAAAGGGCAGTCGTGAAACCTTTTACGTAAGTAACTGAGAGCTAATTGTTTCTAAATGTTAATTTCTACATCCATGGGAACGTTTAAGTCATCTAACTATGTAATATTTTTACTAATAAAGAAAATAAGAATTGGAAGATGCAAACAGTATGCAGAGTTGATTTTGGTATGTATGGCACTCCAGGGTTATAGTGTTATGCAACAACAAAAGGCGTGCATGTACTAATACTTAATGAAGTTAATAAACTGTTTCCCGTATTTTGGACTATATATTAACCCTATACACATATAGGACAAACTATATGTATATATATATATATATATATATATATATATATATATATATATATTTAAATATAATTTAGTGACACACTCTATTTATAACAATCACGATTACTCAGAGGTACGTAATATGAAATTAATTAAAAATGCTCAAAAAGTTTAAGAATGAATATCATTGAAAATTTAGAAATCAATAAAAATAACATTAAAAATAAACTTATTGAGGAGCAGTTAGAAGTAAAATCAAAACTTAATACCATTTTTAGCGTATTCAATGAAGTCTTTAAAATAAAAGACTAAAATAAATAGAGATTATTGATGAATGTTTGATCAAACAGATAAGATAAGAATAACTAATCTTTTAAGCGTAGTACAATTATATGAAAAGTTTTGATGTGGTCATAAAACTATAGAGTTCTTACAGAGTTTTGATAA
This sequence comes from Prosapia bicincta, assembly GCA_036971475.1. Classification (NCBI taxonomy): domain Eukaryota; kingdom Metazoa; phylum Arthropoda; class Insecta; order Hemiptera; family Cercopidae; genus Prosapia; species Prosapia bicincta. Next base: position 266,002,936 of record JBAIZL010000005.1, read on the forward strand.
TATTGATACTTACAATAAGCGAAAAGCTTCAATGTATAAAGGAAAATAAAGTACAAATTCTTGTTTAAGTAAATGTTGTTTAACCTCCATATATATATATATATATATATATATATATATATATATATATATATATATATATATATATAGTAATATATAGAACCGTCAATCAAAGAATATTATAGTTTACCATCCAAGGTCTATTTCATCAAGTCTAGTTGTTTGAAACACAAATGTAGATATTTTAGTTGAGGCACAAATTTAAAATATTCTAAAAACTATATTACGTGTGTGAAAATGTATATTGTTCAGTCCTAATATTCAAATCGGTATCCATTTTATGTAAAAGATTATAAATTGCCAGCAATTAAATCTGTAACCATTCGTAATCCATAAAACATTGCTAGCCAAGTGCCAAGTATGTTTCAGCCAGCTGCAAGAGCACAGATTAAATAACTTAATTAACTGACAGAGAGGCAACTTGGATCCCCGTTAATCTAACCGACGGTTACATCGTACTAACTGACCTTTGTTTGAATAAATTGAAATGAGTTTATACTTTGGAGCCAAGATTATTAATTTCTTAAAATTACTTCATTTTTTATGATTCGTTTTAAAAAAACATTATTCTACACATTACAAATTATTTTAAAAAAATATACAATTTAGAAATCAATACTTACTAACGAAACCATTTGATTAAATAATAAGTAGTTACGTTTTTTTGTACAATAGATTTTATAGTTTTAGTCTTAGTGTTCGTATAGACATGATAGTAGGAAAATATATCATACGTCGCTCTAAAAATGTTAACATTTGATGCATTTTATTTGATCAAGTAAAAGAAATAGTTACAGTACTTACAACTACATAGTATAATATATCATGTATTATATTTTCCATATATATATATATATATTTCATATATATATATATTTTCCATATATATATATATATATATATATGCAAAATATAATACACAAAATATACATATACATAATACACATATTATACGTACTATTTATAAGACAGGCGCGGGCGCATTCGCGCGCGCATACACACATATGTGTGTGTGAGTGTGTGTGTGAGTGTGTGTGTGTGTGTGTGTGTGTGTGTGTGTGTGTGTGTGTGTGTGTGTGTATGTGTGTTTCACGATTGGAAAAATATGATGAAAAGTTAATATCCGGAGAAGCCCACATCTGTTCATCGCGGAGTGCAAAAAAACAGCTCTGACGTACTTCATCAGTTTCTTGATTTATTTCTTCAATACTAGATGACATTATAGCAAAACGTTGGAAATGTCGATTTTTTCGCAACAGAATGCATGGATCTATTCATTGATTAACTATTTATAACTCACACACACACACACACACACATACATACACACAAATATATATATATATATATATATATTTTAAAACAACACAGGTTATTCAAATACAAGAATATTTATTATTTTATATCCAAAGCTTTTCGTTGGCAAACAGTACCAACATCATCAGGAATGAAAATCATCATCTTTTCATTCCTGATGATGTTGGTACTGTTTGCCAACGAAAAGCTTTGGATATAAAATAATAAATATTCTTGTATTTGAATAACCTGTGTTGTTTTAAATTATTAAACAAGAAAACGTATTTTATATTTATATATATATATATATATATATGCAAAATTTAATACACAAAATATACATATACATAATACACAAATAAGTACTATTTATAAGACAGGCGGAGGCGCACGCTCGCGCGCATACACACACATATATAAATATATATAAATATATATATATAAATATACATGAGTATGCCCGAGGATGGAGACACTAACCAGTCTTTGAAAGTACTCGCATAAATACCAAGTAAGATTCTTGTTTAAGTACATAAGTGAAAGTGATAAGTGTATACAAGAAAACAGTGTTGCATAATCTACAAATATATATATATATATGTATATATATATATATATATATATATATATATATATATATATATATATATTTAACTAAATAGGAAAACGGTAGTTATATTGTTCTGCTAGTAAATATTTCGGATGATGTAAATTGTGTTCTGTAAATTGTTTTATTAATAAATACATAACGAATAAATCTGCCAAGATTAATTGAATGTGGTTAAATAATGGTCTGATATGTACTTAATAGTTTATTAGTAATATATTAGAATTAATTTTTAATGTAAAATTTCAAGTCTGGAAGTAATGTTGTTAAATAACCACCTATGTAGTATTATTATATCAACATTTTTTTTTATTTTAACATATTTATTATTGCATTGTAGTCTAGTTCTGAACTGTATTTATATAGTTTCAAGTCTGTAGGAAGCCAGGAAGTTAGTTTAAAGTCTATTATAAAATGTGTAGCTGACAGACAAACTAATTAAATAAGAAACCTAAAACAATAACAGATTTTTGTCACTAAACAATTAAACGTAATTTGTTTATAGAGATTTTCGCTATAAACAAACCATTTCTGCTATGGTTGTTTTTCAAAACATTTTAAACTGGAGTATTTTTCAATTCACAAATATTACAACATCCCATAGTAAAACAGTCCATTACAAATGAAAAATCACTCAAAAGTGTGGTATTTATAAATACCGTTGAAATTAGAGTCAAACCGGTATTTTGATTATAGTTCTATTCATTGAACTGTCCACAAATATATATTGTTTTTCCATGAAGACAGTAACTATTTAGTTGTACCTGACTTTTGATCGTTTATTGAAGCATTTGCGTAATAAAATCATTGAAACAGAGCTTCTTATAATATATTAAGAAATAATACTATATATTTGTATATAAGGAATATATTTTTATAATAATTAAGGAACATATGTGCTTTTATTACAAGCAAAACGTTTCTAGTATATTGTTTTCAAAGCCCAGCAACACTGACATTGTGTACAATAGATAACTGGAGCACACATTATTTTGTCCTTGAAAAAGGTTAAGAATCTTATTTTAATCTGTTCTACTACTTTGTTTATTATATCAATAAACAACTTAATACGGGCGTCACCTGTCTACAACTAATTTTTGAACGAAAGTAGTGAAAGGTTTTTTTATATTTAAAAAAAATGTTTAAAGTTGTACTACATGTTTCAGATCCAGAGTGTCAAAAGTCCAATTCAAATTGGTCATCTCACTGATATGGGTGGTGAGCGTCATCATAGGCTTTCCCTGGCTGTACGTCATGGGGGTGAAGGAGGTACAAGACAAAAAATACGGAGTGCGGGATTTTTGTTATCATGTTCGATCAGGCCCGGACGTGATGTTGGCATACAGGGCCAGCCTGGTGGTATTTCAGTATGTGATTCCTGTATCTGTGATCACTTGGGTGTATGCTCGTATGGGCTTAGCTCTGTGGGGTGCTACTGCCCCTGGCAATGCTCAGAGTGACAGGGATGAAAACATTATGCGCAATAAAAAGAAGGTAATTTTATAGCTGATAATTAGACGTGACTTTTGCATGTAAACAGTTACAAATCCCTAATATTAGTTTTTTTTTAACGAGAAAGAAAATCAAAAATATTTGTTCTAATTTCATTTAAAAAATCACTTAATAAATGCTTGAAATTTAGGCTATCAAGTTTTGTATTTGTCACTACTTCCAGCTGAACATTGTCTTCTGCAACTGGGAAACTTCATGTAGCAAACTTAAGGCCCAAAAAAGACTCATAATGACTTTTGTTATAGCGTTGCATATAAACAATTACAAATTCGTAATATTTGTTAATTTTTTTTTAACGAGTAAGAAAATCAAAAGTATTTGTTCTAATTTCATAAAAGGAATTTATCCCCTAATAACGGCTTAAAATTTAAGTTATCAAGTTTTGTATTTGTCAGTCCATCCAGCAAAACCTTGTCTTGGTTATTAGCAACTTGGAAACTTCATACAGCTAATTTAAGACCCAAAAAAGACTCATAATGACTATTGTTATTGCGTTGCATATAAATAATTACAAATTCGTAACATCTTTAAATATTTGTTCTAACTTCATTAAAAAAATGCACCTCTTAATAACATCTTGAAATTTAGGTTATCTATCTCTTCTTCAAGTACATGTAGATCACTTTCACTTCACAACCTACATGAGACCCGTATCTCTTGATCTATCTCTTCTATTTCTAATTGTAGATCACTTGCACTCTACCACCTACAAGAGACGGTGTATCTCTTGATCTATCGCTTCTTCAGGTACATGTAGATCACTTTCACTTTACAACCTACATGAGACCCGTATCTCTTGATCTATCTCTTCTATTTCTAATCGTAGATCACTTGCACTCTACCATCTACAAGAGACGGCGTATCTCTTCTTTAGGTACATGTAGATCACTTTCACTTCACAATCTACATGAGACCCGTATCTCTTCTATTTCTAATTGTATATCACTTGCACTCTACCACCTACAAGAGACGGCATATCTCTTGAACTATCTCTTCTTTAGGTACATGTAGATCACTTTCACTTCACAATCTAGATGAGACCCGTATCTCTTCTATTTCTAATTGTAGATCACTTGCACTCTACCACCTACAAAAGACGGCATATCTCTTGAACTATCTCTTCTTTAGGTACATGTAGATCACTTTCACTTCACAACCTACATGAGACCCGTATCTCTTCTATTTCTAATTGTAGATCACTTGCACTCTACCACCTACAAGAGACGGCATATCTCTTGATCTATCTCTTCTTTAGGTACATGTAGATCACTTTCACTTCACAACCTACATGAGACCCTTATCTCTCGATCTATCTCTTCTATTGGCAACTCTAGATCACTTGCACTCTACCACCTACAAGAGACGGTGTATCTCTTGATCTATCTCTTCTTCGTGTACATGTAGATCACTTTAAATTCACAACCTACATGAGACCCATATCTCTCGATCTATCTCTACTATTGACAACTGTAGATCACTTACACTCTACCACCTACAAGAGACGGTGTATCTCTTGATCTATCTCTTCTATTTCTAATTGTAGATCACTTGCACTCTACCACCTACAAGAGACGGTGTATCTTGATCTATCTCTTCTTCAGGTACATGTAGATCACTTTCACTTTAAAACCTACATGAGACCCGTATCTCTTGATCTATCTCTTCTATTTCTAATCGTAGATCACTTGCACTCTACCACCTACAAGAGACGGCGTATGTCTTGATGTATCTCTTCTTTAGGTACATGTAGATCACTTTCACTTCACAATCTACATGAGACCCGTATCTCTTCTATTTCTAATTGTAGATCACTTGCACTCTACCACCTACAAGAGACGGTGTATCTCTTGATCTATCTCTTCTTTAGGTACATGTAGATCACTTTCACTTCACAACCTACATGAGACCCTTA
>JBAIZL010000005.1:266013322-266400822 GCA_036971475.1 Prosapia bicincta
ACTGAAAATCATCATGTTTAAAGTCTAACGCGCTTTGGGACTGCGGCAAAGTTTCCAATAGGTAAGTTAGTTATTCAAAAATCTATATGAAGTTTTTTACCCATCTGGTTGTCGTCGAAACCTCCATTGTATAACATTAAACTGTTGCCATGGTTACCACACAATATCATAAATAGTGCTCTAGGGTAACTAAAATAAAATGTTTCTTGAATAACCTCAGTAGGAATAAACGTAATTTTTTTTATATACTACTTGTTTTATTCAGCAACTTTCGAGCATTCTCAGCTAGTTATTCGTTGTCAATTTTCTCTGAATAAATTACTTTGATTTATTATTTTCAATCTTTACGATCAAGCAACAAAATTTCATTCAAGCCGATCTTCTACAGGTCTCCCACTTCTAAGATAATGTATAACTATGAAAGAAGCATTTTTTTAAGCCGTTACGTTTTGTATTACAAATCTTTTTATAAGTTGTGTTTATTTTGCTAATAGAGTGTTAATAAAAAACAAATATGTTAGATTTAAATCCTTATATTTAAATATTCTTAATTATTAACCTTCGTAGGTAGTAATAGTCACCGGTTTATCAAATTAAAAATACAAAATAAAACCTCTGGTCAAGACGTCTTCCTTGACACAAGCTTCCTTGATAACACAAGCTTGGGTGTAAGTTTAGTAGATACATCCTCCTGTACAGGTAATAACAACTTCAAAACTAATCTGAAGGTATTTTCTGTTTAACATTAACTTGAGCTTAGAGATTAAATTAATGGTTTACAATTGTCTTATTTTTCTACAAAGTTGTTTTTCTGGAAAATTGTTTACAGTTTTAACATCTGGTTACTAAACAGAAAATATACTTGTATTTTTATTGTAACGCATAAATGTTTACTTTTTTACAATATTAATTAAAAATACAGACAATTTTTCAGTATTCATGCATTACAAACAGCTACCTTCAAATTTGCATTCAAATCTGTCTAAACAAACGTTTAACAACTGTATCCTTTATCAATGAACAATTAGACAGGTTAGACATTCGCGGATTACATTTCATTATTACAAAATTAATTCCATGGAATTATATTGGTTTCAGATTCCGTTACATCAACATAATTTGGTTCTGCATGGATTGGCTTGCTATGAGCAACAGCTGCTACAACCCGTTTATTTACGCTATCTGCAATGTAAGCATAGAATTTGTATAGAAAATTATAAATCCTAGATTTTTTTATATATATGTGTGTGAATGTGTGCGTGTGTATGCGTCTGTGTGTGTGTTTGTGTGTGTGTGTGTGTGTGCGTTTGCTATAAAAATTTGTAAAGACAAATGAGTTTTTTTTTAATTGTAGGCATATCTCTTCAACTTTTCTACTAAAACCTATATAATATAAGAGAAAAAATCTGATTTATTCGATACGTAAAATACCAATGTTCTATATATTTTAATTCCTATATATTTGTAGATTTGGTCATCCACGCTAATTACGTATTCTCCCGCAAGGTGCACGAGACAATTTCTGTTAATAGAAAAGAGAAAACTAAGGGGTAGCAGTGGTAACTTATCTATTCTTCATACCATCCATTTACACGTGGCTGTTTTTTTGTAATAATATTGTATTTGCAAAATTAAAAATGAAGTTTTTTCATAAAGTATTTATTGTATTGACTTGACAAGACTAATGAGGAGTAAAATCAAATAATTTATACACACACACACACACACATATATATATATATATATATATATATATATATATATATTAAAACAACATAGGTTATTGAAATACAAGAATATTTATTAATTTATAACATTAATTTAATATTATGTTGTTTTAAATTATTAAACAAGAAAACGTATTTTATATTTATATATATATATATATATATATATATATATATATATATAAAATATATATACTTCTTAACATATATACATACTTCTTAACAGCAAGAAGTAATATTTTTAGAGAGGTAAATTAAATATTCAGTGATTACACAATCTCCTATTCTCTTAATAGAGCTTTGATTAATCATCTCTGGGCTTCATTCATTCATTCCTCAAAGCAAGAGGTTTTTTAGTAATTAGTTTTCTTTATTCCTGGAGCCTTTACTCACGTAAAATTGAATTTAATCAGAGTTTTCTATTTTGAATACATAAATTTTACAAAACCATATTTGCATTTAACATGCCGTTACATTGTATTAAATTTTATTTTTACTAATATCATTCAGGTATCAGCTCTATGAATATGGGACATTTAAAATATTTCAAACATGTTTTTAAACCTAAAGTTTGCGTTTTTTGACATTTCGTTGCTTAAACCTGTACGACCAATATGACTGATTCTAAAGCTTGTATTATCCCAACAGTTGTTTTTACATATAATTGTATCATATTTTTTTATTTTTAAGTATTTTCTGGTTTAGTAACTCTTTTTTCCTCACTTGGGAGGTAATCAAAATACCATAAAAGATACCTTATACATTATTGAATCGATTACTTCTTTCAACTGGTTATGACTCTATGTTTCACGGGAAAAACATCTCATCCCTTAGGATTTATTCCGTTACGCAAAGCTCTTCCTATTTAAGCTAAAGTTAAGTTGTAACATGGGGTTTCATACGTCTGATATTACACTTTGGGTTATGTTGCAGAAAAGTAGTTTTAAAAAATAGAATATGTTATTTTATTTATTGTAAATTATTAAGTTAAAATTTTATTATTAAATATTTATTATCATTTATTAACGATAACAATTTATATTTCGATAAAATTTACAACAAATAATTAAATATGATGGTAATCAGTTATGTATTATTATTTCAATTTTTTAAATGAAAACATTAGTATGCGCCTCCGACACTTTTTAAAACCAATTTCAAATAAAATTGTTAAATAAAATTTTTATTCCGTCAATAAGAGTTTTCTATTAAACACCTTCTTTTATTATTAACTGTTTTGCTATGTTATTCTACTAAAGTCTTTATCAATTAAATTCTTCAAACAAAATACTCATTTCTGTCGGCCAGTCCCACTGCTCCAAAATTGTAAAGTTTTGTATTCAGAGATAATCATGTCCGATAAAATATTCAGATAAAATATAATATAAAATATAAATTTATATTTAAAAAAAATCAAAACTAACTTATTAATTTGGAAAATAGTTTTAAACAATGTGTTTCCTCATTTTCGTGATTTGCTCCTTAGTTTATTTAGTTGAATGTAAGCATTGTCAATAAGTTCTATATAAACAGTAAAACCAGTCCTTTTATGTTCTGACACATCGCCTAAGCGTCAGAGGCTTACAAAAACCTTCTGGTAACCCTTCTCGTTAGATATAAATTTACTGATTACAAAATATACCTTTTTTAATGTACCTATCACATATATTCTACATACCGATCATGTATACTCTGGCTTCGGGTGCAATAAATACCTTTTAATTAAAATTAGTTTGTATTTTTAGTGTCGTTCATGATAATAAATGTATTAACGTGCGTAGCTTGAAAGTAGTTTACGAAATATATTTACCATCATAACAATACACTTTGTCCTCAGCTCTTGCAAAATTTAAACAGTATAACGTGACTAAGTGTTTATTTAACACGCGTAGAGAAATCATGAAGTTTTAGTCACGAATTAGAATAATAATTCAGTGTTTCGCCGTGTAATGCTTTCCTATCCTACTATTTTATAAAATAAAACTTAATATAATACTATTAAAAATATCGGATTAATACACTTGCAGAGATGTGACGAGTTGTGGAACATAAACAGTCCTGGGTGAGGAACTCATGTAATGACCTGTGACGCTTTAGCGTTATATTAACTTCAAACATTTCTTGAATGCTTATATTGATATAAAATTTCATTGCTAAGTGAAAACACTATTATTTTATTTAAGTTCGCGGGAAGTTTTTCTCCACCTACATACCCCAGCGAACATGGTTACCTAATTAATCCGCCAAGCTCTTTGATCCCACAATTGAGGGAATATACACAGAATTCTTTGTTTGGTTGAAGTAACGGAATTTTAAAGAAAAATATTTTTTTTAATTCAAATTAAATTTACTCTTTCTTGCTGTAGTTTCATGAAAGCCCAATGTTGCAAAGTATTTTTTTAAATTTTTATTTGAATATATATTTTTATACATTTCAAATTTCAAGTTATTGTGATAAACCTTCAAAAGCCATGCAGTGATATTGTGTTATATTTTTGTATTTTTCTGCAGAAAATGTTTGTGGTATTTATAAATGTATTATTGCTATTTAAAAAGAAAGCTGTCACATAATTTCAACAGATGTCAGAACTTATCTGGCGTGTTACACTGTCAAATGGTTGTGCAACTCCTCGATAAAATGAATTTATAGTATAGCTTCATAAATATCCATAATAGTTTTAAACTGGTAAAATTTAAAATTGTTATACATTAAACATTGATTAAACATTCTCTTACATTTTCGTTAAAAAAAGTGCAATTTTTCGAACTAAATTTACAACTTGTAATTCAAAGTGTTAGGTTTATAAAGATCGAACCCGTTACATACTCGATTCAAAATTTTAAATTATTCCCCTTGTCTATTAAATTAATTAAATAATAAATAAGACCTTATGAATAATTATTGATTAGTAAATTGATAATAGCTAATTCCATGAACCATATTAAATGTTACAAAAAAAGGAATTATTTGACGTCCTTACTTTAAAAGTCGTTCAAAATAAATGTGTAATGAAAATTGCATTTGTCTTTCTTCAAACTCAGTATTTAACGAATTTCATGGGTACTTATTATAAATCAACCTTTAAATTTGTTAAATTTTGTGTAAAAATACTATCTACAATAATTCTTGCGTAACTAACCCTATACGAAGAGCCGATAGAAAACATTTGTCACAAAGTACAATAATATAGAGCAGATTCCCAAACCTTTTCTTGACCATCGCCCACTTTCGAGATTTACAAGTTTTTTCGCCCACCTGATATAAAAACACACAAAATATAAAATTACCAACATATACATTCAAATACCGTACCTACATATAAGTTGAGAAATGAGGATTTTTAAGAACATCTTTATCTTAATAGGTGCATCATGTTCATTTAGACGAAGTTTAAATTGACATTATAATCACAACACTAAAACTCTATCCTAAAATGTCATAGTTATTTGTGTATACTACTCACAGTGGGCGAATTTATCCAGTTTTGGAATCTCTGATTTAAAGTAACGAAAAATTATGAGGCTATACATTCTTCGGAGATTGAATAAGGCGAATGCCGGACATCAGTCTCTCCTACTTAGGCTTCTAATCCATCTCAGATCTTTTTCTTAAGTCGGTATTAATATAAGTACTTTTTTAATCCTTGAAATAAAATTTAAATTGAAATTAAATTATAAGAGATAAATAGTATTAAAGCAGTTTGAAAATAACAATTGAACCAGAAAATGTCGTCAAAATATACTAAATGTGTCCAAGTCTCTATTTAAAACGATTTTTTTCTTTAATAGTAAATGCATGCACTTGTTTCCATCTGATTACGTATTTCAAATTTTAAAGTTTATGTCAATCGTTATCATTTAGCTTCTTTAAGGATAATGAGTATTTTATGAATTTTAATAGCGTAATGTTTATACTAAATATTTAATTTTCTCTTTCAAATTATGTTTCAATACAAATTTACAGTTTCTAAAAAAAGCAACCATTTTTGTTTAAATATCTCTGGATTAACAAAGACATTTACAATTTAACATTACTAATAATACTAAACGATATTTCTGAATCACTTCTTTAATTTAGTCAAAGGAATAAAAGTAATTTTTGTAAAATGTAATTTTTGTAAAATGCAATTTTTAAACACAATTTTTCAACAATTTTTTAAATAATTTTATATAAAATAAAATTGCCTACTTTCATTTTATCAACGTATTATTTTCCTACTTATAGTTCTGTTAACTCTGTATTTTCAGGAGAAATTCAAACGGGAGTATAAAAAGAGACTGGGTGTACTATGCTGTAAGGACTCACATCGTCGAGACCAATTTTCCCATGAAATGAGCGCTCTGGATAGCTCCCGGTATGAATGGCGCCGCACTTCAACAATCAACAGCAAACTGAGCACCAGGAACACCTCCATAACTCTTCAATGAGTGTCAGTATGTTCTCAGCCCACAAAAAGATATTTTTGGACCATTTCTTTTGTGATTGAGAACGAGATTGACTTGAGTAACTTACGACGGGTTAACAAGTCAACGCCACTGCGCTGTGAACTCACTATAGAAAATTAAAAATATAAGCATGCAGTGTCGTAGGTCAGGTTACATATTTCTTTATCGTTTAGTTAAACACAATCTGTAACTATCTATACTAACAGAACGAACAAAATATAAATATTATGAGTGTTTGCTGTGTGTGTGTGTATGTGTGTGTGTGTGTGTGTGTGTGTGCGCGTGTGTGTGTGTGTGTGTGTGTGTGTGTGTGTGTGTGTGTGTGTGTGTGTGTGTGTGTGTGTGTGTGTGTGTGTGTGTGTGTGTCTGTGTGTGTGTGTGTGTGTGTGTGTGTGTGTGTGTGTGTGTGTGTGTGTGTGTGTGTGTGTGTGTGTGTGTATGTGTGTGTGTGTGTGTGTGTGTGTGTGTGTGTGTGTGTATGTGTGTGTGTGTGTGTGTGTGTGTGTGTGTGTGTGTGTGTTGTGTGTATGTGTGTGTGTGTGTGTGTGTGTGTGTGTGTGTGTGTATGTGTGTGTGTGTGGGTGTGTGTTGTAAACGATTAATCATTGTTTCTGCAACAAAGTGCAACAGATTAGATACTATTTGCAAACATTCCTTTAACCAAAGTAATAAGATCATATCTCTTTAAATACAATAAATCTACAACAATGAACGTTACATCACTAAACGACAACAATAGCAGAAAAATTTATTTTAATTTTAGATCTTGAACAATAACGTGTATTTAATTTATGAAGTAATACGAAAATCATACAAAATTCATTGCAAACAAAAGGTTTTTAATCATTTTTAAATGATTATATTTAAATTTAATAAAATACAAAGAGGCGATCATATCCATTTCAATCTATTTATAATTCAATCTAAAAATATTTATTTTCGATGTTAAGATTATTATTTTTTTGTTTATTTAAAAGAAATATTTTTGATTATAATATGGGAGAAAATATTCTTCCTATAATTAGTGAATTAAACGTTTAATGTAATTTTTGCATAAGAATTTAAATATTCTAGATAACATTGTTGTTTGTTTTGTTTTTTTTTTTTTTTTGAGCATTCATATTTACAATAACTTGGAGTAGCCTTAGCATCATTTTTAATTATAAATAAATAAATCCTCCTCACCTACAAAAACTTTTTATTTAGTCTATGTCCTGATGTACATTTCAAATGCAAATCAATCATCTACAGAGGAAATTACTATAAGACTTGTAGTAATTTCCTCTGAAGATGATTGCTTTGCAATCAAAATCTACATCAGAACATTAATAAAAGATTTTGGGGTGAAAGCTTTATTTATTCATGTTTATTCTGACAAGAATAAAAATATTCATCACTAAAATTATAGTTCTAATTTCCATTAACAATAAAAAGAGAAATATGTAACCTGACCAAAGAATGAAAATATTTTGTTCGTTTGTGTGTAAATAAGGCTCAAAATAATATATAAATTGGTGCTATTAGCAATTATTTGTTAATCAATAGCCAGTTCACATCGTTTACATTCACACACCCATAAAGATTTTCATTGATGTAAAACAAAGAGCTTACTAAAACAGATTCACAAAGCTATGCCAATTCCAGATGTAGGATTAAGACTATCTGTAGAAATACTAAGCTACTGCAATCTCATTGGCAATCTCTCTAAGACGTAGTACTGAAAGTTAGAAGGTATTCTTTTATATTTTAATATACTTCTATGGTAATTAGGTAAAATTATTTAAAAACTAGCTTTCCCGTCGAGCATTGCTACTGAATCTGAACTAAAAGTTGAGAAAACTCGTTATGGGAAACTTCAGTTAAATGTGTCATTTTTATTCAAAATAGATTTATTAATATTGCAAAAACATTCAAACAATTATTTTTAGTTCTAGTTATTTAATCCGGTATTTTTGGAAACCAAATTTTTTAATACATTGCTTATCCTCTTCAACTTTTAAGAAGATTTTAAATTTAAAAAATTTTGAAAATATATTTATTAAACTTGCCCTGTACATATGCAAGCCCTCTTCAGGTATTCTACAAAACAATGTCACACAAAAACATAACGCCATATGTATACATTATTTATTAATAATTTTACTTTCACCGCTTGTTCTTTTCCCAAACTTCTACTTTTTTTTAAAACCTACCCCTTCACATGAGGTTATATCTAAACTGACTCACACATACACCTTCTCTAATTTTACCAACACGAAATTTTTAGGATGAAATCACATTTTATTCAAATTTATGCAATAATGAAAGATTATCAAGATCAGCCATTTAATTAAACTATTTTCGTTTTCATACCAAAGTTTTCTGACGAAAATCAATAAATAATTATTAATTGAACAACTGAATTCTGATATATTTCCGGTGTTTTTAAAACAATTATAGCCACTTATATATAGTCTAAATTCTATATCCATGACATTTGTATAATACGCTAAAAAACTAAAAACTTTAATTAATGTTTATTATATTAAATTTATTTAGTAAGATTTATTTTATAATTTAATACATTTTTTACCTTATAATATGTTTTAAGAATAATGGTTTTTAACTTAATAAAGTCCAATAAATAAAGTAAAGTAACTTACGTGTTGAAGTAGCTGTTATGTAAGCTAACCGAAACACACATATAAATTATAAAAATGTAGGTATTAAAATATATTTTCACCTAATTCAAATCTCAGCTGCAACTTACGCCACAGTGTGATTGGCGCTATTTATTGAATAATAGCTGCACATGTTATTATTTAATCTATTATTTATTTATTAATATTCACATATTATTTCTATTTATCTGACTGAAGTAGTCTGATTTTTAATGCTTTTAAAAAGCCTCTACGATTTCCACATCCGGTGGCAAATCCTACGCGAGAGTGTACTTATAACTTCTTGAATAAACAAGATAATATGAATAAATCTTAAATTTTTTAAATTTTTTTTCGGACAGTAGCAATGTGTGTAAACATTATTATATAGAGGTTGCTAATACCTTATAAATGTCATACGAATATTTTTTTTGTCTCGTTAAACAATCAAAAACACATTTATCAACTCCAAAATTATTTTGGAAATAAAATATATCAGAAGCCTATAAAGTGTGAGAGAAATTATGTTTCACTTTAAAAGACAACTAAAAAACAAGGAAAAAAGTTAATAGGCTGTAAGAGTCGGCTACTGTAAAATTAAAACTAATAGTGTTGTATCGGCATTTCCTGTCGCAACTATACTAGAAAAGTATGTACTGTACTTTATTTAAATTATTACTTTTGAGTTTATACTTTATTTTTATTTCCAGTTTACAACAAACAAAAAATTTAAGCAGCTCATTCAAAGATAAATCATTTCACTCATTTCCAATTTAGAAATTAAAAGATTTTTATTTTAAACAAATTAACCGTACCGGTAATAATTCGTTTCGTAAATTTAATAACGGCGAGAAACAATATTGTAAATAAAATAGTATATTTTACTGGAAATGTATTATTAAATTTCAGGGTCTTACGTAGAGATTGCTGTGATTGCATGGAACATAGAATTGATATTCACTAAATGATATTCTACATGTTACAGTATCAGTGAGAGCTTAATTAACCAATATCAAAGGCTTCTGTAGCAGACTTTCTCAACTTAGGAATCAAAACATATCTGACATGAAAAATGTTTAATACCGGACTTATATGCCTATAATCAATAATTTATTATTTTATTAATTAAATATTAATAAAAATAGAGTTTTTTTAATTTATATTTAGTAATGGTAAATGTGATTTAGAAATTTACTTTTATCAGATAAATAACTATAATAGTTTTATAAGTTTTTTTCAGCGATGAAGAGTAAATAAAATATTATATAATTTCGGCGATGTGTTATAGTTTAAAAAAGTATTATCTAGAAAATTGTACTGATTATAAAGAACTTGCAATCACGTTTATGAACACTAAATGATATCATTACTTGCTATACTAGCCTATGAGCTATAACACATCTACCGAAATAAAACGTTAATGTCTAACTTGATTTCTTGCAATTAAGAATTTAATATTTTTAAAAATTCAGAAGAAGGCTTATTTTTAAATAAATTTGTATATATAGTTTTTTTAGATTGAATTTTTGTAATGGTATTAATAAAGATAAATTTGGATTAGAATTTTATTTTTATCAGACAAATATATAGTTTCATAAGTTTTTATAGGCAAAGAACAATACTGTAAATAAAACATATTTTCCTGGACATGTATTCTTGTAGTTTAAAGTGTTACCTAGAGATTCCTCTGACTATGAGGAACTCAGGGGTAAGATTGTGTATACCACTGAATGAACACACTCTATACAGGGTAAACTTATTGTAATCAGTGTCAAGATACTTCTGCAGCAACAACCTTCCCAACTAGTTCTGACTAACATATCTAACTTGAAATAAACCGTCGTAACCCTTCTCTGAGGAACATGGATGTTTTCTGTCAAGAACTTGAAGTTGTATAATTTATCCGTACCTATCCATAAATACTTTGTATACAACATTTGGTTTGATTTTTTCAAATGAAGATTGTAATTATTTTCGTTACGTTAACGTTTATTGTATTTTAGCAAAATATAGGTGAAAAAACCCCAAAACCACAAAAAAATAATCAAAAAATAACTAAAATAAGTTACCTAGGATTAAATCCTTATGTACATTTCGATGACAAAGTTATCATCTTCAGAGGTTCCTATTGTACTTTTGTAATAGGAACCTCTGAAGATGATGACTTTGTCATCGAAATGTACATAAGGATTTAATCTTAGGTAACTTATTTTAGTTATTTTTTTATTAATTTTTGTGGATTTGGGGATTTTCACCTATATTTTTTTAGTATATTGTACCTCATGATATTGTATAGTTTATTGTATTGACTAAAATTTTAAAATAACTAAACCATTGTAAATAACCTTCAAAGTAACCTTCAGCTTTAAAACTCTTACTTTCAAATATCTGTTAAACAATATGCTCCAACTTGGATTTCTCCTATTTGAAACGAATTTATGCACAGTGTTCTAAAATATTTCTGTGTACTCGTACATGTCAATTAGACGACTTAAACGTTTCTCAACAACTCTTCCTCTTAATATATTAATATGTATCAGAAAATATAGTTCGATATTTATTTAGTATGTACTCTATGTTATACAGAATATAAATTAAATAAATTTTATCTATATTTAAGATGCTTATGTATGTTCGAGTGTAAAATAATTCATGTATTTAATAGACCTACTATTTAACATTTGGTTGGTTTTCTAACTGTAGATAATTTTGGTTTATGTATAACACAATAAATGTATAATTTGTACCGCCATTTTTTAAATTTCACTTTTATATAAAACAAACATCTAAATATTAAAATCTTTTAATAATTATTACTGATCCTTGGAGAAATACGACAGAGCGCCTCAATTAGGATTCTGTGCCACGTGACAAAGTTCTGTCGTGGGCTGAACTTGACAACATTCTTAATATTATTTTTACTTATGAATAAGTTAACCCCTAAGATATTTCATAATTGTAAAATAATATATATATATATATATATATATATATATATATATATATAATATATATATAATTTTAAATGCTGTTTTAATAATTTGTTTTGTATAGAAATAATTAATTGAAACAATTTGTAAAATTAAATGTCATTGTAAATAGAAATAAGGCTTCTTACTAAAAATCAATTACTATTGAAAATAGTCTTCCCCGTATTAAACTGTATACTTGATTTGTCTTTCTTTATTTAAAACAAACTTATGTAAAATGTATTCTAAAATATTTCTGCTCTAGCTCTTATCAACTAGTTTATTTTTACTTTCCTCAATCTTTTTGTCTACTTTATTATTCTCAATTTTGTCTTGCAGTAGTTATAGCTATATATTTATAATTTTTTCAATTTTTAAAACCTTGTAAATAAAACCAAATGATGTTATATGATGTTTATATGTATTGGCATATAGAGTATATTGGCATATACTCTTTAGGAGTAGTTTATTCTATATTTAACTTTGTTGGTTAGACATCTAGGTGCAAATTAATGTCAAACATTTGTGCATATCTGTAGCAGGATCAACAATACACTTAGATCTTCCACTCGTTAAATAGTTTAGTCGTGCCCAAAATAAAAGATTAAATATTCAAAAATCAATAATAAAAATAAACTTTGGTGAACAAAATGATATCTATAAGAAATATTCGTAATACCAATTGTCAATTATATTTCTAATTAGACATTGCTTCTAAAATCTTCCAAAATCATTATATTTGTGATTTAATTGAAAATAACCTGTTCCTATCAATTTTTACTTGGCGTCAAATTAAAGATTACAAAAACATGTTCACATTTTATTATAGGAAGTTTAAAAAAATAATGTTATTGTATATTATATTGTAGAAACTTTAATTGAAATCGATTGGGAATCAAGTGAATTGGTTTGTTCTTTTTAAAAATATTTAATTTAAAGGTTGGTCTTCTTATTTTCATTTCCTACGATTAGTGTGAATAGACTCTCCTTATGTATATCTTCTTTTAATTTTCAATCTATTATAAGATTTAATGAATTTAAAAGTAATGATATAATGATTGAAACTCTGTATTGCCATCAAGTGTCATCCACTAAAAGTTTTAAATAATGAATTTGAACTTGAATGGATGAATAAAAAATATTTTACTAACGATTGAAAATTTAAATTATATATATATATATATATATATATATATATATATATTTGTGTGTGTGTGTGTGTGTGTGTGTGTGTGTGTATGTGTGTGTGTATGTGTGTGTGTGTGTGTGTGTGTGTGTGTGTGTGTGTGTGTGTGTGTGTGTGTGTGTGTGTGTGTGTGTGTGTGTGTGTGTGTGTGTGTGTGTGTGTGTGTGTGTGTGTGTGTGTGTGTGTGTGTGTGTGTGTGTGTGTATGTGTTTGTGGTGTGTGTGTGTGTGTGTGTGTGTGTGTGTGTGTCTGTGTGTGTGTGTGTGTGTGTGTGTGTGTGTGTGTGTGTGTGTGTGTGTGTGTGTGTGTGTGTGTGTGTGTGTGTGTGTGTGTGTGTGTGTGTGTGTGTGTGTGTGTGTGTGTGTGTGTGAGAGAGAGAGAGTATGGGTGTGTGTATGTGTGTGAGTATGTGTTGTGTGTGTGTGTATATATATTTATCAAGTACTGTAGACACTAGTAGTAGTGCAATTGTAATTATTTATTAGTAAAGTAACTAAAATAAAATTTTTCTTTGTTCACCTAAGTAGGAATGACAAAAACAAAATTATATTGCTAGTTAAACAAATATTTCATCTTTTATAAACTAGCAAAGTATCCGTTGTATATGACCTATTCTGACACATTCATTACAGTGTTGTTGTTTGTTACAGGTACATGATTAAGTGTTTGTGTTTGTTGTCTAACGTATGCATTTAGCAATTTAAATAGTAAAAATAATTAAATTAGTTTGTAAAATAGAGATAATCTTGGTGTGAATCAAATACTCTCTAGCTTAGGCGTTAAGCTGCACACTATAGCTGTGTATGTCTTCATTTAAAATAGTTTTATGTGAAGTGAATTCTAAATATCCATGAATACAGACGACTCAGGTGACTCTAATCTCTCCGATTTGATCTACAACACTATATAATTGTTAGTCTTGTGTCAGTATATTAATGACTTGATGTTTAACACTTTTGAACATTTTGATCAATTGAAATGCATTAGTGTAGATATTTTGGTGTTTATCTTTATTGGATTGTAAAGTAGACCTCAATAGATGTATTTTATTTTCATTTTCTCCTATAATTTTTTTGTTGGTTTTCACATACATGTATTTTTTACTATGTCTCTTGAAATAGAAATATTATATATTTTGAAGTTCTGCCACCTTTTCGTATTTTACTTCTGCAAAAAATCAAAAGAATAAATGTATAGAAAACATAATGAATCGTCACGATACGAATAAAAACTTTCTTTTCTTATTTAAAACGTTATTAAATTTTGTTTGAAGTTTTAATTTAAAATTAAACAAAATCAATTCAAGTAGTCATTATTGAAAATATAAATTGTAACAATTATTTTTTAGACATTATTTTAAATGTTTTTATTCAGTAGTAATTTATTCCCTGAAACTGTAAAGCTATTCAAATTGTAAATAGATGTTAACGACTCCTTGCTGTGAGTTGATACATTTACTTTTAATTGACTTTTTAGTTTCAAATTCTGTAGCGTAAAGTAAATTCTAAATACGTATTTGTACACTCAGATCTCAACTAGATGACTCAACGTTCTTAACATTGTACTCTGTATTATGTGTATAAGTATGTAATATTTATTGTGTGTTTTAAACTATACACATAAAGTAACTTTGATGTTCCGATGTTAATTTGTGTTGGAATGTCAAGTAATACATCCATTTAAATATCTGTCATAGATGTTGTAGTGGGTTATATCTGTAGACGTTCGTGATCATATCCCTTGTAACAGGAAAAGATTTAATTTAGAACTTCGATGTTTATTTGTATGTTACTTCTACACAAAATAAAACTAATAGATTAATAAAGAAATAAAACTTTACAAAGAAATATTCAAAGTATGAACAGTTACTTACGTCTGTAACAAAAACGTTTGCTTTGATGATGAAAACATTTGCTTTATTAATGAAAACGTTGGCTTTAGTGATAAAAACCTTGGCTTTAGTGATGAAAACGTTGGCTTTAGGGTTGAAAACGTTGGCTTTAGTGATAAAAATGTTTGCTTAGTGATGAAAACGTTGGCTTTAGTGATGATAACGTTTGCTTTAGTCATGAAAATGTTCCAACAGGTTTTTAATACGGCGTCAAATTAAAACTATTCGTTAGAACTAAAAACAAAAAATACGAAAAGCTTCTCTATCTGCCGCTTCCTTTAGAAAAATAATCGATTAACGCTTTTTTATCAAAGGGCACAAACAATCCACTATAGAGCTACATTTCGACCTCCAAGTAAACATGGCAGAGGCCACCACCAGTGCACTTTGAGAGGATGATTTTAAAAATAATTTTGTTTACAAAGAGACATTTCCAACACTAAATAACAACTAAAATGAAATGATTATTTCTTATTGCAGGCCTGACTATGGGATCAATATAATGATAATAATTCATTTATTTGTGTTCTAAAGTTTGAAATGAAAACTTCTTTAGGTACGTTGACGCTTAGACACTACACTTTATTAAATGTATTAAATATAATTTATTAAAACCTGTATAAAGTACGCATTCACTTGTGTAGGTCAGTTCCGCTAAGTAATTTTATAAATAAAGCCTGACTATATGTTGTTCTCGAAAAAAAATCTTTGCCTTGCGAAACAATATAGAAATTAAACAAAAGATATTTTGTCTAACTTAATTTATATATTTTTTTTTTTAACTTACTTCATTTCCTTCCTCCATAAACGTAAACGTAAGATGTCTTCAGTCCATTTTACTCAGCATTGAACACCATAATTAGTCGTTGCTGATCCCTACGTCTGCCTATAAGTTTTTATGTATAAATTACTGTACGTGAACACAAAAAATTAATATAAAATAATCGCAATATATCGTTCACAATTGTTTACATTAATTTGTAACGATATTAAAAAAATTACGCTTGGTGAAAATATACATTTTTATTGCATGATTCAGTTATACACCTAGTCTGGAATAACTACATTGTAAAAACGACAGTTTACAAAAAACCATTGAAAAATTCATCAAAACTCTGAGTAAGGTTTTATTTCTTTATAAATCTTAATACTATATTACTAAATGAATTTTCCAACAGCTCTACAAAATATATCTGTGTTTCACAAACAATAGTTTTTATATTAAATATTGATTTATAATATGTTAATATTTTAATACTTTTCTAGCTATTATCACATTATATTATTTTTAATAATCCAGGAGTGAACATTTCAGTTCCACGAGATAAAAAAAATGTAAGAAAACCAAAATAAAGTTAGTTAAAGGCGAGTTCTTCAGTACAGGGGTTGAAACATTCAATTTGTTCAAACAGTTTAAAGTTGAGATGTATGATTCTCTTATATGAAAGTCAACCTTAACTCATAAAAACTGTGAGTTTAACATCTATTAATATATATTTAACATCTATAACATTATTTACACTAATCAGGGGTTTATTACCAAAGGGGAAGGCCAAGAAGAATTGAGCTCCACGACCTCTTAACCATTCCCTTAAAAAAAAGCTTTCTAGTGCCATCCCTTCATTGGAAAACACATAGTGTGCATGCGCCATATATAAATTTAACTACCAGGTTTTAACAATAAATAGGTGCTATTAATACAATTTTTTAGTTTTATTTGTGGCTGAAGTTTAGGACCTTTAGCTAATTAGTAAATTAAAATTGTAATATAATTTAAATGCATAAATAATAAAGAGCTTCAAGAATATCCCTTAAAAATTCACAGTTGTTGAGTTTATGCCTTAAAGTAAAACAAAGTATGCATTGAAGTAACTTAAATCATTTGGGAAAATATGACAACCGAGGTGATGCCCCACCTTTATTGTGGATATCCTTGCTCCCCTTAACAAAATGTTGGTTACGCCGCTGACACTAGTCCTACATTACGCTCGTCAGAAATGTTCTGAAAACGTTTTTAATCATTGTAATGTAAATAATTTTCGCGCTTTCTAATTACAACTTTATTAATGATGATTAACTTACAATGACAAAGACAAACAATAATTGTTGGACACTTATTGTTTACATTTAATAACAATATTACACATGAACAAATTAAAGGTTTAGCCTAAAACCTGATAGAGGGACTGAAAATAATTTAAGGAAATGGAAATATATTGTATATTTTGTATTTTATTTTTATGTATGACCAGTATTGTTAAAGAAGATATTTCCTATCTGAAATTGTAGCTGTAATTAGTATAAAGGTACTCAGTGTTGTAAATAAAATTATAAAAATTACAAAAAAAAACAATAAAAAGTATAAAAGGCAAACATAAGTTTCATTTTATAAGTACCAAATATATTTAAAATATATGTTTGAGTACATTTTTCTGCCATTCCTAACTTTTCAATAATCTCTTTTGTTTATAACAAAAGAGAATATTGAAAAGTTAAGAATGGCAGAGAACAAAAGAGAATATTGAAAAGTTAAGAATGGCAGGGAAATGTACTCAAACATATAGAAATGTTCCTAACAGAAATGAAGATGAGTATATTAATAATATTATTAAGGCTTATTGCTGACTTACTGTATAATAAACAGAGTTATTGCATGCAAGACAAATACGAATCCTTGATGGCATATAAATAGGGAACTGAATTTACGCAAGCAAGACAAGTGAGCGCTTATTGCTGACTCACTGTATACTAAACAGAGCTAATAAATGCAACACATAAACACATCCTTGCTGCATTATAAATAGGGAGTTAAACCTATGTAAGCAAGGCAAGTGAGCGTCTTTGCTGACTTACTGTATAATAAACAGCGTTAATTCATGCATAATGCTGCTTACTGTATACTAAACAGAGTTAATGTACGCAAGACAGAAACGCATCCTTTCTTACTTACAAATATTAATATGACATACTGTATAATAAAACAGAGTTGAAGCATCAAAGACACACACACATTCTTACTGACTAATAAATAGGGATCTGAACTTATGTAAGCAAGGCAAGTGAGCGCTTATTGCTGACTTACTTTATACTAAAAAAAGTTAATGCATGCATAATGCTGCTTACTGTATACTAAACATAATTAATGTACGCAAGACTGAAACGCATCCTTTCTTACTTACAAATAGGGAGTTGAAACTATGCAAGCAAGACAAGCGCTTATTGCTGACTTACTATGTACTAAACAGAGTTAACGCAAGAAAGACATATACACATCAGTGCTGACCTATAAATAGGGAACCCAACTTTCGCAACAAGACAATTGAGCGATTATTGCTGAATAACTGTATACTAAACACAGTAATGCTTGCAAGACACATATGTACCCTTATTGTCCTATTTATAGAGAACTGGGCTTATGCAAGCAACACAAGTGAGTGCCTATTGCTGACTTACTGTATACTAAACGCAGTAATGCACCCAACACAAATATGTACCGTGGGTGATCTATAAATAGGGAGTTGACCTTATGCAAGCAAGTCAAGTGAGCGCTTTTTGCTAACTTACTGATTAATAAACAGAGTTGAAGCACGCAAGACAATGTAGGCATCCTTACTGACTTATAAATAGGGAGCTGAGCTTATGCAAGCAAGTCAAGTGAGCCCCTATTGCTAACTTACTGTATACTAAACACAGTAATGCATGCAAGACAAATAGGCATTCTTGCTGACATATAAGTATGGAGCTGAGCTTATGCAAGCAAGACAAGTGAGCGCTTTTTGCTGACTTACTGTGTACTAAACACAGTAATGCATGCAAGACAAATAGGCATTCTTGCTGACCTATAAATATGGAACTGAGCTTATGCAAGCGAGACAAGTGAGCGCCTATTGCTAACTTACTGTATACTAAACACAGTAATGCATGCAAGACAAATAGGCATTCTTGCTGACCTATAAATATGGAGCTGAGCTTATGCAAGCGAGACAAGTGAGCGCTTTTTGCTGACTTACTGTGTACTAAACACAGTTAATGCATTCAAGACAATTTAGCTGAATGTTGATTATTGAACACTAAGACACGTAAGTGTTCGGTTTTCTGTTCCTTCTGTTTTCTTATTCTATATAGGAAGTATCATTGATGAAAGCAAGACAAAGTGACGTTTTAAAAAAAGTAAAAATGATAACTCAAAGGTGCAGAGTAATTCTATAAGGAATGAACCACCAGAGAGCAATGTTTATACTCTTATACCCTGTATAGATAGATCAGAAGAAGAATAGACAAATGGAGATAACGTGACACTGTAAGGGATAACAAAAGAGTGTTGGACAGTTATATATTAACCGATCGGCAATTGGTTAAGGGGGTGAGTAGCGTTTTACTTTTAGCCACTGAGCCTTATCCTCCGTTTAGGAAGGTATCCACCACACACTGGGATAGGTCGGTCAGACGTGACAAAAGTTGCAGAAAACTGTGTCCACCTGAATCAGAAACGTATTATAGAAAAAGGGAACGCGAATAAAGAAGGAAATTGTGTGTAGAAAGCTAAAACTATATGAATCGGTCTCTCAAACTTTATTGGATCAGCGTAATATTTGAAACTGAATAAATGAACTGAATAGATCCCCAAAATCGACTTTACACTTATGTGACCCATTTTATCTTAGGTGACACAGAGCTCTTTTTAAGTATCTTCAATTCCGCTATATTAAGCACACAGTGGTACCTAAAATTTTTGTAAACAATTATTATCTTTAGTTTTCACTTATGATCTGGTTAAAAGGGAGAAGCCACTTTTTACCCTGATTGAGGGCAGTTCGTCATGTAAGCGGAAATTCCAGTATCATGGAATGATTACGTCCTTTCCATAGTCAATCCGACTTTCGTTATCTGACGTTTCCTTGTGCGGGGGATAGGACAACTTCAACATGTTGTACTGCACTCGTGATGCTATAATATTTCCACTAAATCCTCGGTAAAAATTTAGATTTGCAATCCGTCTGAATATGCGTATAAAGTAATTTCTTAACACGCCCTAAGTCTATATTCATAATTTGTTTTTTGGTCAGAAAGGTAATTTTTAGCAAATTTTAGTTGGGTAAAAATTTCAGTACGAAGTAGTGAGAAGTACTACGTCTGTCTGCTTCCGCGGGGTAAAGCACCGTGCTAAGTGACGTCACGTTGTGCCTAGTGACGTAACGTTGGGCCTAGTGATGTCACATTATCTCTATTCTTACAAGGTTTTGGCCTATATTTTATGGAATTGTACCTCGAAAAAAAAATATCTGTATCCTTAGGACATGTATGGGAATTGTTTCATATTAGGTTTTAACCAAAATTACAACAAAGGAAATTGATCAACTTTAAAAAAGCACTATGATGTACCACATACATACCTCACAGAATTATTAAACTGGCGCACACATATTATATTCTATGTGTGGTACGTTTTATCGTTTCTTGGGCACGATTAGAATGTGAGGTGTGTAAATGTTTGATGCAATATTTTCTTTTTTGTGCGATGAATAATGTCTGTAAATGTTTGTTTCGCCCTTGTGAGTAATTTTGCGACTTATTATTCCAAGACGTATTATGTGAGTTAAATAATTGTAGACTTAGTGGTACTTGATAGTCCTTTGCTAAATTTTATAATTTCCATTGTTAAATGTGTAATTTTATGGGAGTCAACATAGGTTTAGGCCTTTTTCGAGTTACTATTTAATAAAAATTAAGAATGTTTACACCATCTTATATAAACGGCTTGCAAATCTAAACTTAAACCAAATCCCCTACCTTAATCCTACTAAAATGCACATTCCTTCCGAATCCTACTTTGGGAAACGAGTTCGTTATTCCTTTGATAAAGCGTACAGGAGGTTATGAGAGGGTCACTTAATAACTATTACTATTTACTCTTTACTTTATAGTTCCACTCTTAGTGAGCCAATATTTTGGTTACAAAAAACCATTCACCTATTCTAGTTCTATTCTAACTTGCAACTACTTACTTTCATTGTCCATACCACATGTGACAGAGTGTTGTCGCCACACTTTGTTACACTCATACTGCTTAATCGCTTTAGAGCTAAGAAAAGCAATTGCTTTTGGTTTTCAAGATACATTAAAATTACACGGTTTACTTTTAGGTAATCCACTCGAAAAAAATTACCTTAACAAAGAAGTAAATTGTACCTTAACATAACTACGGAAGAAATTATACCTTAACATTATCAAACTGTGCACACGCTTTTCTTAAAACTCTTAAGATTTCCCAAGAATACTTCGATTGGAAAATGTTTTAAACTTAAACTCATATTTGACACATTTTTCTTGCTTCTCACATTCCCCAAACACTTGAATCCTCTCAAGGCTTAGACGACGACTACCTATAGGTTCTGTTCACCTTAATATAACAAAAACTACTTACCAACATCTAATAGTGTCAATACAAACACCAAACACATACCAATAATATAAAGTATTCTGACACTACTTTAAATCTATACGAGTGATTTTTTGGTCTTCTTGTTCTACGTACATTACCTGCACTATGTTTTATGAGGACAGGATCTCCGAATTGGTCACTTTATGATGCTGTAATATTACGTTGAGTGGGGAAAGGTGTTCGCCCTGTAATGTAAAAAGCATTGAGGGTGAGAAATGCAATAACAATTCTGTTCGTTGTATTTGAACTCTGACGTCTACAGATATAGAATCGTTTATATTTATAATTTTATTTTACTAACGTTCAAATATTTGCTCAGAAGTGTTTTCTTAAAATTGTCAAATTTACTGTGTTTACAACGGATTATTATTAATCAGTAACGTATTCCATAAACAATTAAAAACTTATCAGTAATTGTAAGCTATTACAAAATTTTTCACAGTTGATACTCATAACGTATCCAATGGAGAAAAATAAATAATGGTTTCCAGGTATGTGAAGGTAAAGGTATGTATGGGTATACTTATGGGGACGTCGTTTTTATGTTGGCCAAAGGAAACATTTCCTGAGGAAACAAATTTTCCAACACTTTTATTCGTAGAGATCACGGGGGTTTGCGATTTCTGATATTAATTCCATTATTTTACTTTTACAAGTTTTTACAAATTAATAAACGAAACTACTAGTGTAACGTGAGCTCCTGATTTGGATTTGGTGACCCAGACAATCTATATGAAACACCAATTTTTACTATTAAATAACTGACTAAAACATCCGTCAATATTATATTTCAACATTTGTTGATTCCATCTTCGCGTGAGCTACTAGTAATCACTTACACTTTTAAAATATTTAAAACTTGCCTATAGTAGCACTTACTTTGCTTGTTGAGAACGGCCGTTTCGGGAGATGTGTCCCTTTAAGTTACGGTCTGAGATGACAAAGGGACACATCTCCCGAAACGGCCGTCCTCAACAAGCAAAGTAAGTGCTACTATAGGCAAATTTTAAACATTTTAAAAGTGTAAGTGATTATATTTCATTTATAGAGCTATAGATTTAGCTAGCCGAAGCTCGCTAACGAAGCCTTTTCGGACCTATGCTTATATGTACCTTTTTCTTTATTTTTATATGTAGAATGAGCTCCCAAAGTATTGCCATGCCTTCGTATACTAGCCAATACAACTTTATTAATTTTTATAGACCATAAATGTATTATGAACCCATTATACAGTATATGCCATCAAATTATTCTACTCTTTGGCGGTGACAATTCAACTAGTTAAATAAAATATCCAAACTTAATAACAATGAAATAAGGAGACATGCATCAAAGTAACAAAAGTTAATTTTATACATTCTCTACAATTCTCATCAAAATGCTTGTTTATTATTATTATTATTATTATTATTATTATTATTATTATTATTATTATTAAATAACAACTCTAATAAAAAAATTAGTCCTTTTAATTAAGTCTTTTTTAATTTAAAACATGAACAAACATTGTTTGTTTTTAAACGTAGAGTGAGACTTAATATTTAATTTAAATTTTAGAATTTAATTTAAGGGTGTGTCGGTGAGTTATTACACTAATGAAAATAATTGGCACTTTGTGCAGAAGATGTGACTCTTTTGGGGCATATCAATTCCTAAAAATGGTTTCTGATGACAGAGATTAACAAAAGGAAAAAGTAATATTGTAACGGAACTCCACCGTATCCTGATCCCAAGTCCAGGTTCAGAATGGGAGAAGGTTGGACGTGGGGTCTGCTCCCACACCCTTAAAAACAATTCCAACGAAGCTTCAAAGAGATAAAGCCGAACAGTAATTAAAACAACAACACAAGATTCGCCAAAACTATATACATGTCGTACGATTACATATGGAACGTATTATCACTACACAAACTGGAAGCGCTCCGGCGTCTCCAAGAACAAATTGATCATAGAAGAATTGGCATAGCTGCAATCCTAAAAGACAGATGGATCGGCAATTGAGTTCTGGAAAAACAGTTCCAACATATATTTGGAACAGGGTTCATAGAGTGATGGGTTCATGTGGTTCGGGTGGGGGAGAGTGACGTACCGAGAAGTATGTTAGATGGGCCTATATACATAATGATAGCAAAAGCTCGACGTAGACTTACTATCCGGTCAAAAAGTGTTGATACTCGACTTTAAGCTTTTACTACAAGGCAACCGATATACTTATAACAAAACAAGATGCACCAAAATTTCATAAATTTAGTTTTGCGTCTATTAATGTAAACTTAATTTTTTTTGCGGTTTTAACTTTGTCTTTCAGCGGGTTGAATTAAAAAAGTACCCGTTTTTGGCGTTCTTCAGACAATGCCAGACTTTGAAAATTTATAATATACAAACTATTAAACCAATCGTGTTAAAAATATAATAGGTTGTAGCACATATATTTGTATACCATATTTATGAATTTCAGAATTTTTACTTAATTACAAAAAAAGTTGTGATTTTTGTCAAAGTGTTTTATTGTGGGATCGGATTAAGATACAAATAGCAATGACAGCTTGAATTGTAGCTCTTAAGCTATGAATTGACAATTTAAAGCAATAAATTTGTTACAGAGTCTTTAAAAAGTTATATTGATGTCTGATCTAATCGGTACCGGGATGCATTAGAGCGTCGGTTGTCTTGTGCAGAGAAAATTCCCTCAACAAAACTGGTTTCCGATGGGCCGGCCCATCGGAAACCAGTTTTGTTGAGGGAATTTTCTCTGCACAAGACAACCGACGCTCTAATGCATCCCGGTACCGATTAGATCAGACATCAATATAACTTTTTAAAGACTCTGTAACAAATTTATTGCTTTAAATTGTCAATTCATAGCTTAAGAGCTACAATTCAAGCTGTCATTGCTATTTGTATCTTAATCCGATCCCACAATAAAACACTTTGACAAAAATCACAACTTTTTTTGTAATTAAGTAAAAATTCTGAAATTCATAAATATGGTATACAAATATATGTGCTACAACCTATTATATTTTTAACACGATTGGTTTAATAGTTTGTATATTATAAATTTTCAAAGTCTGGCATTGTCTGAAGAACGCCAAAAACGGGTACTTTATGTTAGTCTCTAGGTACCGGGATGGCTGAGGAAGGATCTGTGTTTTGCGGATACTTGGATTTGGGCTTTTCTTTGGTGCCACCATAGGATCGCTGGTTAGGGTTAGGTTTCTGGTTGGACGTGACCTTCCTTTGTGGACCCCTGGTGGTATTGTGGTTCCCATTTCCGTTTCCTTTCCTCTCACTTTGTGAAACATTATCTATCTATTGTAGGAATGTAATGGAATTTTTATATTGTTAATAGGGTTTCCTACGCTCGCTAATTGCACATTACTTCCGAAATGCCTCATAATCATGAAAATCAGTTGTTGTTCAGGTATAACCGGATTAAAATGTTTGGCGCGGTTTATCATCACGACAAAGTACTCTGCTATGCTAAATGGGCCATTAGGATAGTATTGACCCTATTGACCCTAACCCGTTCCCGTTGGTGGAAGCTCCAAAAATGCTTGAGAAATCCCTCCCTAAATTGGTCATAGGTTTCTGTCAGCATTTTCATCCCCTTCCACCATGCATCCGCTGTGCCCTTTAAGTATTTCTCGACGATTTTAAATTTTGTCGCCTCATCCATAGTACTATCGATTTTCTCAAAGAGTCCTTCGATCTCATTGAGAAAATTCATGGGGTCCTCCTTTTCATTTCCCCAAAATTCTTTCTGTAGGATGCCTCATTCAAATGGTCAAGAACTCTGGGCATACAAATTTGTGTTTCAGTTCCCTTTTTGCCTACCCTTCTTACTCTTTCCTCTACTCTTTTCATTTTTTGTTGCACTGCTTCAACATTTTGTTCTCTATCACTACCACTCACTCATTTATATTTTATCTTTAGTTTCTACTTTAATTTTAAATTAGCCTAACGCGCTTTCTAGTTCATTTGTTTTTAATTATGTTTCTTTCTTATACATTTCGACCTCTAACTGGAATGCTTCTAATATTTTTGCTTCTCTTTCCGTTCTTCTTCTAATTATTTTCTTCTTTCCTCTTTTTCTCTCTCCACCTCCCTTACTGTATTATCTAATTCTCTTTCCTTCAGTCTTTTTTCTTCTTGTCTTTTTTCCCTAGCTACATTTTCTATCTCTCTCTCCTGTTTTACTTTTCTCCTCCTTTCCTCTTCTAATTCTTATTATTTCAAACTTTCTTGTTTTTCTAATTCTTTTTCTTTTTCTTGTTTCCTCCTTTCCTCTTCTCTTTTTTCTCTAGCGGCATTCTCTGCTCCTTCCATCCTGTTTTTCCTTTTTCTTTCTCAGCTTTGAAGAAAGCTAATAATTTGTCTATTTCTGGTTTCGACATAGTTAATACTTAAATATTCTTTTTTTTTAACTAATCAACTTTTTATCTCTGTTTCTTTTTCCTACTTTTTTACAATTTAACCCATATGTTTTGATGTCTTTCGTCTGCCTTCGACGCTAATATTTATTCTTTTATTTTTTTGGTTTATGAAATATTAAACAGAGAACAGTAGCGTAATTATGATAAATAAATAACAATAACCCTTGCTACAGATATTTAAACACCCTTGATGTACGTTTCGCCAACACAGTTAGCATCCTCAGAAGGTTAAAAACATTCTGGGACTAAAAAGAAACAGTACACCTAAAATCGTGTTGGCCTACTCCCACTCCTCCGCCCAGCGACCAGTTTGTTAACCTGTACCAGCGCTGCACGTGGAACAAGACCACACCCACCACTGACTTGTCGTGATTTGTAGTTTAGTGCTAAATTAAAACTAATTACAAACTAGTGTAAACTAAAATTATAAAAGTAACTTAAACAATAATAAATTATCATGCCAACTTGAACTAAACTATAAATACAGCTAAAACCCATGTATTTGGTCGTAACAAAGAGAATAAACTAGAACTAGGAATCGGGTCTTTATCAACGTTCATCAACAAATAAGCCCCTAGTTTTAGCAATTAATATACTTTCATAACTATTAAGCAACCTGTTGGAGAACACCGTTTTACCCACTTTAACACTATTTATATCCAATTCATGGCCATTATTAAGGATATGTTCAGCCCCGCTGGACTTATCCTGTCTCCCATATTTAATATGGGCTAGATGTTCTTTAAATCTAGTTATAATCTTTCTTCTTGTTTGCCAAAAATATAGATTTTGTCACAAATTTTGCAACTAATGGTGTAGGTTCCAGAGCTATCCAACATCGGAAGTTTATCCTTGGGATTTCCTAATAAGTCGGTTAACCTATTAGGATTTTTATATGCATTTCTTAAATTAAAATTTTTCAAAACTTTGTCTAAACCATTGGTAATAATATTGTCAAATGGAAAGGTTATAAATTGTTGAGTGTTATCTTTAGGTTGGAAGGTGGTGGAATCTCTCCTTAATTTTCTAAATTTACATTTTCTTATAATATTATTTTTAATATTGGGATCAAACCCATTAAATTGAGCTATAAATTTGACATATTCTCTTTCTTTAATTAGACGCTGATGTGAAAGGGGAATCCTCAGCGCTCTATCAATCATACTATTAAATGCCGCTAATTTGTGAGCGTGCCTATGGTTGGAATCATTTGGAATTATTCTATTATTGTTGGTTGATTTTCTATATATGTCAACCTCAATTTTAGAGTTGTTCCTAATACACATAATATCTAAAAAGGCTAACCTATTATTGGCTTCTACCTCATAAGTGAATTTGATCGATTGATAGAGTTATTCCTAATATACATAATATCTAAAAAGGCTAACCTATTATTGGACAGCAAATATGTAGTCGACATACCGTAACCAAACTCTAGGAAAATATGTTAGACTTTTTTCTAATTCTCTTTCAAATTCACTCATAAAAAGTTCAGCCACAAATGGTGATAGACAATTTCCCATCGCTGTACCATCTATTTGTTGATAATACTCATTATTGAATTGAAAATAAATTTGCATCATGCAAACCTAGTTCTAGTTTATTCTCTTTGTTACGACCCAATACATGATTTTTAGCTGTATTTATAGTTTAGTTCAAGTTGGCATGATAATTTATTATTGTTTATGTTACTTTTATAATGCTAGTTTACACTAGTTTGTAATTAGTTTTAATTTAGCATTGTCATGACAAGTCAGTGGTGGGTGTGGTCTTGCTCCACGTGCAGCGCTGGTACAGCTTTAACAAACTGGTTGTTGGGCAGAGGAGTGGGAGTAGCCCATCGCGATTTTAGGTGTACTGTTTCTTTTTAGAAAAGAAACGTCCAGCCTCTGTTATGACACCCTCAGCTGTGTATGTTTTACGCTCTACATTGACTTACTGATGATGGGTGCTGTAGAGCCGAAACGCGACAGTTCAGCCGCTGTCAAAATATGACGTAAACCATGCCAAGGGCAATAGGCAGCATTATTTCAGTCGGCCTTACAAGAATAGCCTATTTCCATTGCCAAGTCTAGGAAGTAGCATACAGGAAACCAGTTCCTCACAAAAAGTTTTGAACTATACATGTCGAAGTTTCACTGGACGGCCAAAAACCGTCTCAAAATATACAGATTTTACAAAAGAAGGGAAAATGGTAAAATTATTTAAAATAAAGTTTTTAAAACGCAATAGTGGAAGTGAAGGTAGCGGGCCAAGCCTGTACTTCTTTCAGAATAAGTAAACAAAGCCGGTCCAAAGGGCTCGCTTTGGCTAACAAAACGAAAGAGTGAGGGCCCCGTTTTATGAGAAAAAGAGGAGAGGTGATTCAGCGCTAGGAGAAAACTGACGTTTCCTTCTGGACATCGAGAACCATGGACTGCCAGATGCAGTTCCGAGGGAAATCTTTAATCCATAGCCCAAGATGGAAGTGGAGATTGTCAGCTCTACGACCGCCAAGATCCGAATATAAATTATTTTCAATGTAACTAAACAGTATTTAAGACGGCCTTAAAATCGTTCATTTGAGCCTAGAACATTCCAGACTCCAGGGAACCGAACCTAGAAGAAGAGGAGCGAGGTGCAGTGAACATTTTTGGGGCAAGTCAAAATTTTAATAACAAAATAATCATTTATTAATTTAAATACAAATTTCAAAATTATAAATACAGATTCCATTAAATACAAAATTATTATCAAATAAATTATTCAAATTTTACTAATATCTAGATTAAAGTTTATCAAATTGTTACAAGGTCAAATTTAACAAGTTAAGACAAAGAAAATACAATTTGATCATTAAAATTATATATTGAAATTCAACGAGAAAAATTGAATGAGTTTTTCAATAGGGAAATTTAATTAAAATGGCTTTAACTTGGTTAATATCGTTTATTGTATGTCCATTAAAATTACATCATACAACCAGTATTAAAAATATGTAATAACAAAAATCCTATAAAATTTTGTATGAATCTTTTAGATTTATATTTCTAAGCACAAATGTGAATTGAAATTTAAATGATTTGGAAGTAAACTTGCGCTTACTTCTGAAAATAAAATAATGGACATGAAATAAAACCACTTATTAAAAATATTTCTCATATTCTATCTAAAGTTGTAAATTTTATAAATTTGTGTTAAAAGAATAATTTATGTACTTTAATCAAAACAACAAGAACATTTGAGAACCATTATAAGCTATTTATCTTTATTTTAAGTAAAAACTGCTTTTGTTAAGAGAAAATAAAATAAATTTTTGAGATAAAATTGACAAGAGTGATCTTTAATATTATAATGTTTAAATTTCAAATAAAATAAAAATCAAGTAAGAAAACTACAAAATGTTTAAAAAATATTATTGACCTGTGGTAAATCAGTAATAAAATTTCTAGAATTTTTCCAACCATTTTAAAAAATAAAAGCAAACATTTCAGATCAAGTTAGAAAAAAGAATTCTAATAAATATTTATGCAGTAGCAAATAATTATATGCATTTTAACATTGATAAAATAATTAATAATAATCTATCTAAATGAGATAGAGCATTATGGTTGATTTTATAAATGAATTCCAGGAATTTTATTCACTGGCAGATCACGCTCGACACACTACTGTTACTAGGACATGGTAAGTCGAGTGGGATCATATTTTGACAGCGGCTGAACTGTCGCGTTTCGGCTCTACAGCACCCATCATCAGTAAGTCAATGTAGAGCGTAAAACATACACAGCTGAGGGTGTCATAACAGAGGCTGGACGTTTCTTTTCTAAAAAGAAACAGTACACCTAAAATCGCGATGGGCTACTCCCACTCCTCTGCCCAACAACCAGTTTGTTAAAGCTGTACCAGCGCTGCACGTGGAGCAAGACCACACCCACCACTGACTTGTCATGACAATGCTAAATTAAAACTAATTACAAACTAGTGTAAACTAGCATTATAAAAGTAACATAAACAATAATAAATTATCATGCCAACTTGAACTAAACTATAAATACAGCTAAAAATCATGTATTTGGTCGTAACAAAGAGAATAAACTAGAACTAGGTTTGCATGATGCAAATTTATTTTCAATTCAATAATGAGTATTATCAACAAATAGATGGTACAGCGATGGGAAATTGTCTATCACCATTTGTGGCTGAACTTTTTATGAGTGAATTTGAAAGAGAATTAGAAAAAAGTCTAACATATTTTCCTAGAGTTTGGTTACGGTATGTCGACTACATATTTGCTGTCCAATAATAGGTTAGCCTTTTTAGATATTATGTATATTAGGAATAACTCTATCAATCGATCAAATTCACTTATGAGGTAGAAGCCAATAATAGGTTAGCCTTTTTAGATATTATGTGTATTAGGAACAACTCTAAAATTGAGGTTGACATATATAGAAAATCAACCAACAATAATAGAATAATTCCAAATGATTCCAACCATAGGCACGCTCACAAATTAGCGGCATTTAATAGTATGATTGATAGAGCGCTGAGGATTCCCCTTTCACATCAGCGTCTAATTAAAGAAAGAGAATATGTCAAATTTATAGCTCAATTTAATGGGTTTGATCCCAATATTAAAAATAATATTATAAGAAAATGTAAATTTAGAAAATTAAGGAGAGATTCCACCACCTTCCAACCTAAAGATAACACTCAACAATTTATAACCTTTCCATTTGACAATATTATTACCAATGGTTTAGACAAAGTTTTGAAAAATTTTAATTTAAGAAATGCATATAAAAATCCTAATAGGTTAACCGACTTATTAGGAAATCCCAAGGATAAACTTCCGATGTTGGATAGCTCTGGAACCTACACCATTAGTTGCAAAATTTGTGACAAAATCTATATTTTTGGCAAACAAGAAGAAAGATTATAACTAGATTTAAAGAACATCTAGCCCATATTAAATATGGGAGACAGGATAAGTCCAGCGGGGCTGAACATATCCTTAATAATGGCCATGAATTGGATATAAATAGTGTTAAAGTGGGTAAAACGGTGTTCTCCAACAGGTTGCTTAATAGTTATGAAAGTATATTAATTGCTAAAACTAGGGGCTTATTTGTTGATGAACGTTGATAAAGACCCGATTCCTAGTTCTAGTTTATTCTCTTTGTTACGACCAAATACATGGGTTTTAGCTGTATTTATAGTTTAGTTCAAGTTGGCATGATAATTTATTATTGTTTAAGTTACTTTTATAATTTTAGTTTACACTAGTTTGTAATTAGTTTTAATTTAGCACTAAACTACAAATCACGACAAGTCAGTGGTGGGTGTGGTCTTGTTCCACGTGCAGCGCTGGTACAGGTTAACAAACTGGTCGCTGGGCGGAGGAGTGGGAGTAGGCCAACACGATTTTAGGTGTACTGTTTCTTTTTAGTCCCAGAATGTTTTTAACCTTCTGAGGATGCTAACTGTGTTGGCGAAACGTACATCAAGGGTGTTTAAATATCTGTAGCAAGGGTTATTGTTATTTATTTATCATAATTACGCTACTGTTCTCTGTTTAATATTTCATAAACCAAAAAAATAAAAGAATAAATATTAGCGTCGAAGGCAGACGAAAGACATCAAAACATATGGGTTAAATTGTAAAAAAGTAGGAAAAAGAAACAGAGATAAAAAGTTGATTAGTTAAAAAAAAAGAATATTTAAGTATTAACTATGTCGAAACCAGAAATAGACAAATTATTAGCTTTCTTCAAAGCTGAGAAAGAAAAAGGAAAAACAGGATGGAAGGAGCAGAGAATGCCGCTAGAGAAAAAAGAGAAGAGGAAAGGAGGAAACAAGAAAAAGAAAAAGAATTAGAAAAACAAGAAAGTTTGAAATAATAAGAATTAGAAGAGGAAAGGAGGAGAAAAGTAAAACAGGAGAGAGAGATAGAAAATGTAGCTAGGGAAAAAGACAAGAAGAAAAAAGACTGAAGGAAAGAGAATTAGATAATACAGTAAGGGAGGTGGAGAGAGAAAAAGAGGAAAGAAGAAAATAATTAGAAGAAGAACGGAAAGAGAAGCAAAAATATTAGAAGCATTCCAGTTAGAGGTCGAAATGTATAAGAAAGAAACATAATTAAAAACAAATGAACTAGAAAGCGCGTTAGGCTAATTTAAAATTAAAGTAGAAACTAAAGATAAAATATAAATGAGTGAGTGGTAGTGATAGAGAACAAAATGTTGAAGCAGTGCAACAAAAAATGAAAAGAGTAGAGGAAAGAGTAAGAAGGGTAGGCAAAAAGGGAACTGAAACACAAATTTGTATGCCCAGAGTTCTAGACCATTTGAATGAGGCATCCTACAGAAAGAATTTTGGGGAAATGAAAAGGAGGACCCCATGAATTTTCTCAATGAGATCGAAGGACTCTTTGAGAAAATCGATAGTACTATGGATGAGGCGACAAAATTTAAAATCGTTGAGAAATACTTAAAGGGCACAGCGGATGCATGGTGGAAGGGGATGAAAATGCTGACAGAAACCTATGACCAATTTAGGGAGGGATTTCTCAAGCATTTTTGGAGCTTCCACCAACGGGAACGGGTTAGGGTCAATACTATCCTAATGGCCCATTTAGCATAGCAGAGTACTTCGTCGTGATGATAAACCGCGCCAAACATTTTAATCCGGTTATACCTGAACAACAACTGATTTTCATGATTATGAGGCATTTCGGAAGTAATGTGCAATTAGCGAGCGTAGGAAACCCTATTAACAATATACAAATTCCATTACATTCCTACAATAGATAGATAATGTTTCACAAAGTGAGAGGAAAGGAAACGGAAATGGGAACCACAATACCACCAGGGGTCCACAAAGGAAGGTCACGTCCAACCAGAAACCTAACCCTAACCAGCGA
This sequence comes from Prosapia bicincta, assembly GCA_036971475.1. Lineage (NCBI taxonomy): Eukaryota > Metazoa > Arthropoda > Insecta > Hemiptera > Cercopidae > Prosapia > Prosapia bicincta. Next base: position 266,045,963 of record JBAIZL010000005.1, read on the forward strand.
TCCTATGGTGGCACCAAAGAAAAGCCCAAATCCAAGTATCCGCAAAACACAGATCCTTCCTCAGCCATCCCGGTACCTAGAGACTAACATAAAAAACTAGGAAGTAGGATCTCTGGTCGGTGTAATAAGAGTAGGTTGCTCAGGCTAGGGATCCAGCATAATCATGTAAATAGGGATATGCCGGTTTACCGCCGTGACAAAGAGATAAGCCTGGGTGGACTGTCCATGAATCTCAGGGACGAACTATTAGGGAGGAGGAAGAGCCAATACAATCTAATAGGCAGATAGATCAGTGTCCAGCAATTCAATGTTGCATAAAAGCACAAGATATTACAGCTGAGATTGACACAGGGGCCCAAATGTCAGTGATTCAGACCAACAAATATTTAGCCTTAAAACAATTAGGAAATGAGTTCTACGAGCTTCCAGTGGCTAATATTGGTCTGGTCACGGTGTTAGGATCTGGGTTAAAAAGAGTCAAACTACAGATAACGTTACCGGTAACATGGAATGGTGGGATCATGGATCTATTATTTTTAGTAGGAGATAGCCTAAGGGTCGACCGCCTACTTGGAATGAACGCTTTGAAGAAATTAAAGTCCCGTATAAACCTGGAACGGTCGTTCATCACCTACGAGATAAATGGGCAGTTACTATACCAGGACTTTACTAAACCGGCTGCCTTAACAACAGTAAAGCCTACAAAAGCAAAGGGAAGAAACAAAATAAGTCACCAGTGAGCATGAAGCACACGGTGACCCAATTAAAACTAGCAAAATAACACCTGTAAAGCTAAACGATGAGGGGTCAAGTCGAGGTAGCGACGAGGGGCCACATCCAACGTCTTGTGAAAACGAAAAAGCTTCACTAGGCAGTACTTTTAAAGAGCCGAAAAAAATGTTTAAAAGTACAATCAAAAAGAAAATAGAAGAAGAAAACGAAAGGAATTTATAATACAAAAATGTAAACGAAATAACGAAGAATAAAATAAATAATGAGTTTAATACAATAACTAAAAATAATTCCCTGTCCGCGGGGCATTTCCCAATCAAAAGCGGGGACAAGGGATAGAGAAAGTTATTTCTAGAAAACTAACAGGCCCGGAGCCAGAAGTTAAAATAAATAAAAATTCTAATGAAATGGAAAGAATAAGGGAAATTTGTAAAAATCATAGCGACCTAATAGAGGCAAAGAAAATGGGTGAAATAGAAGGACTATTACGGCCTAAATAAATTAAAATAAAAAATAAAAATGGTTTAAAGTGAAACATTCTTTTAAGCAAATGTTAAATATTACAGCAGCTTCAGAAAACAAACCGAGATATTAGTTTAAAAATATAAAATACAAAAAATTGTGAAATATAATGTAAATTATACTGGTTGAGATATGAAATCTACAGGCCTGTATTTGAAAGATGCGCCGAAGAGTTGCGCGGAAGGTTAAAAATTAGCATGGTAGGCATTAATCTCTTCTTTGGTTAGCGGGGAGCCATGCACACGTCGGAAGACGGGAGAGCAAAAATGGATTGTGTGTTTTAATAGTTTCAAGTATGAAAAAGTGTAATTTATTATTTTATTTTATTTCAAGAAATATTGCTACACTAATATTCAACACAGGGCGAGGCTGTCAATGAACTCAAATCCAAAATGCTGAGTGGCGAGATCTGATCCAGGAGACATGTTGTACACCACAAATTCCAATTCAGATAAGTTCAAAATTTAACATAAAGTGATGTGAAATCAAAATTTAACTTTCAAATTTAACTGTTCACGGTAAAATATTTCGTTTCTATATTTTTAAAATGCGGAAAGTGATAATTAATTTGTATGATGCTATATCAATTTTTCACTGTTGAATAAGATTATATTGAAATGTATTTAGTTTTAATAGAAGCAATCTCTTTGTGGATATTATATTCCATGCCATAAATTCTAAAGTAATTGAAAGTTTTCATAAATTCGTGACATGTTAAAAGAATATAAAGCCAGATATAAAAATAGTATAAACGTTTCAAATGTATTTTTCCTTCGTTGCATTTCATATAATTTTGTGAATTAAAATTCGATTTATTTAAATTTGAAGTTTGTTGGTAAAATTATTGAACGCACCATTCTTAAATTCAATTTAATTCAATTCTCGACTTTGCACTACGACCTACGTAGTAGTTCAATTCTAGTAATGAATCTTTGATGGTGTGGGTCGATTCTAATAGTGGACCCTTGAAGATGTTGCTGTGATGTCAACTACAAATATTACACTAAATTTTAAAATCTCGCGAACCCAATATTCGCTAACCTACTTACTGTGTTCGTAATATACTTTCTAGAAATTATTTTTGTGTGACTGTGAGTGTTCTTTACCTTTAGTCATTAAATTCTTATTTTTATTTATATTATTGTTTTATTTTAAATTTTTCTTACATTTTTATTGTAAGATTTTTTTGCCGCTGTAAAAATTCATTTACCGTAATTTTCTTTTTTTCAGCGCTACTGTGTAGACCCCTTGCAATGAAGTTGAATTCACTCCTAGATATTAAAACATAGACCATAGCTACACTTCTAAATATAATACATTATTTGTAATGAAATAAAATAATAATCAGAAGTGGTGTAAATTAATTAATACAATTTAATTTTAACTGCTATGAAGAATGATAAATAAGTATGCCAGGGCAGCTAATTATTATTTTTATATTAATTAATACAACTGAGCTTGTAAAAGAAAATAATTTTTGCCATAAATAATTGTGAATATGAAATTCATTTTTCATCGTTTAATTATGTATAAAACAACCTTAAGGTAACTTTAGTATTAACGAGAAATAAAATATTGATGAATATAAAATATAATAAATGTAAAAAAACAAATAGTTCATTATAACTCTCGTATAAATAGTTTTTTATTGTTTTGTATGTGAGTTAAGAAATACGGAATAATTTAGATGTATCTTGTGTTACGGCTTATTGATGCAGATTTCGATGATTAATGTCATAAGTAGACGTCAAAGGAAATGTTAATAAAAGACGTAACCATAGCAACCGATCTGTAATTAACTACTAAATAGATCCTGACTGTGGGAAGTGCAGAAATATAATTTACGCCAGAAGCGGGATAATCGATTGATGCTTGATTAAAGACATGTTGGAATGAAGGAAATATTGAAACTTTCATAAACAATTTATAACACATAGATAATGTGCATTGTTTCTTTCTACAAATATACAGAGCGGTGCTACTTATGATATTCTACGTTTCTGATAGGTTCTACGTAGTAAATCTGTTGGGTATCATCAATTATATTTCTATATATTAACCTTGCCTAACATTGTAATATTTCTTCTAACGCCGTTCCTGTGGCCTGACAAGGGGTGAGCGATGGCGGTCTCCATAAGACATTAAGGTCTCTATTTCAGATCTGCTACCTACTATATATATATATATATATATATATATATATATATATAGACTATATATTAACTTTGTAACACTGTTTTCTTGTATTTACTTATCACTTTCACTATATGTACTTAAACAAGGATCTTACTTGGTATTTATGCGAGTTAACTTTCAAAGATTGATAGTACAAGTAGAGTCTACTACAACCCCCGGCCAGTGATGCTCGGTAATTGAGATACTATTATTCTTTGAAAATTAACTAGCATAAATATCAAGTAAGATTCTTGTTTAAGTACATATAGTGAAAGTATATATATATATATATATATATATATATATATATATATATATTATATATGAGAACATATACATCTATATATATATATATGTGTGTGTGTGTGTGTGTGTGTATGTGTGTGTATTATTTATGGAAAAAAACACATGAGATATGACGTATCGTACCCGTAGCCACTACTAGATTATTTATTTTGCTATTGTTTTAAATAGAAATGTATAACGAAAATATTGACAGCCCCTCCGTACTTGAAATTATATAATTCGTTCCAAATTTCTACAAAATCTGATTATCATTTGCAAAAGTTTGCATAATGTAAAATTTTGACATCAGCTTTACACTTACAAATTGCTATCAAATTTGAAGGAAATTCTAACACATTACTACTTCAAAAAAATCTGAGTCGATCATTTTTATTTTTACACAGTACAATATCTCACTTTTAAAACGTATTTTCCCGAAAACCATTGATGCGGCGTATGTATATACAAAAAGCTGTAGTGAAATATGCGGCGAAATAATTGCCTAGTACTAATTATTTGTATTTTTACATTTGAATTTTTGTATTAAATGTTATCATTAGCTTATTACTTAATTACAAACATTTCACCTATTTTATTTATCGCTTAATATTATTAAAATAATTTAATTTTAATATTTGAATTCAAATTCCCCCCATATATAGTCCAAATGCCCCCCCCTTGGTGTAGTAATAGGCTCCCCTATATTTACCGTCCCAGGCCTCATTTTTCATTGCACGCCATTGCTCAGTTCGTAGAAGAGGAAATACACGCCCCATAGAAAACAGATGCGAAACTGTGGCCGATGTAGAAATATTTGTAAATTATAGTAGAAAGTAAAAGGCGTTTGTAAAAAAAATACAGAACAAAGTAAGTCCCTGCACTTGCAGTAAAAGGGTTGACAAAACGTGTTGGAGACAAAAGACGCAAACTAACCGTCAGAATTGAGAACTCACATTTGGTCCTTTGTAACTTGAAATCGTTTTACTATTAGTCAGACTAGACTAGTGAATGTGAAAATAACTACATGGAAATATAAATGTTTTTTTATATAGAAGGGATAGAAATGACCCTGCTTAATCTAGTTTAAATCTGTAAAAACGACGAGCTTAGTAGTGTATGTTTAACTATCGGCGCCAATTAACTAAGTGACCCCAAAAAACACTTATTTTATGAAGAATGATGTTTGATTTAAAAAACAGAAAAAATCTTAAACGAATTTTTTAGTAATTTGGATGAGATTAATAATGCTATATTGACAATATTTTAGATGAATTTATGTTTTAAAAATTAACAATAATTTCATTTGTGATTTTATTTTTTTATAAAACTACAATAACGGATGCTGTTGGAAATCAGTGGCATTAATCTACACAGATGGTTTCTCTGATATGACTATACTAGAGGTGGTGCAGGGATCTCCATTACTTACCCCTCAGGAAATAACATCAGGCTCAAAATACCAACTGGCCAAATTGCTTCAAACTCCACTACTGAACTAATTTCTATTAAAGAGGCGCTTACCTATTGTCACACTTTTCCTCCTTCTAAAAACTCAATAGAAGAAATTGTAATCTTCTCAGGCTCAAAATCAACGCTCGAAGCCGTACAAAATGGTGAGACAAGACTGACACAAGAAATTAATACTCTTCTCCATTCATTAAATATACCTTGCATTCTCCAGTGGATCCCTGCTCATGTCGGAATTGAGGATAATGAGAGTGCAAATGCCCTTACAAAGGTAGCAAGTGACGAAGATCAACCTCTTAAGAGTCACTTATACAGATGCGAATGCTGTTGCCAAGCGAAAAATCTACATCAACCAGCATTTTAGCAATGCAACCATTCCCTATCTAAACTGCCCAAGAAACCTCTCCTCTACAACAGTAAGACTACGTACTGGATATTTAAAGGGAAAGAAGATATGACCAACTAATATAAAATCTTATCCCATTTGCAAGTACAGTCCCCAATCACAACTAACCCCTGATCTTGTTTTTGACTGCCAAGTCATTCTCCGAACCCTCCTTCTACTTGGACCACCACCAATTGAAATACTTCATAACCATCGGGCTCCAGAACTGGCAGATCTTGTAATCAGGACCTCTGGTCTGAAACTCTTTGAACTTTGCACGACAACAAAAACAACGGATGCTGTGAGGCTGGGTGGGATCGAGGACTCTCCTTGTGCACGAATGAAAGAAATAAACATTTCAGGTAATGAGTGGGAAGTTATGCCTAAATTTGACATAAGTTTTATTGAAGAGCAAATGACATAGAAAATTGTATTTAAGTTTAAGTACTTGAGTTTCGCTTCCTTTTTTTGAAAAAATAATTTCATCCTTTTATTTTCATTTCTTGTCTGGTATCTTGAGGTTGTATGATAAACTGGTCTCACCAATATGTTTAAGTTTCATTGGTAAAAAATAAAAAATCATGTTACACTAATGATTGGCTTTTGTAAGGCATTTACGCCTCTTTTATTTCTACAGCTATATTGTATCACACATGTTGAATATTTCTATTCAAGAATTATTCACGGGATATATATATTTCTATGACATTATCTTAATCTTTTAACTACTGGCACAATAGCAATTAGTTATGGTAAAAAGCGTTAAAAATTCAAGGTAGAAAGACTATTTGGCAAAAACATCGCAAACACAATGTTTTGTGTAAGGATCTCTGCCGGAGTTTTCCTCTTGGCTTACGTCTTTCTTGTTCAAGGAGACTTTATTAGGCAAGGCAAAAGGCAACCAGGAGACAGGTAACTTGATTTTCCTCTACTTAAAAATTATTAAATTTCTCACTAAAAATACATTTTTGAGCATTGCGTCTGTTACATTTTTTTATGTTAACACCAACGATATAAAAATTCGAATTAATTGTTTATATTACTTTGGATTAAATTGGCCTTGACTATTAGCAAAACTTTAGCGTTTTTGCTGAAAAAATTAATGACTTGCTGAAATTTTAATTTAAGTTAATTTATGAAACCTTATTTACAATTTATCCTATCATGTACGTTTTCAGTTCCACTGGACGACTTTAGTCAGTGTCTCCCTCAGTGTCATAAATAACATTTCGTCTCATTAATTTTTTTTTTAATTTACATAAATTACAAGTTTGTAACTCATTAATTTTTATTTAATCGAGCATTTAATCTTACAATAAATACTCTTATTATATAGAATATTGTGCATAGTTGGTTTTTAATTCATTGTTAACATTATTATTTTGTTTTGCTCTACGGGTATTCATTAATAAATTAGATTAAATATTTGTCTCCATTTATTTGGTTTTTAGTCAGGGTTAGATTTTTACGTACAGTTTACTGGTAATATCGAGAAACTAATGATGACTGCCCGGTGCTGTAGAAAACATTTTTCCCGGTACATTTATTTTTACTTTATTATAAATACTTACTTTATTTACTTTACTCTACCTGGTAGTTTTATTCCTTTAATTAAACTCAACTATATCACTTCTGACGGTCAGTTTGTTTCTCCCTCGAACAAGTTCACCTAGTCGTCTAATTGAACATTGCAAGGGTGTTTTGTATTGAATTTCTAACAAATACTTATATATTCTATTCTAATTTAAATTTAATTATATTAAGTGTCCATATCACTAAATTTCACATTTTTAACTAAAATTACTAGATGTAGTCGCCAAAAATTCATTTAAGATCAATTTAAATACTCACCAAAGTCATAATGGCTTACCGCTAAATTAACGATTTATTTTTGTCGACTATTCTCGTTCAGTTACAATGTACAATAAGGCAGGACCAGTTATTATGGTGAACTTGTTTCTAACAACCTACTTTTCATGCACGTTCTTTCTATAACGTCGAAGACGATCCTCTACTCACAGGATTTTACATTTTCTCAAAACTGGTGCTAGAAATCATTTCTAGGGGCGTGGGGTTTTTCTCACGGTGTAACTAGGAGTTAACCTATGTCCTCGTGAGTAAGGCTCTAGGCAAACATCCTCTATTACAGCGATTTCCTCATGGATATCCTAAGTATTAGCTACGACTAGGCTTGTAGACACATTTCCACTTTATAAATATTTTAAATTTCTTTTGAAGCTTAAGTGTTCAGGAATATGTACTGCATAAACACTATAATATATTTCAATTTCTACACAGAAACTAAGCTTAAAACTTTGACATGGTTAGTAACAATAGGCGAATTTAATCTCCTGTTCTTGTCACAATACTCTGTTGCATTGGGTTCGAATTTTTCTTCACCAATTTATTGCATTTCATTATTCTTCTTGTAAAATACGCTAACGTAAAAAAAACACTTATGTTTTTATATTATTTGCAGGTTACTTCATGCCAGCATCATCTACGTACCGAATAATTCTACCGATATTTTATCCTTTAGAGAAATGTTCCCGAAAAGTTCACTTCTGAATGGATACATCACAATGTTCACGGTGATTAATTTAAACGACAATCCGGGCATGATCAGCAACGTTTACGGCGGTGTGAAAGAAAAAGCGGTTGGTTTTACAATAACACCACGAAAGGGGACGAGCGTCAGCTATTTGTTTACGGTTCATGGATTTGACAAGCCTACAGACGAAACAAATCTTTGTAAACTACAATATGACAATAAGGAGATAGAGGTCAACTGTTATCAAGGAGACATCGGAATGAACAACAAATTTGAGACGATGGATTATTATGATTAACGATCACTTTAGTTTATCAAGGATATATAATACTGAATAGGTTTTTAAAAAGAAACACTTTAGAAAAGATTCTGAAGATTTTGTACAAGGTTTAATTCAGTATATCCGTATTTTTAGAACTGTGATAATATGATAAATTGTAAAAAGGGTTTTAATATTCCCGACAAAAATATCAAATAAATATTTCATATTATTCTATGTATATAATTTGTTTATCCTATAGAAGGAGTATTCTCTTTATAGTAAGTTCACTCATGTTTGTAAACCTTTTATTAAGTGTCATCAGGGATTGAATATATAGTTTGTCCTTCGTTAGAGTTGGGCCTAGATTATAAGGAAATCGAAATTTCAGTTTTACTCTATTATGTAGATTTTTAGCTACTGACGGGTAATAAACTATAAAACTGATGTATAATAACCACTCTAAACATTTTCTACTAATTATATTTTGTACTCTATTATGTGTCATTATATATATATATATATATATATATATAATGTATGTATATATATATTTATATATATATATATATATATTTATATATATAATGTATGTATATATATTTATATATATATATATATATATATTTATATATATATATATATATATATATATATATATATATATATTTTAAAACAACACAGGTTATTCAAATACAAGAATATTTATTATTTTAAATCCAAAGCTTTTCGTTGGCAAACAGTACCAACATCATCAGGAATGAAAATTACAATGATTGTAATTTTCATTCCTGATGATGTTGGTACTGTTTGCCAACGAAAAGCTTTGGATTTAAAATAATAAATATTCTTGTATTTGAATAACCTGTGTTGTTTTAAATTATTAAACAAGAAAACGTATTTTATATATATATATATATATATATATATATATATATATATATATATATATATATACATTATATATATATATATATATATATATATATATATATATGAAAAAATACGAGAGCTACAAATACAAGAATAATTTATTGAATCATACAATTCAAAGCTTTTCGTTGGTAAACAGTATCAATATCATCAGTAATCATCAGGTAAACTTTGAATTGTATGATTCAATAAATTATTCTTGTATTTGTATCCCTCTTATTTTTTCTTTAATACACAAGAATAAATATTTTATCTTATATATATGTATATACATATAATATATATAATTATATTATATATATATATATATATATATATATATATATATATATATATATATATTGCTGATTCGTGTTTGTATTATTTATTTGTCATTGGCCATGTTGATCAGCGAAACTTTTACTATTATATTATATTAATATAATTAACAATTTACCCATTTTTTAATTTAAATAAATTTATTAAACTGTTTTTTATTACAAAACCTGTAAGATTGAACTAGGCGATTTTCGTCAGTGTCTAGGTTACAATTTGGAAGCGTTGTAAGGCAACGGCAGCGGCTTTAAGGCCAGCTGTTCTATAGTGTAGTCAAAAAGTGTGTGATCTGTATCGGGTTTGGTCTTTTGAAGTTTTGAGCCTTGTAAAACAGTAAATTTCGTATCTTTCTAGTGTGATGATATGTTGTTTTTTTCTGTTTATATGTAGAGTTTCTAGCTTACGGCTATGGTAATTAACTTTGTTTAGGCCAGCTAGGGTTATGTTGGGATACCTAGTTACCCCACCCTCATTCTATCCTAAAACGACTATGAGATCAGAACAGTCTGAGTTGACAATGCGATTCATCCCCCAATATTACCATGCTCATTAAACAATTTAAGTACTACAATGGGCGAGTGTAACATTATTTTATTTGAAGATGAAATCAAGTTGAAGATGTTCTATTATGTTTACTTTTTTAAAGGATAACATATAAAACTGTAGAGAAATGCTGAGAATATGTTTCAGAAATAAATTTATTTTTAATTTAATGAATAAAACTGTAAATAATAAGAGAACAAAAAATGTTGAAACGTTTATATATGAATTGCACTGTAATTGAAGTAGATTTTTTAAAGCTAGAGATACAAATGTTTTTTATTGCATTGATTAGTAAGTAAGTATAAATAAATACAAGGCAGTAAATATGATTGCTTAGTCTAATCATTTTTCAGTTTTTATTTTAATTGGTTTCAACTATATGTTTTTACAAATAGTGTTATTAAAAGTTTCAAAATAAAATATTTGCAACAGATAAAAGTTATTGAAAACAAAATCCATGAGAATAGGAGAAATGCCATCTAGTAAAATTTGTTCAAGATTAGTGAATGACAAATAGTAAATAGTGTGTAATCATTTAACCTTCAAAGCCGACAACTAATTTTCACCTTGATAATTATGAATAAGGAAAAAATATACTAACTGGCTGTACTTGACAAATAGCCTATTTAATGAAGGTTAAATATATTGACTTTTAAAAATATGTTTAATTGAAGTAAGTATGTTACTTATAGATTTAACAAAAAATATCATTTAACAACTCACTGCTATTTTAAGGGATTTAATCCCTACAGAAACAATGAGGAACGGAAGAGAGCAATCGAGAGAGGGAGAGAGCAATTCAGTTATATAAGTCCTATAAATTCATAAAATTGAAAGAGCATCAGCATAATAACTTTAAAGGAACTAAAATACACAAAGCTAATTTATACATTTCAGAATTCAGTAAAACAACAGGTTTAATTTAATTTGCAAAGTAAGAACCTAGCAAAATTAAATTTTCTAGCGTATGCTAAATGAAATTCCAGGTAAAATGGGAAATCTTTATGTTTAAGAGTAAACATACTTCGTTCTCAAAATAGAAAACCTGCTCTAAATTGAAAATATTATTGTTAAAAACAAAAAGTTCGCCTGTAGGCTGAGTTTATAAAAGGATACATTTCCTTTAACGGCAGGTCTCGTCATTCCATGTGCTATTATAGTCATATTTTTACACATTTATATTTTTGTTGATTTTTATACAAAATTAGGTTGTTTCTTCGAACAATAAACAATCCATCACAACACTGATTGAACAGTTTAAATGATATTGTTGTTTTATTACTCTAAAGGTACTCCCATCAGTATTCTAACATTCCAATATAACTCTGATATACTCATTGAGTCTTGTTTACATACAACAGGAAAAGTTCTTTCACCAGGCTCACAGTTGTAAATTTGTCAAATACATTCTATTTTCAAAGTAATATGGTTCCTTTATAAATCAGCCTACAACCTTCCTACCCTAACAAAAACGAGTGAAGGGAAATGATTTGTAAACCTGTGATTTAGCCACTGTTATTCGAAAATCACAGTTTGACCTGTTATGTGGCGAATTGAAGGTTCTTATCTAACTAAACTGTGACGACGTGGCGAATCGCCACTATCCGTGATGCAGGGACCCAAACCGTTCATAATCGTCTCACCCAGGTAGGCGAACTAAGGTCGTTGATCTTAAACTGCCCTTTGTATAGGTAAGAGGGCATGTGGTCGGACAGGATCTGTCAGTCAATGATTTGACAAACTGGACGAACGAAACGAGCTGGAAATTAGAACACGTTTGACTATGATTGTGATTCTCAGTTTCTCTTTCTTACTCACTGTGACTGACTGCAACAGTGACGGTCACACGTGGCACCGGCGCACCCTAAATTTCGTTAAGGGTAGGCAAAGGACATCAACAACATGGGGGAAGACATCAACTCTGTTGAAATATTCCCCCAAATCAGTCAAGTTCTTCAATGCATACTTTGTTTTACTTTATGGCGTATACTCAACAACTGTATTATTAAGGGATATTCCTGAAGCTTTTATTATTGATGCATTTAAATATTATTAACACTTTAAATTGCTAATTAACTAATGCTCTTAATAATTAAGCCATAAATGAAACTAGAAAACCTATAATTAATACTTATTTATTGGTCAATCGTCGTAGTTAATATACGGTGCGAGATACACTATATCTTTTACAATTAAGGACTTAAAGTAAGTGAAGAGTTAAAATTTGAAGTAATTGAAGTGAAATCAAACCGTGCTAGTTTGTTTTTTTTTTATTTGTAATCACTAAACTGTTTTTTTTTTTTTTTTTGTTATGGTTGGCCAAATTCAAGTAAAAAATATTCTTTGAAAGTTTCTTGAAACAAATAGTTAAAAAAACAAATAATAGTTAAAAAAATTAGGCAATGGTATACCTGAAGTATTTCAAATGTAAATAATGTATCATTCGACAATTGTTTTGCAATAATAAAGTAAATAATTGTAAATCAATATTAATAAATGATATGAGTCTTTAAAAGTACTAAAATGTCAAACATATCAGCGTAAATGATTTTATGTTGTTGACATTGAAATGTTTAAACAGCCACGATTTGTAGTTTCTTGTAATTTTGTGTGATTTATTCCAGTTCTGGATTTTTAACATGACAGCCTCAAGTGACAACGTGTGGGCTTGAAGGAACTGATAATGCAGTACAGGTTTGAAAAGCGTATAAATAGTATATTTTATCTGAATATGTCTCACATTTTGGAATTGTTTGCAGTTGAAACAACACATACAGAAATTCGCAATGGCATTATTATTATTGTGTATGTTGATGTTCGCTGCTAACTTCCAGGTATGCTTTAGATTATTTATAAATAATACTTACAGACAAGCTATTGCTTTAATCAATTGTAATTTCATGCTTAAATAATAATATATGAAATATATTATTTTACTTGATTTTATTTATTATAGAAGTACTCGACAAATATATTTTAAGTTATATCTAATTTATCAAAACACTATAAAACATAATACAATAATAACCAATAACTCAATGTTCACAACAAATTTACATATAATATGTAAATCAGTCCCTAATGTTCATTTAAAGAACAATATTATGAGTGTCGAAAACTGTGGCTACCAATTTTAAATGTATTATTGATTACAAGTACCCTACTTTTTAAAAAGTATGACTATTACTTTCAAACATTTTAGTACTTCCTTAACAAATGTCAATGACCACCAATTGAACAGGGTATTTTATGCTATTATGATCCTTATTTTGATGTTACACTTTAATTTAGAGGCAAAAATATTAATTTACTCCTTAACATTAATATACTAATATTCATGAATAATTCCTTAAATGGAATTTACATCTTTAATCATAAGTTGTTTGTTGTCGGATTTAAGTTTGTTTGTTCTGTAAACTGTTTTGGAGGAATCGAGGCTGGACGTTTATGATATTTTTATGCACATTTTTTACACAATTACAGTTATTTGACCAAATATCGTTGTCAAAAACGGCCGCATTTGATTAGAGTATACGAGCGGAATTTCTAGACGCGGAATGGGCGTCGACTTTCCAAGTGTTAATCAAGTGTATGGGTGGAAAAAATTATAAAAAAGTACCAACTATCCAGTATCAAAATGTAGGTGGAAGCTAATATTAGCTTCATATTTGTTAGACAGTTCTTTTATCATTCTTAGTATTGTGATTCCTGAGGATGTTGGTAATGTCAACCAACGAAAAGCTTTGAATGTATTACTTCAATAAATTATTCCTGTAATTAGTGTATATTATTTAATCTTAAAAATAATTCTAACAGGAAAACATATTTGACATTCTACATATATATATATATATGTATATATATAATGCATCGATCGCCCCCCCCCCACAAAGCAAGTCGCTGGATACGCTCCTGCAATGTTTGTTGATGTTTTTAAGAAGTGGTATATTTAAAACGCAATCCTAATTTTTTTTACTTTAATAAATTGTTCATTTGGAGGGAAGACAAAAAGCACTTTGCTCTTAAATGTGTAGAAAGAAACTTTCTAAGTATGAATATTTGAAGTTTTTCATTACTGTTTCATAATTTAAATTTATTTTGTCAGTCCTCATGTTATTTATTGTTTTTAAACACTCTTTAAAGATTTATATGAGGAATGCTAATGGTATTTAGTTGAATAATATATAGCCTACATGTGAATTTGTATATTTTTACAAACAAAAGCCCATTATTAGATCTTTTTCTCAAATAAGATGCTCTTTATATTATTAAAACTTGCAGTTGTTTTGCTGTACATGTTAAGATTTTTTTATATAAATTGCTACTTTTGGTATCACTTGGCAAAAAGTGATACTATATCTCACGATTACAAAACAAAACAAAACAACAAATACATGCAAAATATACAGGAAGCCCACCACCACTGACACAACACAAACCTGTTGCCTTCCACTCCAGGATACACAAACTAATTAACATACCCATGAATAATGAAAACAAAATAAATAAACTCAACACAATAAAATACATAGCTTATAAAAATGGATACAAACACACCTTGATAGACAATATAATGCGCAAAAAAACAACACACACATAACACAACAATAACACAAAAATACATAACATTAACATATCACGACAACACTACACGAAAAGTAGCTTCCTTGTTCAGCAAACTCAGATACAAAGTAGCATTTAAAACATCCAACACAGTTAAAAAAACTCCTACACAGTACAAAAACACACTAGAACAAATGCAATAAGGCAGGAGGTTTTAATATTACATGCAACAACTGCCCTAGCTTTTACTTAGGCCAAAAAGTGAGTAACTGTACCACACAATACAAAGAACATGTAAAAGACGTAAAAAAACAAACAACCCAAATAAAACTTCACCACACACATACAAAACACACTACTGACACAACAATATAGATACTAATCTAAAAATATAACACTACATAAAAAAAGCAACAAACTAAACACAACAGAAAACTACAGGATATACAAACACCACAAATACCATGCACAACACATTCTAAATACACTAACAATCAAATACTATATTGAACACTTAATTAACAACTACTTTATGAACAATAAAACACCACAGAGCACCAATACATCACAGGCTCACACCAACACAACAAACCTGAGCAACAGTTTTGTCCATGAGTCAGAGTATTGAACAATGCACTAACCTAGTATGAAACACTTCTGCTGAAAAATATTAGTAAGTAGTGGATTTTTGCCAAATGATAGCAAAAGTAGTAATTCATACATTATTATTTCTTAACTAAGTGAAAAAACATTGATCACTTACTGTTTTATTTAATTTTATTATTTTCTGTCTTTAGTATAATCATTTATCTGATGATATACCATCTTTGGGAATTTCTTTTTATTCTATCGTTATAGACTAGTTGAAACAAAATGACATCTTTCCACTAGCTGAACTAGGATATAAGTAAAAAACATTTTATATTTGTTATTGTCTTGCCCTATAAATATCTTTAACCACAATTTTTACTTCATTTCACAATCAGTTTGATGTTCTACATGTCTGTGTTCCCCCCTTGCTCCCTCAGTAGTTATGGCAGTGTCCACTTTATTCCTTACGTTTTTCTCACATATCAATGAGCATATGATGAAACACATAACACATTCATATACTTTGTAGTTGTACTTAAATTTAAAAAATTGTATAATAATATTTTTTTAATTTTAAGAATGTCTACGTAAGTGGTGCCAGTTCAATTCCCAACAGATACTCTCTAAAGGATATGAGTTCAGGTAGTACATGTTATTTACTTTGATTACTATTATTAAAAAGTAAATTGTTATTGTATCATTAGACAATTGTTGAAGGGGTATAGAGTGTGGTTTCATGAATTTCTAATACTGCTAGTTATTTCAGATAAGATCTTTTGATTTTCTCTAATTGTGTAGTTCATTCTAAAATACGTAAAACAGATACAAAACAGTTGAAAAGTCAAACCTTCAGTTTTTATTAGGAAAACTACATAAAGTTTCTTTAAAATTCACTAATTATATGATTTAGTTACTCGATAAAACCATAACCTATGTGAAATTTCTCAGCAGATAAGTTTAGTAATAGCTTAGAGCATTGTTCTAAACTATGTTTAACAAACAAGACATAGCAACAAACATTAGAAATCTAATGTGTAACTAGTGTTATTGCAATTAAAATATAGAAGAAAGTCTAAACTTAATTGTCCGAGGATAGTTATTTATATTTCTTGCCTCGTAAATGCTGATTGTCAGCTAGGTGCCAGCTGATATTGGTATTGTTTAACATAAATTAATTCAAAATACTTTATCATTTATTGAACTCAAATGATTATCTATGTCAAATTTATTATTTTAATATTATAAAGCATCGTTTCAGTCACACTTTTGGTGAGTTTTGAGACATGTATTAGTACCAAGTTTAGCCTTACTGTATAGGATTACAATTAAATTTAATGGTAGGAAGAAAAGACAAAAGTGAAAAGTCAAAAACAAATATTTATTGTTGTTGAACAAAATAGTTAGGGGAAGTTTGGGATAGCCCGGGCAAAGGATTTTTTGCGATAATTTCCTATCCAATGTCACTAACGTTCTAAGCGCCTTATATGTGAACTAAGTGAATAAAACAAAGCCTCACCACAAGACCCAGCACCATAGTGTCGTTATGAGCACAAGGGCTTTGTGTTGTTTGATTTCGTTGCTTCTGAACAAATATTCAAGTTATCTTCTTTGCAAGTTTTCTTTGCACGTAATGATGAAAAAGCTTTTATGTTATAAGCTTACTTGACTGCTTATTACTTAAAACTTAATGAGATAGAATGTTTTTGAACTCACTTTGGTGATCTTTATCTTCTGCTAGGAGTTGTTAGGTTAAGCGATGATCTTAAAAGCATGTTTTCGATAGTATCAAAGAGTATGTATGATTTGTATTGGGTTTGTATGTTTGTACTTTGTGTTTTTGTGTGCTTGAAATTTCATATTGTTCTAGTGTTCTGATATGTGTGGTCCTTTTTTGTTGATGTGTAAGATTTGCAGGTTATGGTAAATGTCTGTGTATTGGTGTCCTGTTTCTTCATTGAAATTGTAAAATTCTGAGTTGGTGTTCTGTTTCTGTTCCCTGACTTTGTTTGAAGCTGTGATCTGTTTGCCCAATGTAGAATTTGTTGCAGTTCAATTTCTAAACGCCTGGTGCTTGCAAAGTTTATCTTTGTTGTTGGTGTCGTGTTGTATTTTGTTTGTAAGTTGTTATTAGTTTTGTATGCTATTTTGTATCCTGTTTTTTGAAATTAGTGGTATTTTATTTGCTGCTCTGTTAATGTATGGAATTGTGATGTATTTGTTTCCCCTCTCTGTAGTGTTAATTTTGGTTTTTTTTTTTAATATTGTGTAATAGTTTGCCAATTATTGTGGTGTTGTATCCATTTGTGTATGCTAAATATTTATTAATTAAATCATAAATATTGTACAATGTACATTGTGATTTTCAAGTACCCTCTAATAATAATCCAGAGTTTTCAGTAACCTAGCAGTATCCCAGCACCATATCAGCTGGATTAGTGAGAGCTTACTGTATTTATGTTTTTGGTCTAACTCTGAAAAATGAATATTTTGGAGTGAAATTGATTTTATTGTTTTGTAAAATATTCTCCATGAAGATCAATATATTTTTGGCTGAATTCAAACCAGTTTTCAAAGTTCTTTTTGTACTCTGAAGCAGGTCTAAAACATACCTTTTGAATGCAACAACTATTTTTTCAGGTGTCAAAAACCATGAACTGAGTACAGTAGTTTGTCTTCGGTATTTGGAAACAACAAAAGTCATTAAGTTTCAAATCATGGCTGTACGGAGGAATTGTACCCTACAATTCAATGTTTTAGTCTACAAAATATGTATTGTTGTGATCTGATGAGTGAGAGCTTGCATGGTCATGATAAAGAAGAGATTAATTCATCTTTTCTTTGACTTTTCGTGTGAAGTTAACCAAAGACTTATAGCAAACATATAGTTATGTACCATTCAGTGAACTTTGGTCACAATTTAATTCGTTCCAGTACTGTAGACTAGAATTTTACAGTACTGTATGTCATTGCTATATAGAGAATTAAGTTCATCAGTACACTCTTGTCGTGTTGAGTGTTAGGAAAAATAATCACACAAAACTATTCACGAATTAATTCCAATTTTGTACTTGAGATGAATTTTTAAAGTATCTGTAAACAATAAATGATAAATGGGTTTAGCTTCTAACAGCATGCAATTTTAACAATACGGTGATCAATGCCGAGTTTATTATTTTTATATTATAAAGTAACGCTTCGGTCACATTTTTGGTGGCCCTTTTCAAGCTTTAAAATCTACAAACATAAAACAATAACCATTATAATTTAAAAATTCGATACACAATAAAATTGAAAATTCAACAACTTTAAACACAATATGAAAAATACAATCACTTGATAAAAGTTAGTCAGTAGCAATCAGTACTTATACTTTCATGTTCATACTAATATGTTCAGAAAGTGTAGGCACTGATTGCTATTGCCTAGCTTTTATCCAGTGCTTGTATGTTTCATATTGTGTTTAAAGTTGTTGAACTTGCAATTTTACTGTGTATCTAATTTTTAAATTATAACAATTATTGTTTTATGTCTGTAGATTTTAAAGTTTGAAAAGGGCCACCAAAAATGTGACCGAAACGTTGCTTCATAATATTAAAATAATAAACTCGGCATTGATCACCGTATTGTTAAAATTGCATGCTGTTAGTAGCTAAACCCATTTATCATTTATTGTTTACAGATACTTTAAAAATTCATCTCAAGTACAAAATTGGAATTTAACTCGTGAATAGTTTTGTGTGATTATTTTTCCTAACATTCAACACAACAAGAGTGTACTGATGAACTTAATTCTCTATATAGCAATGACATACAGTACTGTAAAATTCTAGTGTACAGTACTGGAACGAATTAAATTGTGACCAAAATTCACTTCAGGACACCGTAAAACTTCGTACTAAATCAGTACTTGTGCCAGGAATCATCGATGCTATATGAACTGATCAGGCCAGATCATCATGAGACTTACCATAAGGCGCAAGCATCTGTGAACATTAGTATGACAAGTATTAATAACATAATGCATGATAATGTGGCCATAAAAATTTCTTCAGGTTGGATCCAGCATAACCTAACAAATTATTGTAATTAGTAATTAACCAATTATTGGTGCATGAAAAAGTTAAAAGCTTTTCATTAACCAAACAAGGTGCATCAAACGCTGTGTACAACATCTGCACATGAATCATAATACATATGAGCCCAAAACAAAAAAACCAATCAACAGTATGAGGCAAAAATTTAACCAAATCCAACAAAAGTTGATGAGCAAATCTCTCGAATAATGAATGAAGTAAGTACGACTATAGGCAAGTGTAACATACTGATATATGTTCAATTGTTAGTAAAAATCTAGTAGCTTAAGTGAAGGTGGAATCAAATAATGTCAACAAAAGTTGTTTGTGGAAGAAGTATACTGTAGAAATAATTGGTTTTTTTCTTCACCATTAATGGACACATAATGATAGTAATGTTAGAGGAACGTCGAACAGTCAACTCTGAATGGTACATACCTATATGTTTGCTAGAAGTCTTTGGTTAACTTCACAAAAAGTCAAAGAAAAGATGAATTAATCTCTTCTTTATCATGACCATACAAGCTCTCACACATCAGATCACAACAATGCAAATTTTGTAGACTAAAACATTGAATTGTAGGGTTATCCTCCGTACAGCCATGATTTGAAACTTAATGACTTTTGTTGTTTCCAAATACCTAAGAGAAACTACTGTACTAGGTTCATGATTTTTGATACCTGAAAAAATAGTTGTTGCATTCAAAAGGTATGTTTTAGACCTGCTTCAGAATACAAAAAGAACTTTGAAAACTGGTTTGAGTTCAGCCAAAACTATATTGATCTTCATGAAGAATATTTTACAAAACAATAAAATCAATTTCACTCAAAAATATTCATTTTTCAGAGTTAGACCAAAAATATAAATACAGTAGCCTCTCACTAATCCAGCTGATATGGTGCTGGGATAATGCCAGGTTGCTGAAAACTCTGGATTATTAGAGGGTACTTGAAAATCACAATATACATTGTACAGTATTTATGATTTAATAAATAAATATTTATTAAATATTTAGCATACACAAATGGATACAACAACACAATAATTGGCAAACTATCACACAATATTAAAAAAAAAAACTAAAATTAACACCACAGAGAGGGGAAACAAATACATCACAATACCATACATTAACAGAACATCAAATAAAATACCACTAATTTCAAAAAAAAAGTTACAAAATAGCATACAAAACTAATAACAACTTAGAAACAAAATACAACACGACACCAACAACAAAGATAAACTTTGTAAGCACCAGGCGTATGCAAATTGAACTGCAACAAATTCTACATTGGGCAAACAGATCACAGCTTCAAACAAAGTCAGGGAACACAAACAGAACACCAACTCAGAATTTTACAATCACATAGAAGAAACAGGACACCAATACACAGACATTTACCATAACCTACAAATCTTACACATCAACAAAAAAGGACCACATATATCAGCACACTAGAACAATATGAAATTTACAAACACCCAAAGTACAAACATACAAACCCAATACAAATCACACATACTCTTTGATACTATCGAAAACCTGCCTTTAAAATCATCACCGCTTAACCTAACAACTCCAAACAGAAGTCACTGATGAAGATTGCCAAAGTGAGATCAAAAACGTTCTATCTCAGTAAGTTTTTACAAATTTACAAAATTTAAAGTACGGATAGTCATACACTAATATAAAAGTGATTAATAAATAAAGTTACAATAATGCAACTTAGGACAAACTCAAAAGGATCAAAGCTAGAACAAGACTTAGAATAGAACAATATCAGTAGTTATGAAGTAAATAAACTAAATAACTGACGAAATTGAAAATGAAACTTTAAAGGTCAAGATTAGGATTTATTCCTACTAATCCTGGTCTTGCTTTAAGAAGGTACAATGAGAAATCAAGGAAATTTACTAAAATTCTGCCACTTTTATGCCACACATGATAAATTATTTAAAGATTATTATGATAGAACCATAAGCTTTTGCAGAAAAAACAGCCAAAATAAAAAATTTCAAATTATTTCCTCTAAGTTGATCAAGGAAATTTTTGATGTAGTGAAATCATGTGGAGTTATGTCTGTCATAGTTGATAAATCTAGGACTAAAAAGCTCGACAACTTTCTCTGTGTCCTTTATATTGAAATGAACTGATTCCCCATACGCATTTTCTATGTTTAAAATTGTTCTGAAACGACTGAAATGCTGAAGAGCTTACTTTGTTTAAATGAAGTATTTTTGAACAATTGAGAGTAGGTGATCTTTCTATCATAGCTCAGACTTATGACAAATCCTGAGTCATGCCAGGAAAACATGCTGGAATAAAAACAATAAATAAAACGCCCTATAGGTATGTATTTTCTTTGCTATTCTCACAAAGTTGTCTTATCCGTAACAGATATGTGTAAATCTGTAAAATTCTCAAATATTTTATTTAATAGCGTTTAGGCAGTATATATGCAAAACCATCTCCACACAATATGAAGTAGCAGATTTCAAATAAACAGCTGCACAGTAGGATGGCTTGATGAAACATTCAAACGAAATATTTGTAAAGAGCAAGACAAGATTGGCAAACACTTTGATACAATAACAGAAACACTGAGATTTCAAAATGGCCAATATGAAAACATAGATGGAATTTTTAATAGCATAACTAAAAGAAACCTAGTTAATCTTTTTGTATTCTACCAAGTGTTAACAATTACTCATATTTTAACCCAACAACTACAGCACTGTGGAGCTACACTGGGAAAAGCTTCACAAGTAATCAAATAGGGTACTTAAATTTTAAATGTAGGGGAGATCCGGGCAAGGTGACCACTGATAAATCTTGAATGAAGTCTAAAAAAGTGCGAGAGTGTTAAATATCATCTAACATACATCAACCATTAATAGAAAATAGTAATTTAGTAAACTAAAAAAGCAGGGATGTAAATAAATCATTTATATATAAGTGTCAATTATTTGCTTTGCCCAGGTTTCCTGTGAATAATGCAACCTAGGCAAAGTGAATTTTGTACTCATTAACCTGAAAAAGAAAGATTTTGTGATAAAATGCACTCAAGCACAAAATATCTTTATAACATTTAATTTTACAAATTAACTTAATTTTATTGTACAATTACGCCAAAAAATTTTAATTATCTTCATTAAATATCCATATACCTTCAAATATACCGTGCCATTAAGTAGAATCAAAAGAAATTATATTGTTCGTCGACAATAACTGCCGTGATATAGGTAAAAGAAATATGATCCCAATCTGTTATAGTCTGAATAACCTTCATGAGTTCATACAAGACAATGCCCACACTGTATCCAATCATCCAGAGGGAGTCGTCATATTTTCCCTGGCAAACTAAACAACGGTAATCTTTTTTTTCTCTTTTATAATTGTGAGTTTTCTCTTATTATTGACAACTGATGTTTTTTTTTCTTTTTAAGATTTCTTTAAATCCTGTTTCTTGCAAAGAGTAGCAAAAGGTATATTGTAAGATTTTGACAACCCTGAAATGGAATTGGAACCATGTTCAATACACTTTATGGGCAATTTTAAATTCAGACCATCTAGCTTGGCTTGTCTTTCTTTCATATTTGTATACCATCTGAAAAGCCAAATTTTGTTTCAGTTTCCGTTTTAAATAATTTAAATGCTGGTTTTGTTGTATGATGAGTGAAGTATACATGTATAAAATATACTCGGGCAAAGTGAATAGCCATCCACTTTGCCCTATTCACTTTGCCTAACCTGCACTATTTTTTAAAAAAGTACTGAAATAACCCATGAAGGTTAAACGGGTTATTTTATAAGAAACGTTATAAAAAGAGAAAAATTAAGCAGTCAAGTAAGCTTATAACATAAAAGTTTTTTCATCATTATGTCTTAGAAAACTTGCAAAGGAGATAACTTTAATATTTGTTCAGAAGCAATGAAATCAAACAATACACAGCCCTTGTGCTCATAACGATACTATGGTGCTGGGTCTTATGGTGATGCTTTGTTTTATGTTTTATTCATTTAGTTCACATATTAGGCGCTTAGAACGTTAGTGACATTGGATTGGAAATTATCGCAAAAAATCACTTTGCCTGGGCTATCCCCAACTTTTGTTCAACAACAATAAATATTTGTTTTTGACATTTCACTTTTGTCTTTTCTTCCTACCATTAAATTTAAGTGTAATCCTATACAGTAAGGCTAAACTTGGTACTAATACAAGTCTCATAACTCAATTTATAATCTTTTTCTATGCAACTGTTTTGTTACAAATGTTGAAAATGTAGTGTTGTAGTTACATAGTATATTGTCCATTATTACAGTAAAACTTTCAAATTTTAAATTAACAACTGACTTGACTTATAATTTTAAAAAACTATGAAAACCCTACTGAGTCAAAAGGTTTTTTATTGGATCTTCATCAGTGGATCATATATCATATTTCATAGATCAGGTGATGAAGATCAATTAGTGCAAACAGAAACATTTTGTCCCAAAGGGCTTTGATAAATTTAATTGAATTATAACTTTGGAAAGTCGTTAATTTGTTAAGTTCAAATGTTACATTTTATCTTTTCTGTTTTAAGTAATTCTTTGTAAAATCTCCAAAACATATCTAATTCTTCCTAAAATTGTGTTATAAGGAAATATCTAAATATAAATAAGATTATGTTTTATTATATTATACATGAATAAATTTTATTCTGAATAAAAATGTGTATATTTTTATTCCTAGATATTGTTGATAGGCTGGTAGATGCCATAAAGCAATTACTTGATAGAGTAGTTGAGCTTTTGAAACAGTTACTAGATGAACTAAAGCCTCTTCTTACTGGAGTAGTAAGTAAGTGTATATAAAACATTTTTACACAGATTTTATGCACATTTTGCACAAATTTTATACACATTTTGCATACATTATAATTTCACAACTAATTAATTTATTATTCTTCTAATTCTTTTTGAAAAGTAATTTTATGATTAAAGCTTAAGCCACACACTAAAATTTCTTGCCAGATTCATATTTAATTGGTTTTAATCAATGGATTATTCACAATGTGGGTTTTGTGGCGGGTTTTTCTTAATAGTTGTGTTGTTTTTAACAACAATAACCCAACTGTTAAAAGGTCACTAGTACAGTTTACAACTTTTCCTGAACGAAAACAAGTGCTTAAGGGTGAGATTTAAAAACTTGAATTAAAAGTGAACTTTTGAACAAATCTTATCTACAAGTTTATATATTATTTAAGTAGAAACAGGATTATTCCAGAGGTAGAATAGAAATACAAAAAATAAAGAAAATTTAATATGCGTTTATTCATAGCTTTTAAATGGAAGGTAATATCATAAAAGAAAATAAGGTTTGAGAAGCTTAGAAATAGATTAAATTTTACTATATGAAATATTGTTTATTTAGTAATACATAAACAGTGGTTTCTGCAAACAAAAATCAAAATGCATATAATGTAAATAAAAACAATTAAAAAATATAATGTCTCATTAAGTATTACTTTTCAACAATATAGTGTAAAAAAACTAATGAGAATTAGAAAATCCAATCAAATGTTTAAACATCTTATATTTCTGCTGGATTGATATAAATCCCTTGAGTATGATATTTTTCTTATACTTCCCATTGTCAAATTACAATCAATGCCAAGTATAGCAAACAATTAATAAATAGTTATGGAAGTTTTAAACAGCCTCCATTTATTTATAAAATAATAGAACACTATTTTCAAAATATTCTATTTATAAAATATTTTATATAGATGGAAGCTATCTGAAACGCTTTCAAAAAGAATTTGACAATATTTGAAATGACAGAAAAATGATATAGTCTACTATGATTTTATAATTTTAAACGTTTCTATATTTTATGCTCTTCAGTTGCGTCCAGCCTGTAAATTAAATAAAAATAACAGAATTGATGTAACTTAACAGTATAAAATAAAATAACATTCCAAATTAGTTTAAAACATATATTCAACATATAATTTTATAATATTTACAAACACACATACTCTTTAACACATAAGTAATGTTAAAGTTTTATCTAAATGCTAGATCGTATAAGAATTGCATAAACTATATTAATTGAAAAATATACTCCATGTAAACACAAACTGTATCATACATTTATAATTAAATTCATAATTTAATTTTAATAGATTTTCAAATAATCAGGGCTCATTACCAATTGTTATTACAGAAAGTAACTGGTGTCTGGTATTATGTGTGTCTGTCTGTTTTATTTTAGTTTATTGCAGTAATGAATTTCACCTTGGCTGTTGCTTGGAATCAGAAATGTCAAACATTTGACACACTTCAGTATCAGTTGATAAAAACATTTAACCTTGATTTTGATTTTCCAGTGTCTGTCACAAAATGTCACAATAGTGCATAACTTTATATTTTGTACTTACAATTTTTACTATGATTATTTTTTGTCATTATTCTCATTGTTTCTTTTTTTTATTATCCTTTTATAATTTTAAAGTTATTACTTTAAAAAGGTATTAGTAGCAATAATGTAAATTACTTAGTACATGTTAAATAAAAACAAAATCCATTTGTTTTGCTTTTACTATATATGTGTTGTGTGTGTGTGTGTGTGTGTGTGTGTGTGTGTTAATTATTTAATAGTATAGCTATCTGACTAAAAATCTTTAGCTTATTGAGATTTCCTGGCTGACCAGTTAGTTACACACTAGCTCAGAATATTTCTTATTTCTGAGAGGTATGCTAAAGAATTTAATCTCAGTGGATTTCCATAATGTGAATTGATTCCCTAGTAATTTAAAAAAATGAATTCATTCATTCATTCATTCATTAATAGGTTGATAACTAAATTATCGATCTCTATATAACAATTTTCGTGAAGTTACAGTTCATTAATTTCAAATCAGTCACATTTTTTTAAAAATTTGTAACAGTTTTAAAAAATGGACTTTGTTAAATTTCAAAATAGTGTTGATACTGAATATGATTGACTAGTGACTATTAACATGGCAATAGTAAGTGTTATTAATCTCTGATAGTAAATGTTGGTAAACTACTCTCTCATGCCAGTTGGCTGGTCTAGCAGAGAATGTTTAGTGAATTCTACAATATTGGAAATGGAAAAATTGACTTGTGCCAGAACCATTTCTTGATAAGTTATTCTTGATATTATCCAAGTAGAATAATTCCATAAAGGCACTGGTTCTCAAAAAATCAGTTAAACTGTATATTTCTATAACTTTTATAGAAGCTGATTTGCTTAATGTCACTAACTTACCTAAAAAATTGTATAATGTAAGAATGTAAAGTTTAAGTAGATTATTAAATTTATGATTTACATTCATTTTAATATAACACTTAACAAGACCAACTTTGATTCCTCGTACTTACTGATATCCACCCACTATTACAAAAAAAAAACCCTGAATCATCCATTATTTCTCTTTATTCTTTCTCCGCCTTCCTACTAATCACCAACAATTTCATTTAATATTCAATCAAAGGTTACACATTATCAAGAGTTTATTTCTTCCGTTTACAAATTTTGACATAGATTCGTCCTCTTTTAGTTAGAGGTACTTTCACAACCTGACTTTAACTGCCCATCAACAAACCTTTTCACTTTCTAAAGAAAAACTTTATAGCACTAGTTTTTAAAATTTTTGTCCCACACAAATAAAAATAAAGCCTCTACTGATCTTTAACTTTCAGCAGTCATTACATGTAATGTTTTAAAATCTTGTTTTATAATGAGAATGCCTCAACAGTTTTTTTTTTTTTTTTTTTTTTGCTTGTTTGGTTTTAAATACACAGTAGAATATTCACTCATCTGGAGCTCCGGATTTAATCGCTAGTGGAAAAGCAACTTAGTGCTAAACTCATTTATTTGTTTATGATGTATTTATAAATGTTTTTATTGCAAATGTTGGATCGTGTAGTCATCCAAATAAAGTCTGGTAAATTATTCATTTTCACTTGACAATTCTCTATTAATCTGGAATGAAGGTAAATGATGATTGGGTGATACAGTTTAAGTTAGAGTCTACAATATTCATAAAAATAACTTTTGGATAAGTCAAACATATTTTCAAAATATATCTTTAACTGATTAATGGTTTAACTGATAAAATCAAAATATTTTGAAAACACTATGAAACGATTAGTAGATAAAATGAGAAAGAGTAAGTAAAAATGTTTCTTCATCAATGTACTGAAAGGCTACAAAATCTTTTTTAAAGTAAATTCAACCCATCTATAAACTATAAAATCCAGATATAAAATAACTTACACAAACCAAAGGACTTGATGAAAGTTATGATATATTGTATAGATTTATTTCTATATTGATTGGTCTAAATTTGTCTAAAATGATTCACTTTCAATAGAAAAATATGATTAATTTGAAATAAATAAAAACGTACATTATTGGTGATTAAATTTTGATAAAACTATTATTTTGTAATAAAAACATATTCTAATTATTAAATCTTAATGATTGGATTTTCATTAAGAAATATTGATAGCAATGAACTGTTTATTTTAATTTTAATGCCATACATTATTCCTTTATTATTACAAAACTATTTCTTGAAACATTTTTAAGGTAGGAATAATTGCAGGTAAATTTGAAAAGATTGAAATTTAATGTGACATTCATTGTTAATACAGCATGATATTTAATGTGTCTATTCAACTAAAAGAATTCAGTTGTTCTGGTTCGTTTCAACTCTCAACCTGCTCCACACCACAGAATAATTGGGGACAACTTTTTTTACTACCTAGTACCTCTGCCCCCACAAATCCAACCTCAACTTGATGTAAGGCCTAGACTGGTCATAGGTCCACCACTGAAGCAAGACGAACTCCGATCAGTGACACCGGTTTGCCAGTTTTTCCAAAACTACTCCTACAAACAGAACCTTCCAAACGACCAGGTCTCCATACCCCAATATACCTTGTCTGATTAGTTTAGTCCAGGTAGTCCAATCAGATCTTTATCTGCTCCCAGGTGGCCTAACCTAAGGGCCGGACCTCCAGACTTCACCCTACTCTAATAGACCTTGGAAGCTCATTGTTATTACAGCAAAACCTGAATATAACAGACTCTATTAAAGCTAACATTGCTTATAACTGACTATAATTTGAGGATAGACCACACCATCTGCCAGCCACATAGCCCATGCCATCTACCACCAGCCACACAGCCCAAGACATCTACTCAGCTTCTAAAGCGCTCACTTTACTTTCTGTGTTATTTGCATTTTAATCACTTTACAATAGCCTTATGCATCATAACAGACTTTCATTAAAGCGTATAAACCTGTTTATGAATAGCCCCAATTATTCTATTATAATGAGACTCTACTGTATTTGTATTCAGTTAGCGAAGTATTGTATTATTTTCTTGTTTGTGTAATTATTTGATACATATAAAGAAGTTAATCAAAAGTTTTATTTTGTTCCAGAACTTGTTAATAATTTACTTTCTGGTGTAAGCAATGCATTGGGAAATCTCAACAACTTGTTGGGAAGGCTCAGTGACGCTGGAGGATTGCTTTCTGGACTTTTAGGCGGCAGATCTAAATATTCAAGTAAGTATTTTCAGCTTTATTGCCATATGTAGTCTAAATAATAGACAATAATCAAATAACATTGCTACAAAAGTTTTTTTTGGAAATATGATGTTCATATGGCCTGGGGTTAAAGTGCGGTCTTAGCTTTAAAATTCAATTCTCTTCTGCATCCCTTCATCTTTTTCCCAAGTATTATATTAAACTTTACATTAGAGGTAAATTTACATCCATATCTACGGATTCCAAATTAATTTCTACTGAAGTAATTTACATAGAAACTACGTGTCTAGTAGTATTATTTACAACACTGTTATTAATTACAAATTCTAGAAGATATATTCACAAAATAGTTTCCAGCTAAATAAAACAGCAAATAAGAGGCTTCTGTTTCCTTCAGAAACATTAGAAGCTAATGAAACAGTTTTTAATATAACTATGCTTGTATTAACAAAATAATTTTAAAAAAATAATTCAGTAATTATTGATACAATAACTTCAGTTGAAAATCTAAGAATCTTTTAAGTGTTTTTATAAGAATAACTTTTAAAAAAGAAAACACTCTGAAATTACCACTACTTCACATATTGCATAAATAAAAAAATTAGTGGTACAAATAATATAATTATTTTGACAGGAAAATTTTAATTGCTTAAGGTAGCTTAAATAGAGGGAAGAAGGAGATTGACAATAGGCTATGCCACAAAAACAAATATTTTTGAAAAAAGAAATTTTATTAGATTAAGTATGAAATGTATTAAAATATGTTTTTTTTAATTAACAAATACTACACTTCCTTTTGAACAGCAGCGAGGCACAATTGAATTTTTTTTAAACTTAAATTTTTTGTAAAACTGGTAATAATAAAATCAGGAGTTCAAAATAAAAATACTGGAAGCATGTTAAAACAAAAAAAAATGTATTATATATTGTAATGATAAAACATGTTAAAAAACTTCCTAAAATAAGAAATTAACAAATACGATTAATAACTCAACTTAAGGTTTTAAATAAAAGAAAAAAAGTCATTTGTGGTAAAGAGGTTCTATTTATTAATGTTAAACATTACGCCACAGTTGTTTTATACAGTTATAAATAATAACTTGTACAATCCTAGGAATGGCAGATAATTATGATACTCAAGATAATATTATAAATCCTAGCAGAAAAGTAAAAGATTATCGAAAGTAAATGACACTTTAGTCATTTTACTTCATCTGCTTGTACATTAGATGTAGCGGATCATGATCCACAGTAGGTTTGTATATGATGTTATATAGAGTATATTTCTTTCCTAGTTGTGTAAAGGTTTGGTAATTCACATGAAACATCTAATAATTTATAGCTGGGAAATAGGTTTGACAAATTTTTCCTATGCTAGCTTGGTGCTTTTTTAAATGGCGGTCATTGATTCACTTTTCTATACAAGAGTATTAGTCTTCCTTCAAAAAGATATATCCAGGATAATCTTTACAAATTTTGACTGGTATAGCGTCTCTAATACCATACACTACTCACAGGCAATTGAACCGAGGGTGGTTCCAGGGGAGGAGCAATTGCCTTAAAGAGAATTTGGGTACTTTTTTTAGAAATATATATTTTATGTTCTCAACATACTTAGATTTACTTGTAAAAATGTATTTTTTATTTGACTTTTATTTTAAAGCAATGTACATTGTTTTTATATTTATCTAATGTCAGGTGCAAAAAATTCATTTGATAACATTGATAGTTCCACCCAGCATAAACAACACTGGCGTTTTACAGCTATGCTAACAGTGTGTGTACTAAGCCTCTGTGTCGTCCTTGTCAGACCGAGCCGTTTGCTGAAACGATGAAAGTTAAACAACATTTTGTGTCATCTATGTAATATTTTGTTATCTATGTAAATTCAGGTAAAATGCATGTTTTGTTAAAAAAATAAATGCCAAAAATACTGTAATTTTTAAGTACAAGAATAGCATAACATTTCATTTCCAGGCCTTTATTTTTGATAGTTTTCTCCCCCAAACTACCCCATTTTTTCCGTCCATTGGATTGGAAATCTAACCTGGAGCCGCACTTGAATAGAACAAGTGACTGGATCAACCTGACAACTGTCTTAATTGCTTCTCCCTCTTCAGCTTCTGTGGAATAGCCCCTTCTCCCTTCACAGCACCTGTGGCATAGTCTCTTCTCTTTCTGCAGCACCTGTGGCATAGCCTCTTCTCCCTCTTCAGCTTCTGTGGAATAGCCCCTTCTCCTTCTACAGCACCTGTGGCATAGTCTCTTCTCTTTCTGCAGCTTCTGTGCCATAGCCCCTTCTCCTTCTACAGCACCTCTGGCATAGTTTCTTCTCTTTCTGCAGCACCTGTGGCATAGCCTCTTCTCCCTCTTCACCCTCTGTGTCAGAGCCCCTTCTCCTTCTACAGCACCTGTGGCATAGTCTCTTCTCTTTCTGCAGCTTCTGTGCCATAGCCCCTTCTCCTCCTACAGCACCTGTGCCATAGTCCCTCTTCAAATTTTGTATCGTGAATTAAAAAAACCAACAAAATCAGTACCTTCCTACAAAACCATTTCACTACATATATATATATATATATATATATATATATATATATATACATATATATATATATATATATATATATATATATATATATATATATATATATATATATATTTCTTCAGATAATAATAATTTCTTATAATTTCTTTAAAATTTGAAATGAATTTTTATTGTAATTTTAAAGTTTTATTTAGCGGATTGACTATAAAGTGTAGGAATAACGACTGTTACTTGTGGTGATGGTAAAACTGGTACACGTCTAGCATTTAATAAGGCTATGAGGTCTCTACTATTTGGGAAAGTGAGGTCAGCTTTTTCGTCTTCTTGGAAGCAGAGGATCTGGTAGCTCAATTAAAGATAATGAACTATTCCAAATCTGAGGAATATTTAATTTTTAATGAATCTGGAACCAAGATGAAAAAAGTGTTATAATCTCCAAAAGAACTTTTGGTCTTATGAAAATCTTTTGTAAAATATATCTTTTAAGTGAATCATTTTTAAATTGTATTATATTGTCATTCTTATGTCAACATTGCTCTCAAATATATTGTCACTAAGAAAATACATTAAATATTTTTATTTAAAATATTACATTATAACTACATTCATTTTAGCTTATTGTGAAGCTTCAAACAAACAAAAATTAAACAGGTTTACTATAATACCATCTTGTTATTTATAATTACTAGATGATCTATTCACAAAATAATTTCCAAACAACTTAAATGAATGATTCGAAATTGCTCTTATCTTCATTGAATTATAGAGTGAAATTTCTAGAATAACTTTTATATTAGAATTAAAACAAAACATCATATAAATAGATAGAATAATTGTCTCTAATGGAACTTCACTGTTTAATTTAGAAGAATCTACAGAACAAGTACAACAGTTATTGGCTGAATGTAAAGAAATCAATTCAATGTTGGACCAAGTTGAGCAAGAATGTAAAAATAAGGGTGTTTATGGTAAGTTTAATGGTGTTTGTGATTGTATTTGCACACAATCAGAGTCAGTGTGTATAAGTGTAAGTTGTGTAAATATTACCTTCAATTTGTTTCAATAATAAATAAATAGTTTATGAGATTTGCAACTGATATAAATGTTTTAATGGGGGAATTTAATATGTTCATTAAACAATGATAAGCCCAAATTTTAGTACAGCTAGTCTCCAGTAAGCTGTTGCGCGACCTCCAAGTACGAGCATAGGCAGGGGGAAGGGTAGAGGAACCAAAATACCATTCCACAAACATTATAATGTGATGTATAGTATATATATTCCAACAATGTAAATTTGACCAGGTGGAAAGGCCGCTATAAATATTATTTTATATGGTTTGTCCATTTTTTTAACCAGATCAATTACATAAAGTTTTGAAGAAATTTACTTATATCAATTTTCTAAACGGCCACAACACTTGCAATTTCTTAGCAATGGCCTTTGATGCAACACGAAGTACAAAAACTAATGTTTTTTAATAGGGCTAGCTTTTTGTTTTCTATTGATCAATTGCCCCCCAGTTTATGAGTGAACAGATATACCAATATGTAATTTTTAACCATTTTGGACCCTATTCTTATAAACACTGTCGCTAGTTTTCTGTACCATAACCAAAAATGTTTTTTTAGTAATTTTACATCTACTCTATTTCTATATCTCCTTTATCCATAATAACTTCTGACTCCATATTTATGTTTTCCCATATATTCAGTTTGTTCATTAAACATTTTTGTTAATTGTGATTATTACAAAATCATACTAGTACCTATATTATTGCTACAATGAGGTTTTTTTATAGTATATTCTATTTTTGAAATATTTTTTAAAAACTTTGCCTAAAAACAATTTCATTTAGGCTTGAATGAAACATTTCCTGGCCCTGACTACACTTTAATGTTTTCTTCATCAAATTATTTTAATTTAATTTTGTGGAAGTATTTGAATATTGTTAGAACACTCATTATTATGCACCATATATATATATATATAGGAAATTTCTTTTGAAGTTTATGGAATTAATAAACAAGATTCTTAAAATGTGAATCAACACCTATATATGTTACACTTTTGGTATTAACTTGACAAAAAAAACCACCACTTACTGATATTTTTAAGCAGACTCGTTTCTAGAAAGCATAAATTTTTTCTAATCTTTAACAGTACAATTAATATGTGCTTTGGTTCTAATACCACTGCTTACATTTTGTTGTTTGCAAAGGTTGTTTTTTTTTTTGTAGTCAGTGAGCTTTCTGTCCAGCTACAAGAAGACAAGGTCTAACAGTTCCACTGGCTGCTAACTCTCGATTTCAGTCACGAGCAGTTAATTTTCCAATTCACTTTACTTTCAAATCAATTATAACCAATCCTGCATTGCAGAGGTTTTTTTAATATAAGATTTTCATTTCCTTTGAGGTGTAAAAAATTTAGTTTCTTGAATCATTTTTAAAATATCATCCATTGTCCCCTAGTCCAATAGCATACTCAGAAGCTATTTGTCATTGTGTAACACTAGTATCCTCAGAGAAAGAAACATTTTTTGAATGTTTTCATGGAGTTAAATCCAATATTACAATATACTAAATGAACAAGCATAAACATGAGAATAGGATTATGTGTGGAAAAAATTAAATACACTTTTATGAACCACTATTTATTTTACAAAATTTCTAAAGAGACAAAGAACGGCAATTTTGTACTTATCAACTTCTAAAATTTCTATAGTAAGTGGTGTAGTTAGAAGCATAACTACACGACAGAAGTAAATAAAAAGTTCCTCTGTGTTCAGATTAATTTCCATGCTACTCTACTGTTTTAGAAAGAATAAGTACAATTTATATTGTTATTAGTGATGAATTGCTTGATACTAAAAATAATTATTCATTTAAACTGGTATGTGATTACCCATCAGGCTAAGGTGCAATCATCAGACAATGGCCTAACGTAAACGTCATCAGAAAATAAACTTCTCTAGTCTTTTCAATCATTCTCAAACACAAAAGAAATCACTTACACTTTTAAAATGTTTTAAACTTGCCTATAGTAGCACTTAATTTGCTTGTTAAGGATGGCCGTTTCAAGAGATGTGTCCCTTTGTCAACTCAGACCGTACTCATGAGTTACGGTCTGAGTTGACAAAGGGACACATCTCCCGAAACGGCCGTCCTCAACAAGCAAAGTAAGTGCTACTATAGGCAATTTTAAAACATTTTAAAAGTGTAAGTGATTACTAGTAGTTCACGCGAAGATGGAATCAACAAATGATGACAAAAGAAATATAATAACATCTTAGTGCTTCCAATACAATATTAATGTTACACTGGTTTGTTTTATCTTGGCAAAAAACCACTGCTTATTTATTCAGTAGACGCGTTTTGTGTTAGATCAGCGCTTTTTCAATGCTGTGAATTACTGACAAGACTGTTGCTCAGGTGTGTTGTGTTGGTATGAGTCTGTGGTGTATTTTTGTTTTGTGGTGTGTTATTGTTCATAGAGTAGTTGTTAATTATGTGCTCAAATATAGTTTTTGATTGGGAATGTGTTTTGTTATTTAGAAAGTGTTGTGGATAGTATTTATGGTGTTTATTAGTGGTTTTTTGCCAAGATAATACAAACAAGTGAAATTTCTATAAAAACCTCAAGATGTACAATACAAAAAATGCAGATATTAATGTATTACCTTAAACTTCAATAGCGTGTAACATCTTACTTAGTGAATTAGTTTATCTTTTATCTTAATTCGTTTAATAATGACATAATTTTAAAAATGTGAAATAAGCTTATAGTCACTTATTGTTTTTTAATAAATTCAGATCAAGTAAAAGGGTCAATTGACAGAACCAAAGGACAGCTAGGTACAGCAACTTCACGTATTAGTTCTCTCCTGAATGGTCAATGAGGTTTGTATATTTTTTTAATTTAAATAGAATTTTCTTTAATGAAGTATTTCAGAAAATATCCTTATAAATAAATTGTTAGATTATATTACTTTTTACATATAATGCTAAACTGTAATGAAACTTTTAATTAATTTCCAATTCAGAATTTATTTTATGTAACTAGTTTTAAACTAAATTTATTCTAGTTTAATTTAGAAAAAGTTTTTTTTTTAATATTTTAAATAAATTCCTACTGAGGTTAACAAAGAAAAATTTTATTTTAGTTACCCTAGAGCACTATTTATGATATTGTGTGATAATCATGGCAACAGTTTAAGGTTGTATAGTAGAGGTTTCGACAAGAACCAGATGGGGGGAAAAATTCATAAACATCTTTGGAAATATGGAAATATATATCTCTAGGTATTAGAAAGTTGATGCAGTGCCAAGACACCCTAGACTTTGAACATATTGATTCTCCCTCTCGGCTGGACCCCACAAAATTTAAATTTAATTATTGAATAAATATTTTAAAAAACTGTAATAACATCAGTTGTCATCCACTATAGGTTTAAAAAAAGTATTTGAACTTGATTGGATGAATTAAAACGTATTTTGAAAACAATGGGAAATTTTTACAAGATATATATCAGGAGTGTGTAAGCTAATTGAAGTAATTTAAAAATAATTGACCTTATCAATTTAACTATTAAAAAGCATGCTTGATACTATTTTTTCTCTTCTTTTAGCCTACTCTTAAATTCATACAACAAATTTTTGTTCTTGTGATATTTGTTTTAATATGTCAACAATTTCAATATATAGTTGTTTTCTCCTTTAACTCATAATATGGTTTTGCTAACAGATCTCTTTTCTATTGCTTTTTGCTTTTGACATATAACTGCTTCTAGGGTGTGTTTTTATCATGTCTTCTTGTTTTTAGAATGTGCATAGTTTCAGATTCTTATTAAACTCTTTGCGAAATATAAAAATTGTTTATAATGTATTTGGTAGAATACATTTTTCAAGTACTCTGCAAATACTTTCATAGTGTTGTAAAACGCTCTATGGAAGTATAGTGTTGTTCAATTTTAACTAATATTTCAAAGTGGAGTTTGGTTCAATTTTTATCCTGGTGATCAGTAACAAAATACATTGCACAATGTACCATAATCAAAACATTGAAAAATGTGCTGTAAAAACTGAGATATGGCCAAGTTCTTTACCAAAAGATTACAAGTTACCTCTCAATGTTTTTTAAGAAAACCTTTTAAGTTGTGCTACTTAATTGACACTTCTCATATTTAGTTAGAATAAAGAAATACTAATTTTTCTCTATATTTTTTTCAGGTGAAAGATTATTACTTCATTGAAAAATATCAACAGTTGAAGAAGAATGGTCGTAATTAAACATATGAAATTGCTAATTTATTGCTTGCAATAAATATTTTATAAATCTGAACGTTTTTATTTGTTAAATATAACTAAATAAAATATCCTTCTAAATCCAGTTAAATTTTACAGATCCCCTACTGTTTTTTTTTTTTTTTTATGAAAAACAATGTGTTTCTTGCTGTGGGTTTGGTAAGAGAGCCAACAAACTTATCTTGTCAAATATTATCCGATGAGAACAGAATACAATTTTTTTTGGAACTGAATGAACCTTCTTTCAAGACAAAATCAAATAAGCAATAGATTTAGATAGATATAGATAGACATAACTGTATAAAACAACTGTGGCGTAATCTTTATTATAAATAAATAAAACCTCTATACCACAAAAGACTTTTTTCTTTTATTTAAAACCTCAGGTTTGTGGTATAGAGGCTTTATTTATTTATGATAGATAGACATCTTTAATTGTTTACTTTCTATTTTTTTATATTTGTTGATTCCATCTTTACTTGAGCTCCTAGTTTTCACTAAAACTTGTAAATATTTACAAGTGTTTTCTATTTGTATTTCCTATGTGCTGTTATTTCTCTCTGGATAGTATGTAAACATTGCTCTATGACACCAATAGAGAACACAGAGACTTTAACCAAAAGGTTGATACAGAGTATCTCAACCTTTTGGTTCATCCTAAAGTACTTATAAGAAAATATTGTAATCATTTTTTGACACTGTGAAATGAAAGTTCTGGACAATTTGGGTGAAGAACTGGAATAATGATGAAACCTATAGAAGGTTATATCAATTTATGAAACAAATTTAATACATTTTCAAGAACTGGCAGCTTCAGATTTTGATCTCACTCTTTAGAACAAAAGTAGAGAAAAATCTAGGCAAGGATATAGTGACTATAAACTTTATCTTTTTAATTTTGCTAAATCGCAAATATCTTTGCAGACATAAAACTGAGAGCTTCCTGCACATTATTAATTTTACATTATAAATTTTACTAAAGAACATCGTGATTAATATTTATTTAGATTCTGGCTTTTTAACAAGCTAACAGATTACCAGTCCCCTGATTTATAAAATGTCATACATAACTGTTGGATTAGCAACAATCAACTATTTTAGCTATTGGAATATTTTTTTTAAATAAATACTTCAAAAGGTTTTATCTGTAATCAGGTGCTTGCTGAAATGTTTTATCTGTTCCTATTGAGTATCAGGGTGTATTATTTTATTATGCTTAGTGATTTGCGTTATTTATTATTAATAAACCCATTCTATGTATTAAACTTTTTTAACCTTATCCAACCTATTTTAACACACTGTACTTTCATTTAAAAAATTACTAAAATCACTTGACCATGTATTAGTATTGTTACACTGGCTATAGAGGCACTTAATTTTTTAATTATTAAGAACAGTCATTTTTAAAGTTGTGTCTTTCTGTCAACTCAGACCGTAACAGACCTCTTACTTGTTTTAGGTTAGGGTAGGCTGGGGTAGGATAGAGGTGTTAGGTGTATTTTTAAAGAGTGTTATGTGGTTATAATGTTGAAAAGTGAATGTGAGTTATAAAGTAATTGTGGGTTGAGTGTTAAAGTATGTATGTTGGATGTAGTTTAAAATGTTTGAATGTTTCTTATTGTTTGGTAGTGTAGCATTAAATATTTTTTTCTAGAATTTGTATGTTTCATGTTATGTTTGGGTAGTTGTGGTTTGTGGATATGAGATGAAATGTGTTGGTTGGTTCATAAGTTTTTGGTGTTCTGTATGATGTCAAATATTTTATAGGTTTGTTGCATTGGGTATTTAGGTTTTTGCGTTATTTAGGTATTGGGTATTGTGTTATTGAGTTTTTTTAGGGGTATGTATAATTTATCAATTATTGTTGTGTTGTATCAATTGGTTTGTGCTATATATTTTATTATGCTTAATTCTTGGTGCTGTTCTTGTTTGTCTAATGGTGTTTTTAGTAGAAGATATATCATTGTGTTTTAAGCAACTAGTTTGTGTTGTTGAGGGCGGTTTGAAGAGTTGTGAATTATAGTATTGGTCTTGGAGGATTTTCGGTATATGTTAAATTTATGAATTTTTGTTTGCTGTATGTGTAATTGTAAGGTCCAAGAAACTAGGGGACCTGTTTTGTTCCACTTTTATGGTGTATGGTGATTTTTGGGGTTTGAAAATGAGACGTTTTAAAAATATATGTATTCGGAGTTCATAACCTTAGTACAATATGATAATATCATCAGCGTACTTATACCAGTATATGATGTCTGAGTTTTAAATATTATGTAAAATGTTGTTATGTTCAATATGGTCTATGAATATTTCTGCTAGCATGCTAGCTATGGAGGATCTCAAAAATACCCATTTTTTGGGAGTAGAAAGTGTTATTGTAGGTGAAGTAATTTATTGGTCTGATTAATTTTGTTAGGTTAATGATTTATTTAATGTGTTTGTGATGTATTTGTGTATACTAGTATATTTTGCAGGATGTTGATGGTTTCTGAAATTGGAATGTTAGTGTTAAGGTTTAAAATATCGAAGGAAACTTGGGTAGGTTGTGTGGAATATTTAGACTTTTTATTTTGTTGAATAAATACTTTTTTAAATGTTTATAATTTTCTGTATTTAAAAATTGTAGCCTGACCATAATATAATAAAATACGTAATTTCAGAAAAAATAAAATATATTAATATAATACTTATACAAATATTTATATTAAAAAATTGGTTATAATTCCCCTTAAAAGTACTTAATCAGTAGTTTCTTTTTCTACATGAATAAACTAGCTAAATATTTGTAAAACATTGTATACTATATGTAAAAACATATTTTGTATCGAAATCTTGTTGCTGTTGTTAATTACTTATTACACTTTTGCTATTACTTGCGACCAGACTTTTTGTTAACTAAAGGTTGTTAAATTGTTAACTTACACTTGGAGGAAACGTTTTCGTCTTACGACTGTAGGCTGAAGAACTCGTAAGATGAAAATATTCCCTCCAAGTGTAAGTTAAAAATTTAACAACGTTTAGTTAGCAAAAAGTCTGGTTGCAAGTAATAGAAAAAGTGTAACATATTTTGTAACTGAACAAAAGTTAACACACTTTAAACAATTGCATTTCATTAAAGTTTTAAATTTTGTAGTCCATTATTTTCAGTAAAACTTAATTAATCACTTTAACATTAGTTTATGACTAATGTCATTAAACTAAATTTTGTAAATTTGTAAAAACTTAACTTCATTTAAGTGCAAAAGTGTAATAAGTTAATAAAAACAGTACCTACCACCCCCCTCCCCCAGTTAAATGACACACATGGTGTGCTTAGGGCTGCCTTCGAATGACCAAACTTCATCTAATGATTATATTTACCTTCAAATTTCGTTTCAACGCTGTGTAGTTCATTTTCTAAGTATGTTGGAAATCTCAGAAATGCAGCACCAAAATTTTATTAAATTTTAAAGTTAATATTACAAAATTTTACACTAGGCAACTAAAATCTAAATACTTGACTGAATTGTAGCTGGAATTGGAACTTTTGGATGAGTCTATATGCTGGTAGAAAACAAAAACTAACCATAGCTAAATCAAGGATTTAAAAATTTCACAATTAAGTATACTTTTTTTATTTTAAAAAACCCTTATATACTAAATTTCAATTTTGATTATTAGGTTCAAACTATACTAATTATACTAGAATACTACGGACACAAAATTATAAATCTAAAAGGTTTGTCTAAACTGTTAATTCTACAATATTAGATATTATTAACACCTTCATTAACACAGATATGAATAGCAAGTCTGAACTATTAATATTTTAATGTTAGATAATACAATATCACTCTTCTAACTTTTAGCTTTACAAATTAGTTCAATAGTTCTGTATGATCAAGGGTGGCCAACAATTTAGATTTGATAGGATTAATGTTAATTTTCTCAATTTGGTTGACCTAAAGAACTTCTCAAAGAAATTGGTATGTTCAATTTCAAAGAACTTCTTTCTCCATTATTCTGAAACAGGAACTATTAATAAAATCACTTTTTCCTCAATAATATTAGGGTATAAAAAAGGTGTGTTAGTACGAAACTAATTTAAAATACCCAAATGGCACACAGAAAACTGTATAAGTTCAAATAAATCCTGCAATTGTTCTTCTAGGACATGAGCATTTATATCAAAATCATCTTCAAAGAGGAATATAGTTTCGAGGGCAGTGCAGAATTCTTCTAGCATTTTCTTATTTATAATCTTTTTTTTTAAAAGTATCATATAGAAAGTGGAATTTTCGCTCCTTTGTTAAAGGTTCTTAAACTGTATTAAAGGTTCATTAGTTGAAGTGATATAAAAAATTGTTGCTCCAGACTTATGCCACCTTCTTGAAGTGCAGTGTCACAACCACTTCTCTGCCTGGTAACATTGTACAGCCCTGTTTCCTTTACTTGACTTAAAATAAATGTATTATATAATGTATGTAGTTATATA
The DNA here is from genome assembly GCA_036971475.1 of Prosapia bicincta. Lineage (NCBI taxonomy): Eukaryota > Metazoa > Arthropoda > Insecta > Hemiptera > Cercopidae > Prosapia > Prosapia bicincta. The sequence continues at coordinate 266,087,254 of JBAIZL010000005.1, forward strand.
AGTTAATTATTTTCTTCAATAAACAATAATAGTAATTACACTAGTCTTGACAATTCGAGGTAAATGGGACCCAGAACCCCTCGAATTACCAAAAACTTGGATTACACAGAAATACATTCCTGTGCATCAGAAAAATAGAAGTTTGAATGAGCATAAACATGATAAGTAATTGAAATGCATTAAATAAGTTTATAGAGCTTCATATGAACATTTCTTGGAAGCCCAACTCATCATTTTCTTTGAAATAAATATAATAGGCTCAAATAGAAATAGGTTTAAATTTAACGGAAGCTCGAAATATTGGGAGTCGGAATTTCAAGATTCTACTGTGTGTTGATAGATCTACAACTTGAAGGACAGCATTCATATTTAGTAGACTAGTCCATGAACTAGACAGATTATAATAAAAGTAATGAAACTCAAACAAATCATTAATATTTCACCAGAAAGAAGTAAAACTAAAATTATACATAAAACATAAAGAAGAAAATCCTTCTATAGAAAACTACTTTGAAAGAATAACCAAAACATTATTTAGAGGAGAAAAAACTGAAACTTTAGAATTGTCTGGCCTATGTAAAAAATCAACGACATTTACAATGCCACTGGAGTTTACAAACTAACTTGCAGTTCGTGTCCCAGTTTTTACATAGGCCACACAGAAGGTCCTTCTACACACGTTACCAAGAACATATAAAAACACTAACAAACCATAACTACCAATCAAACTTCGCCGATCATCTCAACCCCACAAAACATGACTACATAGACATAACATCTAACCTACAAATTCTTCATAAACAACACAGAAATAACCAGCGTTATACAACCCAACAATACGAAATATACAGACACTACAAACTACACCCTACCCACATACTCAATACACAATTACATTACAACTCACACACACTTTTTGACATCATAACTCCTAATACTCACAAAATACACCCACACCACCATAATGTCCCACCCCCACCCTAATACCTTAACCTACAAAAACCTCGAGATCAGTTACAGTCCGAGTTGACAATGGGACACATCTCTCAAAACAGCCGTCTTCAACAATTAAAAGTAAGTGTATACTATAGGCAGGTTTGTAAATATTTACAAGTGTTTAGTATTATTTTAAGATTAGTGATATTGAATTGGATCGAAAAAAGTATATGTCTAAAATAGTGTTAAAGTATTTTTTTGTACTTTTTTTAAAAAATCTCAAAGGATTCATAAATTGAAATTCATAATGAATTCAGCTTATTTCTTTTGTGCTGGATTTATACAAAATTGAAAACTAAATATAAAACTTGGTTGTGTAATCACCTTGATTTCACGGATTAACCTATAAGTAATTATTGCATAGCCAAGTGAATACTTTTGAACTTACTTCCTGGCACAATTCGAAGCAATCATTTCATTTACAAAGCTGACTCTTCTACAGGTGGTCACACAAGTTTGAGGATATATGATTTATGAGTGTAGGGGGGGGGGCAAACTGGTTATTTACTATGTAATGAAATAGGGTGTTAGATTCAAAGTGTGTATGGTCATTTAAGGTATGTTTTTTATTTTTCATATAAATCTCTAATGGTTAGTTTTTTTACTATGGTTTAATAACTGGAGAATATTCAACCTAGTATGGATGTTTGTGTACAAACTTATAGGTAAGCTATGCTTGATATTTTTTTTCAAGCATCAAATGTTTTATTGGACTAAAAAAGCTCAAGAATTCGATTTTAATTTTGAAAAATTAATTCAGGAAGGTAATTACTCTATATATTAACATAAAAATTCTTGATAAAATGCTCAATTTTTACAAATTTTGTTTAAAAAAATCATTTTTAGGAAAAATATAGTTTCAATTAATACAAAGTATAGGGATTCACTGAGATTCGGTTTAAGATGTTATATAGAGTGACAGATAGAAGTAATAGGGACCTGAGCACAATTAAGGCTCATATTGATTCAAAACTTATTAATACAAAAATTAATAATTTCATAGGTATTTTTAATGATAGGCATTTTTGTAAATTAAAAATTGTGTTTATATTTTGGTACTATTTCAGCAAGGTGATCAATAGTTTCTCAAAAATATGTTTTTAAGATATTGGGAAAAAAATTAAATTGCAAAATTTTCACACTTAATTGCAATATTTTATTATTTTGACATGATATTCTTGTTCAGCAACCTCAAAAACATATAAACAACCTTTTGTAATGATTGCCAACATAATTGGTATATTTGAATTAAAAACCTTCTTTGCACACTATAATCCATTTTAACAAAATTGTGTACATTAAAAATTAATTTTATTTTTTATTATTATTTTAGCTATGTGGTCGATAGTTACTCACAAATTACTTTTTTAAAGCTATTGTAAGTCAAATTAAAAATTGAAAAATTCAGTTATTTTAACATTATGTTTTCACTCAGCTATCCTAAAAACCTAGCTATACAAATATTCCTCTGAATTTAATAAAAAAATTTTTACATGTCCAAACTTCTAATATATAGGGACCAGTGAGAGCAGGCAGTATACAATATCAGCTTCGTAAATGAAACGATTGTTTTGAAACGCATCAGCAAGTAAGTTAAAATTTATTCACTTATATAATAATTAATTATTTATAGTAAATATAACATTTGTAGTGAAATTTAATTTTTAATTAATTTGTTAAAGCTTTAAAGAAATAGCTTGTGTTAAACATACAAAATTGTATAATTATTTTAAAAGTAGATTTCTGATTTTATTTACAAATGTTTTCACCAGATCTTTAAGTATTAATTTTTGATTAAAAGAGAAACAGTGTCAATTTTCATTATTGGTGTTCACTCAATTTTTACTCTATACAATGCATTTTTATATCAATGACAGTTACATATAATAATTGATTTGTATTTGTAATTGAAAAAAATTGTTACGTAATACAAGTAATAATTAAATAATTATTTCCTAGTTGAAAGAAAGTTGATACCATACTTCTAATAAAGATACCATCACTTACATTTTTTTAAAAATGTTTTAACTTGCCTATAGTAGCACTTACTTTACTTGTTGAGGACGGCCGTTTCGGGAGATGTGTCCCTTTGTCATCTCCCGAAACGGCCGTCCTCAACAAGTAAAGTAAGTGCTACTGTAGGCAAGTTAAAACATTTTTTAAAAAGTGTAAGTGATTACTAGTAGCTCACGCGAAGATGGAATCAACAAATGTTAAAGATACCATATTAAACTAAAACAGTTTCAATCAAATATGACAACCCATTTTTTTTTTTTTTTTTTTTTTTTTTTTGGGGTAAATAAGTTTTACTAACTGGGAAAAAACATTCAGAAAAGAATTATATATCAAAATAAATATATATTCAGGATATTTTCAAATGTAAAATTAAAAATTCTGTATTAAATTTCTGTAACTAAAAGTTGAGAAAATTCCATCTATTGCATGTCATTATTATACTTATAATGCTTCAAAAAAATAATATTTTAAAAAGTATTCAATGATATAAAATCTTCCTGTATGAAAAATATTTTTTCCCTACTGCTGCCATCTAGGTTTTAAACTGAACACTTCTAATGCTCAGAATATTAACAATATCAACTAAAACATTAGCACTTTGACTTATCAGTATTAGCGAGTTAATCTCAACAGAAAGTCTTCAGTTGAAGTGATCAACAGATATGGCTGCCCCTGCTTTCATTTTGAGTTCAAAGTTCAGACTAGTTATATGGACATATAGAAGTGTTAGTTACTATAATGTTACTTCTAGGTCTAATTTTGGTTAGCTCAATTATTTATGTTAGTACAGGAGGTGAGAATAATGTTAAAATTATTTAGTATATTTTAAAATTGATCAAGATTAGTTTATTTTAAAGTTTACCCTAATGTTAATTATTACTGGTTAAATGAAACTAATTTAAAAAAGACTCAATTCTTTACTCTTTAAAATCTGGTTTTGAGTACATCCCTTGTCATTTAAATTGTTTCTATATATTTTGTGATGTTTGATTGTATGGAGTCTTTTATTCTTATTTAATTGGTAAGTATATTATATTTTTGGTAGTGGACACCTACGATATTTTGGAAAATTGTTCAATCTTTTTGGTTTTTTTTAACAATTTTCCAAAATATATCGTAGGTGTCCGCGATTGTAAATTTTTACCATATTTATCGTAATGGTTTGTGCATATGAGTTGTTCAGAAAATATCTGTTTGAGTGATTGATTTGTGAGTATTTTTATTTGTTCCTGGTAATATCAGTGAAATGAAATCCAGTTTGGCCTGTATAGAAATGGGAAATGAAGTACAAGTTAATTTAAATGAGCCAGACAGGTGGTATGTAATACTTGACCAAATACTATCGAACTTAATTTTTATGTATTTCTTACTCAAAAACACAATATAAACATTAGTAATTGTAAGAATTAGTGACCACCTACGATATTTTGGAAAATTGTTCAAAACCACTAAATAGGACGATATCCACAAGAATTTTTGTTTATTGACTAAGAGAAGTTAGTTTTTTTTCAATTTAAAGTAGGATAACAAATTCAGTGCAGAGGCATAAGTTGTGAATGGGCCTAAACATGGCAGTGTTGTTAAATGTCAAAAATTATAACTACTAGTTGAAATTTTAAAACAAACTCAATGTACTAATAGTGCTGGTAAAAATGTACATTGCCCACCCCCAATACAATGCATATAAAATGAACCAAAAACGTGTCCTGAAGCTATATTGATAATTATTGTATGTTATTGCCATGGAAGGTTAATTTTATATACCTATGAAGTATACAGTCAGGATAGATTTGGTTATAATTTTATACGATTAACCAAATGTACTTATGTATGGCTAGAATAGAAATCATGTGACGAAGTATTACTCCATGGAAGTAGACGTCAAATTAAGTAATGTGTAAAACTACAACCAAACCCATCCTGACTAGACACTTTACAGGTATATTTTAATATAGGTATGTAGTAATTTATAAAATTACAACCAAATCTATCCTGACTGGAAACTTTATTGGTGTATTTGTTGATACGCAAACGTAGTATCTGATTACTCAGCACTGAATTTCTTACACAACTTTAATTTGATAAAATGGTATTTATTTCCCTAAGCAAGAGTTTTTGTTATTTTTTTCATATCCCTAAAGACTTTCTGCGTTACCCGGTATAATTTTTTTTGTACACTAAAATCATACACGTATACACGGGAAATATATACCAAAACTAGAAGCTGACGTGGCGATGGAATCAACAAACATAAGGTATATTTTAATATAGGCATATAGTAATGTTGTATAAGATTACATCAAAATCCATCCCAACTGGATGCTTTATACATATATTCATATCTAGACGTGGAACAATCTACTGTTTTTACTGCGCGCCTAAAAATGTACACCCACATAAAATGGGATTAAAAAATTAACCTTCCATGGCAATAAAAGAATTTTAATAATGTCCTAAACACTTTTCTAGGCATTTTGCTGTTTCAATGTAAAAAGATATCGAGATTAAACCTTGATTTTGTCTGGTGACTGAAGAGAGGTTTGGATAGTTTTTTCAAAAATTGTAATTATTTTGAACGTGAGCAAAAATTTTTTAATTATTTTTGTATTTGTTGAGTTGCTGCAACGGGTGGTAATATTTTTCAGCCGAAATAACTTACGTGGTTACAGGAAACAAATGCCCTAGTTTTTAACTACAAACACTTTAAATATGTTACACTTGCCTATAGTAGTACTTATTTTTATAATTGTTGAGGATGGTCATTTCGGGAATGTGTCCTATTGTCAACTCAGACCTTAACTGACAAAATATTACTATACTACAATATTTGACTATTTCACAATTGTTACTCAAATATAGAATCTAAACAAAAAACAAGTAATTTTACTTGTTGGAAACTTTATAAATTGGTTAAAACTTGCATAAGATATCGTTTTATAAATATATCCTCACTGCATCTTTACAAAAAATATTTTCAGCCATCATGGGCAGAGTTAGGGGGGTCAAGGAATTGCCCGCCAACTTTCTGGACATGTGTATTATTTTTTTATAATCAACAGTTTACTCATTAAAATATCACACTCAAAAATAATAATAGTGCTGATTTCAAAGCTATAAGTTTAAAAGCCCTTGATTTGGGTTCTATGAGAAATATATCGTTGAATGCCATACACTAATTTACCAATAAAAAAAGTAGTTTAAAATGTGTATCTTATAATGTAAGTTTTTGGATGTTGGCTCAATGTCGACAAGCTTTTAAATGTGTTCTATTTTTGTGGAGGAGTACCCCCACAGGCAAAACTTGTAACTCCGCCCATGTCACCAATAATAGTACTATGTCCTTCCACTTTACTAATACACTTACAATAGGCCTGATGTATATTTTGTTTTTAAAAACATAAAATGGTAAATTGGGATGTTAAATACACCACTTTTAAATTTAGACAAGTGTCAGGCTACGTGAGTTTCATTACTCTGGGTATATGAATAACCATGGGTTTTTTTTAATTATAAAATGAAGATAGCAGTAATGAAATTCTGTTCAACTTTTCTCTTGATTATTTTTTTACATAATCTTCCTGTGAATATGTTAAACTTGCCTATAGTATCACTTACTTTTATGATTGTTAAGAATGACCGTTTCAGGAAATATGTCCCATTGTCAACTCAGACCATAACTGACCTTATGTCTATTATAGTGGAGTTGGGATGTCTACATAACATCAAGGTGCAATTAATCAACAAATAAAATTTAACATAACACAAATTAACCTTAAATAAACATCCAAGAATTAAAAACAGCCAAATCCATCAATAACAAATTTTAAAAAACACAATTTAATCATAACTATAGTTGATAAAGGTAACGTAACGCCAATAACTAATAATAATGTTATCAAACAAAATTACATGTTTTCCTTCAAAACATTAATATCACTAAACTAAAAGACGACGCAACAATAAAATACTACACCTAAAATAGAAGCAATCAACAACACATAATTAATAATTCCACACTACACTAAAAAGCACGTGTAACAAAATAAACCAACAGCTCCTAAACTAAACTCTGTGCCCAAACTCCTCAAAAGAGACATCACTATATGCCCATCAATTAACCACACAAATGCCCCCTTCTCATCATCCAACTAAATTACTTGGTAGAACCATCTGAAACCACATAAAATTCAATAACCATGGTTCCATAAGAAATAGCCTAAATTTAATCGACAAAATAAAAAATATATGTATTCCAAACAACTCCAACTTTAGTCTCCTTGATATCTCAAATCTATACACTAACAACCCCATTCCAGAAACCATCATCATCCTCAAAAACATGCTTATAGACCACAAATACACCACAAAATACACATTGGCAAAATCAATAACCTAACAAAATGAATCACATCACAAAATTACTTATCTACAATGACACTTTGTACTCTCTAAAAGATGGCCTATTAATGGGCTACCCCATAGCTAGCATGTTGGTGGAAATATTCATAAAGTACATCGAACAAAACCATATTTTACGTAACTATAATTACTCAGGCATCATTTACTGCTATAAGTACATCAACTGTCGTATTTATTATCACAATATACAAAATAAATAAACGGTGAGTACATTTATTTTTAAAACATCTTAATTCCATATACCCAAAATTAACTTACACCATCAAAACAGAACAAAACAACTCCCTTTATTTCTTGGACCTTACAATTACATATACAGACAAACAAATACATATAATCAGCATATATGGAAAACCCACCAACACTAATACTACGTCACAATCTTCAAACCACCCCCACCAACATAAACTAGTTGCTTACAACACCATGATATATCACCCATTAAAAACATTATTAGACAATGAAGAACACTACCAAGAATTAACACCATAAAACATATACTACAAACCAATTATTGCAACAACGGTTGAGAGACTATACACCGCCTAAAAAATAAACTCAACTCAACTACAATAGGCAACTTGACAAACCAATAAACTAACCAACACACTTCTTAAATACAATTACAGACTAGCCTACTCCACACACAACACCCTCAACAAGCAATTTAAACCTTTGAACATAAACAATGACATATACAACTTCACTGGTGTTTACTCATACAAACTAACTTGCAGTGCGTGCCCCAGTTTTTAAATAGGTCATTTTACACACGCTACCAAAAACACATAAATGCACTCAAACAAAAACTCAAATTAAACTTCACCGAACATCTCATATCCACTAACCATAACTACACAAACATAACATCTAACCTACAAATTCTTCACAAACAAAATGAGATAAACAAACATTTTGAACTAACCTACTCTCATATTCAACACCCAGTTACAATATAACTCACTTACACTTTTTGATATCATATCACCCAATACCGGTACTCACCAAAATACACCTACATCCATCCCCACCCTAATATCCCACTCCCACCCTAACCTAAAAAACGGATTAGTTGTATGCACATTTTGAAATAAAATTAAAAATGTAGTTATGAGATATAAATCTTTTTTTTATTATTATAAAAATCATAAAAAACACAAATGTTTCACATTACAATGATATTGAAATTTATATATACAACTAAAAACATAAGGACATTAGTTGTCACGACAGTATTTGTGTGTACTACAATAGTAGGGCACGCTAATATAATAATTCGTAAATAATCAATGCTCTCACAACAATTCTTTGAGCTTAAATTGTGAGGTTGTGTTAAAACAAATAAAAGACACACACAAGACTCACAAATTAATCAATCATTTATTTACTCAAACGTGTTTCAATGACAAAGTCATCATCATCAGTGAATGTTGCTGCTACAAACTTTAAATTACAACTAAAGTGAAAAGTAAGGTTACAATTATATATTTATTCTCTTGAATTTTGTAGTCCATTACGCTCGGTGAATCTTAATTAATCACTTTAAGTTTACGACTATCCGAACTTTGAATTTTGTAAATTTGTGAAAACTTACTGAGACAGAACGTTTTCGATCGGTATGTGGCTATCTTCATCAGTGTCTCTTTTAGACAGTGTCTAATAAAATAAGAAAATCTCTCCAAAGAAATAGTAAGTTGAACATGACAATTACTCCTGCAAAGTGCCTAAAGAAGTTGTTGGGAAACTATAAAGACGCCACACCTAATGAAGAAAAGTCAGGAATCTACTGGCTAAAGTGTAGCAAGTGTCCTCTGAAATATATAGGTCAAACAAAAAGAAATAAAACTAGGGCTAAAGAACATTTTTTCCATGTTTAGTATAACAGACCAGAAAAATCTGAGGTGGCAAAACATTGTTTAGAGGAAAAGCACGAATTTAAATTAGACGATGTAACCCTGTTAAAAAACGTTATCAAGTATAATGAATTGGATACGTTGGAAACTTTTTATATTAATAGGAATAAAAATAATATTGTAAATAACGAGGCAGGCCTTATTCAAAATTCTATGTTAATATAATTAGTGTGACACAAGAAAATTTGATTGTACCTTTTTGGTTTAAATCCTGAAATAATAATAATACTGAAATATTAATTATCTATTTTGTTTATATGTAATTATGTGTATGGATAAGAATTTTATTGTAATTAATAAGTTAAGTATAGAATTTCTATTTGATGTATCATGTTCGAAGTAATGTTAATAACTGTTGTTTTGACAGGTGGGTGTTGCAACGCCCACAGAATAAATATAGAATTGTAACTCTACTTTTCACCTTAGTTGTAAGTTAGAGTTTGTAGTAGCCACACTCACTGATGCTGATGACTTTGTCATTGAAACACGTTTGAGTAAATAAATGATTAATTTGTGAGTCTTGTATATGTCTTTTATTTGTTTTAATACGCTCACTCTTGTTGAATAATACCCCTCCACTGAGAGTGATTTAGTGATGGGGGGGAAAGGTAAAGAAAGCCTTAAGGTCGTGTAATGTTGTCAACCCACTGAAACTTAAAAACCCAACACCCCTGGACTACAATTGTAGACCCGCGAGCACTCCAGTGTTAACTAAACAAAAAAAGCCCAATAATCACAATAAAGTTAATTTATTCACTATAAAACTTGCACTTGATGTACACAATTCAGTTGAAAGAGGGATACTTCTGGAGATTGTTACCTTGTAACTGAAATATACATTGTGTTATGGTAAATAAATTATTTTTATTGCAGCTATTGAGTTTTATTTTTTGTATACAGTTGCTCAAGAGAATAAATATCATCGTCTTAAAATTTCATCGTAATAAAGATTATTTTCTCTCTTTTGTGAAACCACATCCATTTCATGCAAATACATACATTATTTCAATTGTTAATTCATTGTCTCAATTATATATTCTGTTATTTTCAATTATAATTTGTAAACAGTTACTTTACTCAGGGCAAATGAACATCTGTCCCTCACTAATCTTGATAAACATTTTTTAGATAAAATAAAAAAATATGAACCTACTTGGGACAGCCTAGATGCCAGACCATTACCTACATGGTATGATGAAGCCAAGATTGGCATATTTATACACTGGGGTGTTTTCTCTGTGCCAAGTTTTAAATCTGAGTGGTTCTGGTATGACTGGATAGGTAATGTATTCAACTTTCTAATAATGTAAATATTTAATAAATGTATACTAATGTTTATATTGTTATAATTAATTTTTAAATTATGATTAAAGATCAAAATGTATTAATTTAAGCAGGAGATACAAGTTAATGTAGGGCTATGTATATGACTCTTAGCTCACATGTACCTCCTGTTTGCCTTATACAATACTTTAAAATAAACAAAAGTCAGTCCAGGACTGGCTCACAGGCTGATGTACTTTCATTTGCACTGCACCAACAAATTTTGTCAGAGACAAATTTTGAACTTCCTGCTTTAGGGATGAGGCACCAGTTTGATTATAGTCAATTGATTTCAAAACGCAGAAACAAATTGTGCTCTTCAAGTTTATTGTTTTCTGTGGATTTCTTTCCATGGTTCACATGTTTGTATAAAAATTTATGACAATTGGTCCCTTCAAAAAGGAAAATATTTTATGCAACACAGTCTTTAAAATATTTCTAAAACCTCCCTTTATAGTTGAATTCGCCATCTTGGAGCAAGAAGACTAAACACAGTCATAAAATGTGTAGGTTTTTAGCAATAATTATTAATAGGTTAGTTAACAGATTCAATCAACTGGGTGCAATGGCTTGACTTTATTTACTATTTGAATTGGTCTTCAACTCTTAGAGAAGAAAATTGCATGTTTGTGTCCGTTTGTAGAAAGAGTAGAGGAATATAATTATAGCAGGGTTATTTATTTGAGACGTAAGAATTGTGCATATATTTAATGAATTTTAAACTATTATTCTAATCTATAATTCATGAGTAGCAGAGAAAAAAAATTTTATAGTAATTTTAGATCTGAATCTGACTTTGAAAGTACAGGAATTGATAACTCTGTCTTGAATATCCTCTATCTTAGTTAAATGGTGTTAAATATAAAACCTGTTTATTTTACCTGGTTTTAAATCTATTGACTGGTTTTACATGATATTTGATAAAGTTTTTAATAGAAAATCTTTGTTAGTATACAAGTTTTAGTACCACATCTTGCAGTCATACCTTGAATTAGCTGGTCACCCACAGCAGGTTGCATACAATTTTGTTAAGAGTGATTTTTAATCTCATTTCGAACCAAGCATTGAATAAATAGAATGTTTAGTTAATAAAATTCAATATTATTTTTTCTGTCTCTAGGGATAGATCAGACCAGTAGCAGAATGTATTGAACTAAAGTATATAAATAAAAATTGTTGATATTTTTAATGCTTTTGAACTTATACAAACTTATACAAAATATGTCAGTTGATGCCATATTAATATTATTCTCTACAAGATTGTGACATGAAAGTTATTTATTTAAAAAACTTACTTTACAAAATATTTTGATTGTATTAGACAGTGTTCCTAGTAGGTCACCAGGATGCTTTGATTTTGAAGATACTAGGTTTTTAAAAATGGTCACTAAAAGTGTGTGATTTGTAATTGTTTTAAAAATCTTGTATACAATAATAATAAACACATACAATAATTACAATAAATCAAAATATTATTTAATTTTATGTTCTAGTAATTAATTGTATAATAAAGCTTGCAGTTTCTGTTTTGTACATCTTGAGGTTTTTCTGTAATTACACTTTTGGTATTAACTTGGCAAAAAAACCACTACTTACTGATATTTTTCAGCAGACCCATTACACACTAGGTCAGCACATTATTCAATGCTGTAAGTCACGGACAAGACTGTTGCTGAGGTGTGTTGGTGTCAGTGCGAAACACATCTGCAAAAAATATCAGTAAAGTAGTAGTTTTTTTTGCCAAGTTAATACCAAAAGTGTAATTGTATAATATATTACAATATATTATATGTACAAAAAATTACTATAATTCAAAATAAACTGAATAAACCAACACATGTACTGTACTTATCTTATTCTTTTAGAATTTTAAATTTGTATAATATTTTGTATCTTTTGATTTTTGTTAAGAACCACAATAAAATTTAACCTAAAATTAGCAAAGTTCAATGGCAGGCTAGAGGTATTGTAACTAATTAGAATTCTTCCTTTTGCTATAGTTAAATAACTAAGTGAATATTTAGGAGCCTACTTGCTGACGCGTTACGAAACAATTATTCCTTTTACGAAGCTAAGCCTCTACTCATCTTCTTTTGGTTGCATATTTACTTGATCCGAGAAGTTGAGGTATTTAAGACTCGGCTACCAATACAAAACTTGTTCTACATGAAAAATATGTTTTAATTCCTTACCAGTTATTATTGTGTTATCAAATCTTATAAATGTTTATCTGCATACACTTAGAATGTCAATAGACTTTTGAGAAGTCATAGTGATAACCTGAAAAAAATAAAATTATTTGATAATTTATGCAACTAAACGGACGTATTCTGTTTATTTTTTCAGTTTTTTTAAAAACAAAATAATAATATCTCATTATATAGTTATTAAAATCAACATTCCTTTCCAATTATTGAAAACTCCTAATGACTTGGTAGATTACTCATGACTAAATAGATTAATTTAGGTATAGCAATAAAAAATATAGATTGTATTATTATCATTTGTAAAACTGTTGAAATTGATTGGAACATGATAGACAATATTATTGAATAAGGATTTTTAGGCTTGAACCTAATATAGATTACACAAAGCAAACATAAAGACAGCTTTTATAAATCATCATAGGTTTTATAAAATTAATTAATTTCATAACGTTCAAAGTAAACATTGTTGACTTGTATAATAAATAATCTAAAAATTCAATCAATATTAGTAGAAAGTAAGTTTTAACAATATATAAAATGGAAATATGATTTTCAGCACTAATTAGCCAGTATGATAACTACAGTGCCGGCAAAAAGTTTAGGGACACCCCTACATTTATATGTTTTTGCTATTGTCCTAAAACTTTCTGCCAATCATATATTAGTAACTTATCAATGAATTGGGCATGAAAAGTTACGATTTTCCTGAAATTTTCATTCATTTATAAGTAAGGGTTGGCAAATTATAAATGTTTTTCCCATTTTAAAATGTTTGAGGAAACCCCTGTTTTTTTCCAATTAAAAATGTATAATAAAAAAATACACATCTGATTCAAATGATACTTTGTACACATGTTTAGCATAACATTTAGAATGTAAATATGCATTATTTATTATTTACAAAAAATCACCTCTCATTTGGTACCAGGTTAACTTTGCTTTAGATTTTCAGATTTTTCAGCATAAAATTCTCACATTTCAATAGTGAATATCTAGTGAACGGAGCCACTTGGAGCGGAACTGACTGTACCGTTGTGTTCCTCGCGTCATGGCGGGGCGGGGGGACATGTGCGCGCGAATCTGTAGTTGTTCAGACGCTCCTCAGTTGTGCTGACATAACCCTACTTGTTCAGTGCGCTTTTCTAGGGTTGATTCCCAAAAACATGGGTCGTTCATCTGTGACTGTTGAAGTTAGGTGGCAAATTGTTGGTATGCATAAGACCGGCATGACGTACAGAGCAATTGGACATGCATTGAACATTTCTAAGACTTCTGTTGAGAACACTGTGAATAAATTTAAGAAGACGGGTACTGTCATCGATGCGCCTAGAAGTGGACGTCCCCGTAAGACGACACCTCGCCAAGATCGCAATCTGCTTAATAGCAGCTGTTGAAGGCTCAGTCAACAGCACATCTTACTGCAAGATCATGGAAGAAGTAATGATTTCCTCAGCTGCAAGGTTGCTTGGTGAAAATTTCATATTTCAGCAAGACAATGCCCCCTGCCATAAATCCCGTTAAACCATGGCATGGTTTCACGATCAAGATGTAGAAATTCTCCCTTGGCCAGCCCGAAGCCCTGATTTAAATCCCATTGAAAACTTATGGAATACTATGGGTATGCGGTTGGCCAAAAAGAAGCCTACCAACAAGAACGAGCTCAAGCTAATGATCGCTCAACTCTGGAAAGACATCAGCAAGGAAAAGTGCAGAAAGCTCATTGACACGATGCCAGACGGTGTAAAAAGCTGCTACAAGGCCAAAGGCGGGCCAATAGACTACTAAGTTCATAGTTTCTTTTTTTTTCTCAAATTTTCAATTTGACTTTCATTTTTTGTATAAATGAATTGACTTAAAGCTAAAAGTTGTACTTTTTTCGCCTGTCCCTAAACTTTTTGCCGGCACTGTATAGTTAACTTTGTGACTAACTACAACTATTTTAAAATAAATAAAACCTCTAAACCACAAATAACATTTATTTAAACCTTATGTACATTTCAATTGCCCAGCAATCATCTTCAGAGGTATTTAAAAAATACAACTAACTTTAAACAACATAATACAACAAATATATAGGCATAAACAGGTAACTACTTCGCCACACCAGTTATTTTAAAAAACTGGTCCGACCAATCACGTTGCAGTAAATTCCCACTCTGGAACTTGGTCCGGTCTTTCAACTCCCGTGGTGAAGAGTTACCGTTAAAACTATTTCAATTTTACTAAAAAACAATAATATTATTTATTAACAGAAAAGGTTATAACTATCTCCTAATTAATGAATATAACTGAGATTTAGGGATAGGCCCTTTATCACAATTTAATAAATTATTTTCGTCATATTTGTAAATGTACAAACTTTCAAAACTATTCAAAAGACCTTTTGAATTAACAGTTTTCAATAATTTGAGATCATTTAATTCTAAAGTGTGTTTAGTGTTTAGAATATGTTCTGCAACACTAGATTGGTTGGACTAGTTTTTTTAAAATAAGGGACATGGCGAAGTAGTTACCTGTTTATGCTTATATATTTGTTGTATTATGTTGTTTAGAGTTAGTTGTATTTTTTTAAATACCTCTGAAGATGATTGCTGGGCAATTCAAATGTACATAAGGTTTAAATAAATGTTATTTGTGGTTTAGAGGTTTTATTTATTTAAAAATAAATATTACGCCACAGTTTCTTCATACAGTTATAACTACAACTAGTCTAACTTTTACAAAAATATAAAATTTCAATTTTAGGTGAAAAAAATAAAACCTGCATCAAATTTATGGAAGAAAACTATCCTCCTGGATTTACTTACCAAAATTTTGGTAGTCAATTTACAGCTGAGTTTTTCGATCCAAATGAATGGGCCGAGATATTCAAAACTTCTGGAGCTAAGTGAGTACTTTGCATGGAATGCACTGGAATGGGTTTGCACCCAATATTGTAATTAATTAATTACTGAGAATAAGGATTTATGGTTTAAGGCTTAAAGTTTTAGTTGTAAAACAAACACTTCCACAAAATGCAATAAACCAACTTCACTTTACTACAGAACTTGAATTACACCCTTCTAACTCTTTCATTAGCATTCATGTACCAGTGTGTGAGATTATGCAACGACCAGCGGGAGTATTCCCGTAAATGTACATCTACAATTTCTCTGATTAACATTGCTGATTATAATTTGTTTTCCTGTGTATTGTACTGTGTTGTAGGTCAAATATTTGCAACTATCTGGACAATAAATACTACACAGTCACCATTTTTTTTTGTCTAAAATCTATGGGTTTTCCCACGTATTTACAGATCGTTTTGAAGTTTGTGCAGTATTTCACAATGAATAGGTATTTTACAAACAAAAACATTAACAGATAGTTTTTAACAAAGACATTGTCAGTAAATGTAAGCTAAAGTTTGGTTAACATTAGGAGATAAATATATTTAAAAAAGTATTAATAAATATTACTATAGTTTAAAAAACTAGTGGTAAAAAATTTTTAAAAATTAGAATAAAAGTGTAAAAAAATTTCAAAAATATGTTGCTCCTATGGACCACATCAGGGCAGGCACATGCTGCTAATCAAAGGGTTAAAAAAATGTTATCTTTAGCAAATTCAATCACTTTTACATTAGTTTATGACTATCCGAACTTAAGTCTCTATAAACTTAGTGAGACAAAATTTTTCGATCGCTCTGTGGCGATCTTCATCAGTAGATGTGGATTTACAAAATTAAAGTTCAGATAGTCATAAACTAATGTAAAAGTGATTGATTAAGTTTCACCGAATGTAATGAACTACAAAATTCAAGAGTTCAAGTTTTGTTTTAAGACCTTGAAATTTCTATTTAAATAAACACCACTCAGAACATAAATTTAAATTTAACAAATTTTCATATAGTACTGTTTAAATTTGGAATGTATTTAAATTTATTAATTTTGCTAATTATTGTATAATTTTAAACTTTAAAATGTTATATAAAGTCATTTAATTTTCAAAATTTTGTTTTTCCACTATCGTTTAATTAATGTCAACCATTTAGTAAAAACATTTTCATTTATGTTTATTTATGCCTAGATGCCAACAAAATATAAGTGCCAACAACATATTGGAGGCTAAATATTTGCATACATTGGCTAATTTTTTAAAATTATTTTCAAATACTCATAATATTATTTTAGTTATTCATGTTTTTACAAGAATTTTCTATCAAAATTTTGATAATTCTCTATAATGTAGTTTTTCTTAATACTATGGGAAAATATTATCTACATTTTATATAGTATTTTTTTAAATTTGTAAACAAATTGAGTTACATATTCTTTCGAGCAACACAATAAATTTTTGAAGTACTGAAGATGGTTAAATTGTAACTGAATTGTGCATCAATTATTTTAGTAAATAAATTAATTTTATTGGGTTTTATATTTATTGTGTTAAAAAAAGTTGAGTTCAAATTGTAATTATTCTGAATTATTGGTAAATAAAAGCAGTTGACTTGCAAGTTAGGTACAACTATTTATTTACACAGGGTATGTTATCTTCAGGCCTACAATATATAACTACACACTTGAAAATAACAATAATAATAACACGGTTCACAAATAACCAAATCACAATGAAATTACTATAAATATAAAAGAATACATTTACCACTAAAATGGGTAACATTAGAAAGAATTTTTTTTTAAAACATGATTAACATAACCATTACAAACTATTACATGTTTTTATTCTATTAAATATATAATAGTTTGTAATGGTTATGTTAATAATGTTTTTTTTATAAAAATTCTTTCTAGTGTTCCCCATTTTACTTGTATATGTATTGTTTTATAACTATAGTAATTTCATTGTGCTGCAGTTTGTTGTGAACTGTGTTATTATTGTTGTTATTTTTAATTGTGTACTTGTGTATTGTAGGCCTGAAGATAACATACCCTATGTAAATAAATAGTTGTACCTGACTCGAAACTCAACCGCTTTTATTTAACAATAATCTCTGCGATTGTAAACATGATTAATATTTTGAATTATTGTTTAGGTATGTGGTTTTAACAAGTAAACACCATGAAGGATTTACTCTGTGGCCTTCTAAATTTTCTTACAGCTGGAATTCTATGGATGTTGGTCCTCATAAAGACTTGGTTGGTAAGTAGTTTACTTTCTTTGGACCTGGTGCTCTGAGACCTTTGTATCAATCAATATCTTTACTTTATGTCATTTGGAGCCATCACTACCCTTCTGTGGCACAAAGACGATTACGTTCTAATTTCCTAAAATGAGTATAAACTTCAGAAGAGGGGAGTCAGGAAGAAGATGATCTCCAAAAGTATGTAAAGAAGGATACCTTTTTTTTAAACCAGTTATTGCTTAGTTATAAACAAATTTATTTCAAATTTAAACAATTTGAAATTGGAAATAAATCCTCCCATTTATTCACCTTTTTCTGTAGATTATATACTAACAAAATTTGTAAAACTTCCTGTATTTTGAAGAGGAGCTGATTTTTTAATTTCATACTGACTGTAAACATTATTTTAAGTCAAAAGTTAAATAAAAATTTTGTGGACAAGTTCAGACCTCTGAACTGTATCAACTGTTCAGTTCTCTATATCAACTGTATATCTTATTTATAAGTATTTAAACTGAATTATGTACGAGATGTGATGAGAAGGTTTCTGAACTCTACTCTCGTTACTGTTTTCGTTAAAGTACAAGTTGGCAATCTGGTATCATATAACACAACCAGAAATGAGTAAGAATGTTAAGGTATGCCTTTCTACATTGTTTTTTTGTAATCTTAAGTTCATTTAGGCTAATTTGTAAATGTTGTGACTATTTTCCTTTAAAATGGCTCTCATATACTGATACTTTTGTAATGCACTTTTCTGTATATATTATTTTAAATGCTTGAAGTACTAAGCACAACAGTAACAATGATGCATTAACTTCCATTATTAAATCAGACAATCCAATACACCAATATGATTTATAGTATTAAAATTTGATTTATGAGAACTAAAGAAAAATGAAGGAAATACCTGATTATAATATTAACAACTTTTTAAAAGAAACTAAATATCTCTTATTATTTATTTTTTTCCTGATGTGTATCAGTTTTATTTTAAGAAATTAAATAACAATTTCCGATCAAAGTTACATTGCCAATTATTTTAAATTAAAAAGAAAAGAAATACTACTTTACAGATTATTTTAGATAATGTCAATATGGTCTCTCTTTATTGTCGTTCTAATCTTTTCAAACGTTTTTTTCCCAGGCAGTTTGAAAGCAGCAGTAATGAATCAAACAGATTTGAAATTTGGTCTTTATCACTCGCTGTATGAATGGTTCAACCCACTTTGGCTTTATGATAAAGGAAACAACTTTTCTACAAATACCTTCTCCTTAAACAAAATTTTACCAGAAATGATTGAATTGGTAATAATTAATCATAACGTTTTATAAATACCTGGTTAATAGAAATTAGATAGATTTACAAACATATACATTTTTATTAAATTAATGTTTTACTTCAATCAAACTTTTCAAATTATGTTCTTTTGCAATTAGATTTAGTAATAATGTGTAATCTAATGTCTCTAGAAATGTTGAAAATAACTTTAAAGTCAAACTTATGTACTTAGGTACAAGGATTTAAAATTATAAAAATATTTAAAAGAACATTTTTAAATGATTCAATTATTAGCATTATTATTACAGTTTTTGTGTTGTAAATCTTGAGTTTTCTCTATAATAACACTTTTGGAATAAATTTGGCAAAAAAAACAACTACTTACTAATATTTTTCAGCAGACGCTTTTTTCACTAGGTCAGTGTATTGTTCAGTGCTGTGAGGTACGAACAAAACTGTTGCTCAGGTGTGTTGTATTGGTGTTCTGTGCTGTATTATTATTCATAGAGTAGTTGTTAATTATGTGTTCAAATATAGTATTTGATTCTGAGTATGTTTTGTCGTTTAGAATGTGTTGTGGGTGGTTTTTTGGTGTTTGTTTATTCATAATTTTCTCTTGTGTTTAGTTTATTGATATTTTGTGAAGGATTTTTATATTAGTATCTATATTGGTATATCTATGTAGTGTCTTCTGTATCTATATGGAGAAGTTTGATTTAGGATGTGTTTCCTATGTCTCTTATGTGTTAATTGTATCGTGTGGTAAAGTTTCTCCCTGTTTGGTCTATGTAAAAACTGGAGCAGTCGTTACATGTTATCTTATATACTCCTGGCCTATCGTGTTTTTTCTGGTGTGTTTTTTGTTTCAGTTGTTGAAAGTTTTAAATGCTAATTTGTATTCATGTATATGGAATGAAAAAGTTATTTTTTGGGATGTGATGTTGTGTTATGTAATTTTGTGTTTGTCTGTTATTGTTGTGTTATGTGTGTGTTGTTTTTTGTGCTTCTCAGGGTGTTTTTTATCCGTTTTTATAGGCTATGTATTTTAATATGTTACGTTAGTTTATTTTACCTTAATTTTTGATCTTACGATAATAAAACAAAACAACAACAACACATTCAAAATATACAGGAAGCCCACCACCACTGATAGAGTTATACGCAACACTTCCAATCACACCACACAACACAAACAAGTTGTCTTCCACTCCATGATACACAGACTAATCAACATACTCAAGACTCTTGTCCGTGACTCACAGCAATAGTGTGAAAGGCATATGCTGAAAAATATCAATAAGTAGTGGTTTTTTGCCAAGCTAATACCAAAAGTGTAATTATTATTACTATTATAACTATCCAACAGGGATCAAGTATAAAAATTAAAACACTTTTAATCTATGAATAGGTTAAGACTTATGAGCCAGAAATATTTTGGTCAGATGGAGAATGGGAGGCTAGTGATGAGTACTGGCATTCAAAGCATTTTTTGGCGTGGTTATATAATGAGAGTCCGGTACGGCAAACAGTAGTTGTTAATGATCGTTGGGGACATGATACCCTATGCAAACATGGAGGTTTCCTTACATGTCAAGATCGATATACTCCAGGTAAACTATATTATTATTTAAGTTTAGTTTCAGTGAATAACCTTTTACATAATTACTATCATTTATCTTTTATAATTAAATTAAAAAATTGCTTCCTTAATATACTAAAAGTTTTTGATTCAGTCCTCTTAAGTGATTTCTAATGAGATATTTATTAATTTTGGCTAAAAGTCAGTTTATTTTTTTATTGAAACTCAGAATTTATTCATGACATATGCATTCAGGAAATACTCTTTTCATATATTTCAATCTATGGAAGTATATTTACATAGGCCTACGAGGTCTGTTCAAAAAATATGCGGACTGAGGTCATAAAAAAATTTACTTTATTTGGAAGTTACACTTCTGGGTCTCCATCAAAGTACTCTCCTCCCCAATGCACACACTTATCCCAACTGTGTTTCCACTTGTTAAAACAGTCCTGGTACGCTTCTTTTGTGATGGCATTCAGCTCCTTCGTCGCATTTGCCTTAATCTCCGAAATCGTTTCAAATCTTCTTCCTTTGAGGGCTTTTTTGAGTTTTGGGAATAAGAAAAAGTCACAAGGAGCAAGGTCAGGTGAGTAGGGGGGGGGGGGTAAAGAACAGTGATCGAGTGTTTGGCCAAAAACTCACGAGTTGTGAGTGCTAAGTGAGCTGGAGCGTTGTCGTGATGGAAAAACCAGTTATCTCTTCTCCACAGTTCTGGCCTTTTGCGTCTGACGGCGTCCCTCAGACAATTCAGTACTTCAATGTAGGTAATCTGGTTGACTGTAGAGCCTTCAGGGAGGTACTCGTAGTGAACAACACAAAAAAAAAAACTGTCAGCATCACCTTCACATTCGACCGAACTTGGCGAGCTTTTTTGGGTCTTGGGGATGTTTGACTCACCCATTGGGATGATTGGACCTTCTTTTCAATGTCGTAACCATACACCCATGATTCATCACCGGTTATAATTCTTGACAAAAAGTTTTCATCTTCATTTGAACGATCAAACAGTTCCCGACAAACCTGGACGCGATTGGCTTTTTGGTCGTCGGTCATCAGGCGTGGCACAAATTTCACAGCGACGCAGTGCATCTTCAATTTTTTGGTCAAAATCTCGTAACAAGATCCAACTGATATCTCTCTTGCCCCTGATTGCCTTACTTTATGGTATGGACCTTTTTATATTCATAGGGTGGTTGCTATTGAAATGTAGATATTGTAAATGGTTTGTCGGTTTGATGTGGTCACCTGTATAGATATTCCCATCTCTGATTGTTACATCTACATCTAAGAAGTTGATTGTTGAAGGGCTTATCACTATTCTCTACACTTCAATTCATCTGGGAGAAATCTACAGCAACAATCACCTACTTAGATGTAGATGTAACAATCAGAGATTCCAACAATTAGTATTTACTTACCAGGGCATCTAGTTCTACGTCACAGCTTAGGCAGAAACTGTCTGTCTGTGACGCCCTTCCAAATCTTGACGATAGAACTAGGTTACGTACGTAATAACTATTGAATGTTTAAAAGACAATAAAAATGTATTTGTAATGTGAAATGTCAGAATTTAAACAAATTACAAATCATTTTGTTAAGAAATCACCTATTAAATTACATTTTAACCTCGTCAATAAATAATTGTCAGTGTAATAACTTCAAATAAAAGTCTGGGTTTTATTTTTGCGATCAGAAATTTATTTAAATTTACAATGCCAGCCAGGAAGAAAGTCTGTATTGTTGGGTCAGGAAACTGGGGGTCAGCAATAGCAAAAATTGTTAGGTCCAATGCAAAAAGATTAGATACATTTGATGATGAAGTCACGATGTATGTGTATGAAGAAAGGGAATCGGTTGAAATCACGCCATGTTACGTGAACATGGAGTGACTTCAGGAACCAATGAAATACGAATATAAAGTGGGGGATGCTGGCGAGACAGGCTTCCAACTGCCCACTTCAAGAGAGGTCTTTGAAAGAGACAGTTGTGAAGGGCAGATTACCCCAATATTTCAGAGATTTTTTAGAAAACCAGCAATCATTCAAGAATTAAATATGTTGAGGCCGGCAGTACTTTAATAGGTGATTTCTTAACAAAATGATTTGTAATTTGTTTAAATTCTGACATTTCACATTACAAATACATTTTTATTGTCTTTTAAACATTCAATAGTTATTATGTACATAACCTAGTTCTATCTTCAAGATTTGGAAGGGCGTCACAGACAGACAGTTTCTGCCTGAACTGTGTCGTAAGACTAGATGCCCTGGTAAGTAAATATTAATTGTTGGAATAAGCAAAATAACATATTAAATAAAGATAAATTCCTAGGTACAAGGGCAGAACGTTACTCTTTCAATGATTGTTATACCACCAAAATAATTAAGGCCCTCCCCCCTGACTGCAATCCTTCAGAATTGAGAAGATGGGAGTTATCATACCAGTGGTACACCAAATCTAGAGAGCCTCCTAACCTCAACATTAGATAAAACTCCTTTTACATTCTCCCAAACTTATTTAATTTTTAACAACTCCATTTACCTTCCTTCTGACAGACTATTAATATCTAGTTTCAAGTAATCAATATTTATACAAATCACATATAGCACTATATCATAAACTATAAATCTGTGACATTTGGATATTTATACACATATGTGGTTCACTTCAGTCTTTGGTTATTCTCTTTTTTGATTGATGAAGATCATTTTTGATCGAAATATTTCAGTAGTGTGTTAAGTTTTTATATGTGTTTATTTCCAAGAGATTGCAGTTTTGGACTATTGCTATTAGGTAAGTCTGTCAGTCTCCTATCTAGTCTAAAAATTCCTATATATATATATATATATATATATATATATATATATATATATATTATTGTTTATATTTAATGTAATGTCAAGATAGTTAATTGTTCTGTTTGTTTCTGTTTCGAAGGTGAATTGTATTCTTTCGTTGTATGTATTTAATTTGTTTAGTATTATGATGTGTTTGTTGTGAATGGTAGGTTGGTATATTACAAGTATATGAGAAATATATCTTCCAACAACACCACAATACACTACAAATCTAACCACCCCTGGACACACAAAATTAACACTTACAGAACATGATAAATAAAGCAATAAAATATACACAAGATAACAAACAAAAATTAAATGAAGCATTAAATAACATTAAAAAAATAGCAATAGAAAATGGATACAACAAACACCTTATACAAAACATATACAATAAATTTACAAAAAATCCTACTCCTACCCTCAACACAACACTACAACCTGAACCTAAAAATAATAAAAATAAACAAATCTACGTGAAATATAATACACCAATAACAAAATAGAAAAAATAACAAATATATACAACAATGAATACTGCACTCCAACATACAAGCCAACAACAAAATAATAAAATATCTTAATAACACAAACCACAAAAGAAATACAGAAAAACATAACCTATCAGGAATTTACAAAATTACATGTAACGACTGCAACGCATTTTACATAGGGAAAACAACCAGATCATAAAATAAGATTTGAAGAGCATTACAGAGCATTCAAAAATAAAAATACGAAAGCATCAAATGTTGCAACACACCTAATATCACATAATTATGAAATAACAAATTACGAAAATAACCTAACCATACTTGAAATAAATAATAACCCAATAGAATAAACTCACTAGAAAAATACCACATTAATAAAAACACACAACAATTTAATGAACCTACAAACATCATATACAGATGACGTACTATTCATAAACATTATACACGTGGCTCGAGAAGAAACATGTATGACGTCAACAAATACCAACTTCACGGACCGAACATCCACACGAGAAAATTAATTTAGTGATTCGACAATGGTCAAAGTGACCGAAATGTGCTTCATCACATAAGGTAAAATTATTGCACTTCGTGGTTAAAAGAGGATAGATTTACGAATTATTTATATTATAAATTAATAAATCTATCCTCTAAAAAGAGGATAGATTTATTTATTATTAAATTTTTTATATTACATATTAATAAATCTATCCTTTAAAAAGATAGAGGATAATACATTTAATTAATGAAACCACCTTACTAGTAGATATCTCATATCTATACCACAAATTCATTAACTGTACAATTGTTCAAATTTGCTAACTTCTTAATCAAACAGTTGATATTTTAAAACAAGTGTAATTAGTATATAATTTTCTTTTGTTAAATTTTTGTTTATATTTCAAACTCATTAATAACAAATTCTTGATTTGTACATTTTCTAAAAAGTGTCTTTCTTGAAAATATCTCTTATTAATTCAATTATAATGCTCATAAATTTGCAGGTTAACTATTATTTATGTAACTTATAACTGCAATATACATCTATCATCATAATAAATAGTGTTAAAAATGCCCACAACAAAAGCAAGTTTATGATTCTGGCAGCAGATAATCCTGCATTATAAAAATGAAATATATTAAATATTTATTACATTTGTAATAATTTTAGGAAAACTGTTATCTCGTAAATGGGAAAATTGTATGACACTGGACAGCTTATCTTGGGGTTTCAGAAGAAATGCAAGATACGAGGATTACAAGACTAATTATGACTTGTTAAAACTACTTGTAGAGACCGTAAGCTATGGGGGTAAGTTTAATTTTAGGATTATTTCTTTCTTTCTTGAACTTAACTCTATAAACTTGAACTTAATGCCACACCTATATATATTTTGTAATAATTACGTAAATAATGGGTAGAAACATTTTATGAGATGTATCACCAACTTATACAATTACACTGCTTGAGACCAAGGGAGGATCTAGAATTTTCTTAATGGAATTTCAAGATGAAAATTTTTTCAGTAAGAAAGAAACCTAAGGTTATTTTAAAGTTTAAAAAATTCAAAGACAAAATTAATCATATTTTATAACAAACAGCATTTTATATAACAACAGAAAGTTACTTATAATTTTAATAATTCAAAACAACTCTCATTTAATAAAAATGTATTTTCACAGCATTTGTGTAATATTATACCTATAAATTTTACCGAGCATATTATAAGAGGAGGTCTAAATTGAATATTCTAAACATTTTTATACAGGAAACTTATTAGTGAATGTTGGACCCACTAAAGAGGGAATAATATCACCCATTTTCCAGGATCGTTTAAAGAATATGGGAAACTGGTTGGATGTTAACGGAGAAGCTATTTATAAATCAAAACCATGGAAAACCTGCCAGAATGATACCTATAATTCAGATGTTTGGTAAGAATAAATATTGAAAAGTATTGTATATCCTAACTGTATCAAATTATTGACTTACATTGAGGATTATTAATCATCAAATAGGTTCTTTTAATTTGTAAAATTTTAACTTCTAATTAGTGTACAAGAATATAAAATAAATTACTTATTTAAGTAATATATAAATAGTAAGTAATAGTGAAATAAATCAACATCACAAGTGTTAGTTTATCTAATATAGGCTACATATAAAAAAATCATCTACATTTTTCTCCTTTTTCATCATGCTGGGGTCTGCATTTAGAAGCATGTGATTTGTTTTAGAATAGTCTAAACCTCTTAATAAATTTTTTATATAAAATTTCATGTTTTTAAAAAGTATTTGTATGCTGTCTATAGTTACAGGTTATTAGAATACCATTGAGGGCTACCATTCTGTTTGATAAAAAATACAGTGATAGATATCAATTTCATAGTGTGTCGTATGAATGATAAATGATATAATAAAAACTATAATATAAAAGTATATTTTTATTAAATAAAATACCATCATTAAACAACAGTAACTGTTACTACAAATATTTAAACAACCTTGGTGTATGTTTCGCAAACACAGTTAGCATCATCAGAAGGTTTGTATCAAGAGTTATTGTTATTTAATGATTATAGTCTTGCTACTATGCTCTGTATACATTTTTGTAAATAAAACACAAGTTAATCATGTGAAAGTTAAAATAAACATGAAACAATACTCATAAGACTATACCGCAATAATGAAATCCAAGAATATGCAATTCAAATTAGCACTGTTGACCAGAAAAAGCTTATTAGCAAATGAACGGAGAATGGTAAATTGTGATAAACTACTGTCGAAAGTTTAAGTTTAGTATATGTCATAGAGGGAAAGCAGGCACAGGTTTTTTTTTTAAATTCTATACTCTATTACTAAAGCAGACAACTTTTTTGTATTCCTGTACTCTATTACTGATTTAACACAATGCCAGCTACGTGTAGGAACAGTCACAAACAAATATATTCTGCTTAATTTTTGTGAGTTAAAATACAATCATAAACTGACAGATCACCACTTGCCAAAGCATGCATTCTCGGATCAGGATCTTAGAAGTGCAGCCCTCCATACTATCAATGAAAATACATTCCACCAGAATGGCTCCAAATTTACAATGATGGGTCATCCATACCTGGACCAGGCGAAACAGATGCTGCATACTACTGCATATATTTTGAGGGATTTTCTGCTATCAGGGCCCACCTTAGCAACTTTGACGGTTAGGCAGCTGCAGTTGAGCTTGAGAACCTGACTGCTCCCGGTAAGGCCGTTTTTCTTGTTGACTCTAAGACCGCCATCTTGAACCTCTCTGGGAACTCAAAGACTGACTGTAGTAGAACCATAAACTGTAGAAGAAAACTAAATACTCTTATAAACTAATGCTGGGTGGGTACTTAATTTCCAGTGGATCCCGAGCCATGAGAGTTCACTACAGTCCTCCAGGTCCCTAATGAAGATCTCCACACAAAAAATGGAATAGCGTTTGATTGAGGAACTCTCAGCAGAAAGCGGTGGGACAGTCTTGTGACAATGAGACCAATTGACCATAACTTGCTCCGAACTGTTAGCGTTGCAGCTTGCAGATTGAAGACCAGTCATGATTACCTAGCTACGCACCTTCACTGTACCATGTACTACCGATCCCGGAGTTTCTGGTTTGTGGTGCTGAACTTATGAATGCCAAATACCTTAATGGTTGCACAGTGCCGGACCGGGCACAGGATTACAACATCCCCATCTTCAAATAGATCCATCCCTACTAGTCAGTGTATTGCCAAATGGCTCAACTGTCAAGAGTGGGCATTTGCTAGTAAGATATTCTTGAGATCATGAGTATGTGATTGCTTGACACTGTGTTATGATTTGCCTTAAAACATGCCCTGTTTTCTTGTCAATATTTGTTTCCATTTCAATTTGAGTTACTAGTTTACCTGTTTACACTTCAACATTTATTAATATTAAAAAAGTTCCCCATAGTAACACTTTCTTTTTTGTTAAAATGAGGATAGCTGTTTCAGGTGATATGTCCAGTTTTCAACTCAGGCCATATTTATGTTACTATCCAAGTTGATAATGGAACACAAATCCTGAAATGGCTGCCTTCATTTAAACAAATAGTAAGTGCTACTATTGGCAAGTTTTTAATATTCACATATATTTTAAAATGTATAATTGCTTTCTAGTCACTTTTTTATAAGTTATCATTGTACAAATGTTTGGAGTCACTTTTTTATATGCTATTTCAATTTTGTGGCTATTTTTGCTCATTTTGTATAACTTGCATTTTTGTGTTTAAATTTATTGCTGTTTTAGCTATATTAAAATATTTCCAAAAGATATCTTGCCATTTTGAGTTATAATATATATTACACAAATTATAAAACATGACATTTTTTAACAATGTTTTATAAACAGGTATACTACGGGACATCCTGAAGACTCAAGCAAAGTGTATTTGTATGCAATGGTAACAAAGTGGCCATCAGTTGGGAAAATCCTATTGAAGTGCCCTAAAATAAACAGAAATACTATAATAACTATGCTGGGTGTTGAAACAAATCTAGAGGTAGGTATATTTCAGTGCTCTGCAATTTGTACTGTTATTTATATAATCGTTTTATTACAAATAAGGAATCAGGGAATGCACAATAGTTATTTATAATAAACTATGGAAGAAAACTGCATTTTGCACAAAATTAATAGCATTGTCCATGCTTGGACCTAGCACTTCATAACTTCGTCAAACATGTCTTATCCACAAACCATAACTACACAAACATAACATCTAACCTACAAATTCTTCACAAACAAAACTAAAATAACCGACGATACATAGCCGAACAATATGAAATATACAAACATTTCAAACTACACCATACACACATACTCACCACCCAATTACATTATATCTCACATACACTTTTCAAAATAACTCCTAAAACTCACCAAAGTACACCCCCACCCTAACCTACAAAAACCTTGAGATCAGTTACTGTATGAGTTGACAATAGGGCACATCTCCCAAAACGCCAGTCCTCAACAATATAAAGTAAATGTAACAAGATGTTGCTCTATAAGTAAAGTGCATCATGTACAAAATTGATGCTGTAATAAAGTAACGGGGTTGAATTAAGTGAAATTTAATAAATTAATGACAACCTAATTTAGAATTTTAAACTGTTAAGCGAAGCTTTTAATTAATGATAAAATTTCAGTGTTTTTATGATTTCAGTAATTTAATAAATATAATTTAACACCAATGAAGGGATTGCTTTAATTCATATCCAGTTCCATAACTGGATTTCTTATTAAATGATTTAAAAAATTAATTATTTGAATTTTCGGTAATATGTTAATTTTATTTCTTAATTTTCAAAATTTGTTAAATGTACTAAAAATATATGTTGCAGTGGTCATCAAGTGACAAATTCCTTGAAGTGACTTTTCCTAACAAAGCAATAACTAAAAATGATTACATTTGGACTTTGAAAATTGATGGTGATTTCAATAGGGATTTTGGTGAGGAAAAGTCTGCACATATTGTGTAGTAGCAGACTAATTAGAAATTTTGGAAATTTATATTAAATATAAATTATTTTTCAAATATTTTAGTATACTGTTATGAAGGTTATCAATAGAAATAACAACTTCATAAATTTAGTGTTCTACTTATTTAAAAAATATTAAACCTTGTGTCCAACACAATCTTCTCTTCGAAAATGTTCATGTGATTGTTTCTTTATGTTTGCAGCAACTTTGAATAAGAATTGAGGATTGACCATTTACATTACTGTTATGAATAATTTATATGAGTCTGACTTAAAACGTAATATTATTGGTTTGAGTAACAAAATTCTTAATTTATTACAAAATATCACAAATCTTTTGTTCATGAAAATTATGCAATAACTACAGTAAACACTGGCTATTCCCAGGTCTGGTATTTGCGGCTTCGCTTATTTGGGTTTGGAAAAATTACAGCATATCGCACTAATATGTATTGAATTTTTTTTTAAAACAAAACAGTATAATTACCGTGCAGGTCATATAATAACGTTTTCTCATCCCACTTTTTATATTTATTATAATAAGATATACAGTATTATAATAAGTGTACTGTATAGCTATAATTAATGTTACATTTTTTATGTGGGTCACAACACTCTCCTTTCCATATACACCTGGTTTCAGTACTCCCTGTTTTACTACTTGCGGTAAGTTCGGAGAAAGTAACCTCCCGCAGGTAACGAGGAATCACTGTATATTACAACAAATAATATTTATTAATACATACTGAGACAGCCAAATCTGTCTCAGAGTAACAGATTTTCGATAATATACAAAATCTTTAAATAGTATTTGAATTTTTCAAATAAATTAGCTGGAAGTTGTGTAACGAGCAAAACCAAAAGTTTTCAAGGCCACTTAAAACAAATATAGCGGTCTGGCAAATCAACGGGTTAATTTGTAAAGAAAATGTTTTTACTTTAAGGAAATAATTTTATTTTTATCCACAACTACAATAAAATTTTTATTATTTAAAGAAAATTGAATAAAAAGTGAAATTATTTATGATAAAACCGCCAAGGGCTAAGTAAGGCTAAAACAAGAAACAAATATAGTTACAGAACATTGTGAACAATAGAATAATATGATAATTAAAATAAAATAATATTATATATTAACAAATTTTTTTAAAATTACAATTGTAATTAATAAATTATTACAAAACTGCCCCAAAATTGTTAAGAGTGGGACTTTTACAGTGCTGATATAGCATAACAAGGGAATGATATGGTTGAAAATCTCCATTCGAGTTTCTAATAAAGTCTAAAAATGTGAAACGGACGATGCCACTAAAAAATATTCAATTCTAATATCATGAGTGACAATAATAGCAAAAGTGATAAAACTAACATAAATCCCAGAACGAGTCCTACAGACTTCAATAAGAATGCAAGTTCGAACAATAAGTTACAAGTAAATATTGCAAATGATAGCCAGGCCAAAGTAGTCAGGATGTCTGCTTGAAAAATATAGGGAAACTCTCCTGGCAAGAGGGACAGTTTTTAAGGGGTTTTGAGGAAGATCTATCATGGGAAACTTCAAAATCCCGGTCTGTGATTAAAGTCCAATATTAGCTAGTGATGTAAGTGGAGAATGTCTGTCTTTGGCCATCCATGATTCGAAATTGAAATTTTTATAATGTATTAACATAAAAACCGTTTTAAAGGCAGCTTTAAACTGATCACTACCAAGTGGAGCAAGATTCCATCCTCAGGAAACACCGGGGGAGTTTTCCACCTTATGACCATGGCAAAAGAGGAGCACCACAGTGATATTTTTTGGGGCGTCAGAATTTTAATACCAATATAACCATTTAATAAATTTTGAAAAATAATTAAATTCAGATTTGCTCAAGTGAAATTTTTGTAACCAATTAATCATTAATAATTAAAAAGTATGTAAGCACATGGCTTTCTTTAGAATGATAAATTCAAAAAATAGCATTTAATAAATAAATAACTAGTCAAGTGATTGTTGTTAGAGAAATTGATAAATAAGTATCCAATAAAAAATTAATATATATATACAGTAATACCTCGACATACACTACCCCGTTTTCCGCGATTCCCAAGTTACGCGGTTTTAAATCATTCTGTCCGAGATATGCAGAAACTGGCCTGTTTTGGTAGAAAATGCTTATGAGAACTCTTATACTTCATGAAGAAAAAATATTTTCAGGTTTTAAGGCCGCCAAAGACCGATTAACAGTGATGGTTGGCGCAAATAAAGCTGGTGACTGTAAGTTACAACCTCTGATAGTTTATTGCTCAGAAAATCCAAGGGATTGAAAAATATTTTTAAAGCTGGCTTGAAAATACCTCAAAAAGAACGTTATTGTCAGTCTAAACAAATTCCTTTCAAAGCAATTCCTATTAATTGACAATGCACCTGGCCATCCTCCTACTACTTTAACTAATTTCGACACGAGCGTGAAAGTGATATTTTTACCACCAAACACTAATAATTTACTTCAACCGATTGATCGTGAGTCATCAAGACATTTAAAGCTTATTAGATAAGATCATTTGCGCATCTGCATGAAGCTATGAGACAGAACAACAAGGTCTCTTTTGAAGATTTTGGAAAACAATTTAATGTTTTAAATTCTTTGAGAATCATTGGACAACCTTGGAATAAAATTTTACAAAAAACTTTGAATGGGGTTCCAAAACAAATTTTGGAAAACATAGACTCCACTGAGCGTATTTCTGCCACAAAACAAAAAAAATTAGCAAGCTATGAGGAAATTCTGTATGAGAAGAAAGAATCTTCTGTTGTTCTGATGAATTTACTAGATTTTATGAGTCATTCAATGTCAAAATAACTTCTTTTTTCCTAAACACTTGTAAATATTTATACAAGTATTTAGTGAAAACTAGTACCTCACATGAAGATGGAATTAACAAATATGAACTTCTTTTTACTTACTTCTTTGCAACATGTATGTATATAATATAATTTTTTGTTGTATTATGTATTTAAGATTTTAATACATACACATTTTCTTTCTAAATTATTATTTTATTTAGTCCTTGGTCCCAAATAAACATGATTCCTATGTGATTGTATGTAAAATTATACCCTGACTTACATGTTTACCACTCGGTCCCACCTATCGCGTAAGTATGGTGTATTACTGAATATATTTGAAAGAACAGAAACCATAAATTAGAAATATAACTGATGGTAATAAAATAAGAGAAATTCATATATAGAATGCCAGTTTTAAGTTTCAAAATTAAATATTAAAGTTATCACAAGTCAATTGAAAGGTATAAAATGAAAAAAATCATAAAGAAAATTAATAGTTATTTAATAAATTGTATGTCCATATAAAATATATTATGCAACCAGGATCCAAATAAATAATATGAATTTGTTTTTTGTACTAATAAGACTCCAAAAGAGTAATCCTTGAAAATTACGTCTGGACGCACAAATATAAATGAAAAATATATTACTTTGAAAGTATTTGAAATTTATAGGATTCTGATTTTTGATTGCTAAAAGTTTTGATGTTTACATAATTGACACTCCGTGGCATTTCATTTATAAAGATTACTAAACTATTTTAAATGACAACATGATTGATTTACTATTCTTTAATAAATAATTTTAAAAACATAAGTTATAAAACTGACAACCTGTGCATTTAAATAATAACATATTATTTTGCCAGATGATATTTTCAAAGTTCTGTGCTTTCTTGTGTAAAAGTATTTGTAACTTCTTTTAAACTAGTCAAGGTATTTATTTCTATCACATATTGACTGCTTGAAGAAACTTGGTTTCCCTGAAAATAAATGCTGGATAATTTAATTTTACAAATAGTTCTAATTCATTGTAACAATACAAATATTAATATTGTTCCTTTATTAAATGGTAATACTTGAACAAATTTTATCATTATTTTAGTTATGCTTTATTTTGTGATCTATTTATTTTCTTATTGAGAGAAATAGAAGTGTTAAAATGGTGAAAGGAGGTGGTAAAAGCTTGCTATCATTGTAATCCCTGTCGCTAGGTATAAGTGGTGAAATGTAGCAAAAGTGTGTAGTGGCCTAGTTTACATTTAGAATGGGGGGCTTGCTGACTCAGTGTTGCTTGAACCTCGCTCCTATACATATAGGTCTGCCACAAACACTTGGTCTTGTTCTGCACTGTGCGTAGATGGCTGCTTTCCCTCTTCCCTCTACTAGTTGGCAAACACTGCTCGTGCATGTCTCAAGTAATACATGACATGAGTAATGTGACAAAAGACTGTTGTCACTCCCTTCTTTTCAAAACAAACTTCCACTGTGTGAAAGCTATAATGGAACTGAAAACAATGTACACAATAGCGTTGCAACAGCAATGGCAAACAAAAATAAAGTTTTGCTTCTTGAAAAAAATGGCTTGAATGATCTATTGGACAACCATCAGCCATCTAAGTCAGGTGCTACTCAAGCATGTACCAGTCAATGTGATAATTGGTATCTCAAATTCTAGATGAAAACAAATAACTAATTTATATGTTTTAAACTAGTGTCTCTTATTAATTTCTCCCATCATTCTATTTTAATTATAAAGACTTTTTTAGACTAAATGTCATTAGAATCTTTAGCAAAAAGTAAGCATAAGTATTATTTATCTTTATTCACACATTAATACACTAAAGATGTACTAATTATCTTTAAAAAATTATATGTAAGATTCATAGTTCATAAGAACTGTGTTTATCGTAGTTCTTACAATCATTTGAGATTATATGATTTAACAATGCATATGGACTGTTAAAACTACTTCAATTATGCTTAGTGATAAATGCTTCTTTTGTAAATTGTTGACACAAAATAAATATGAAGCCAAAGATATCTATACATGTAAAACAATGAGTTCAAAAATTCATAAATATTAAACTATTATACAGCACACTACATTGGTTCAGTTATCATAAATATATTACTATTACTTTCCTTGCTACATTATTAATTGGGTTATATCCCATGAGTCATTCTTTCGAGGTGTCGCTCGTCATCATCTAGAGTCTTATGTGGTGATCATGAGTGGCTAGGACTAGCGGCGATGCATTCAACTCAATTCTCACTGATATTGGTTCCTTTTGGGGTAGAAAACAAGAACTGCTTGTCATAATGGCATATAGTTTTCACAGTAAGTCAAAGTCTGTTCTGTGTAAATATTTAGTTTTTTTACGACCCTAGCAAAAAAATAGTGGTCTCTGTATAATATAAAAGAACCAAACTTACTTTTGATGTTTTATGAGAATGGCTCTTTCAATTAATGTATCCCCATTCCAGGACGGAACTAATTTCTGTAATTTCACAAAAGAGAACATTTTCCAAAAAAGCTTAAAGTATATAGTTAAAGTATCAATGTTAACAAATATTACCTCAACATTACATTTAAAGATTCCTAAATCTGATTCATGTGGTATTACTTGATGTTGGTAGGTTAAAGCATCAAGAAAAGATTTTATGCCAACTTCTGTAACTTTGTTATCTGTAAAAATGGTATTTAAATTACGACTAAATACATATTATATATTATTTTAAAAATTAAAAGCCTGTGGTATTGTTTAAAATAAGATTTTTACATAAATTGATTTAATTGTTGTTTAATTTAATTTTCTTGTAGTTTCAACAATACTTCCTATTTGAATCATAATTTTTCAAGCTCTTCTAACCTTTGAACAGCTACAACACAAATGTCAAATTCCCTTGTTAGAAGCCAACGATGTCACTGTTGAGATTTTATATTTATTTTCAAGCAGTGTAAAGATATATGTTGGATTCAACTTATTTTTGTTTCTGTTAGGCAGGTCCAGCTATCTCCTGCCAAATGCCTAGATTAGTGCACTGGTTACATTGCTGTCAGTTTCAGATATTTCACAGCTACCAGGGGGCATGGGGTCAAATTCCTAGGGGTCTGTTCTCCGGAGGAGCCCTGGCGGGTTGGTGTTTTTTACTGCGGAAAATAATGACTCATGTGGTGAGATCCATAAAAGAGATAAAAACATTTTACCAATAAAGTATCAAAAGTACAATGTAGAATTCATCAACCTTTTGAAGGCAAAATAATTATCAATATATGAAATGTTTTATTCACACAAAATGCATTGTCCTAGGTGCTGTAAACAAATGACAGTTTATTCCAACAAAACAACATACACAGATTAGATGCAGTAGGCCTAGTTGGTTTCAACACAGAAACATTAATTTATTTATAATGTCAATCAAAGGGTTGTATAGGGCTATGTTGAAAGTAATAAAGGGGCCCAAAAGTTTTCTGAGTGAGTCTTGCTACCAGCAATGTCCTTGTTAATTGTTATGTTTTCGTGAATATATTATTATAGAAATATAAATTATATAGCTTATATTTACTTTATAAATAGAGTATTATAAAACTTATATTTGTAGTTTTATATTTTAAAAGACTTTCAATAAAATTTCTTTATTTCTCCTATTTTTCACAACCAAAATTGAATTTAAAAAAAAAATTGTTTTCTATCAGAAAGGTAGCTAGACAAAATCTTTCCCACAAAATGTTATAATTCTGGAGTAACACAATATATTAAAGTAATGATTTAAAAGATATTTCTTGAATTAAAAAGAATTCACTTTTTGGGGTATCTTGGACTTTTGTAATTTCTACTCAAAAGTTTAATGTTATAACAAAGTTTTACTGTATTTATAATTTCGTAGACAACAATTGTTTTAGAGGAAAACTAGTTATAAAATATAAGAAAAATTATTTGGTTAAAAATAAAAAATATTGCTCAATAAACCTTATAGTTTTTATACTTCTTTTATTAATTATAAACACTTTTGCTATTACTGCGACCAGACTTTTGTTAACTAAAAGTTGTTAAATTGTTAACTTACACTTGTAGGAAACGTTTTCGTCTTACCACTTCTTCAGCCTCGTATTTTTGCTGCTAGGAATGCTGCAGTTGCGCTTCCTCGGTACCATTTTTTTGAAAGGTAGAAGTGATGTGATCAAAGAGTATGTGTGATCTGTGCCGTGTTTGTTCATTTAAGATGTCACTTTTATGTGTGTTGCTATGTCTATATATTTCATACTGTTCTAGTGTGTTTTATGCGCTTTTGTGTTCTTTATATCTTTCGGCGAAAGATCTGCCTGTTTGTCCAATATAGAACCTATTGCATTTTAGTTTGTATACTCCTGGGTTATTGTATGTGTTGGTATTGTTATTAATGCTGTGTCTGATAGCCGTTTGGCTTTTATTTGTTGTTCTGTAAGCTACATTGTGTCCTGCTTTTTTGAATTGGTGTGCTATTTTATTTGTGATTTTGTTTATGTATGTGAGGGCGATGAATTTGTTTGTGTTTGTGTTTTGTTACTGTTCTTGTTGAGTATTTTTCTGTGTAGTTTGTCTATTAAATAATTGTCATATCTATTTTGTGAACGAAATATTTGATTGTTTGAACAGCAACAAGATTTCAATAATTATAAACATTTTTAATGCAATTTATTTCAAATTACTATAATAATACTAGATTTTGGTCATAGTTTTCCAAATATTCATAGGTTACAAAAAAGTTTAATTTCAATAGTTTTAGAGACCTAAAAAAACTATATATTGTTTAGTCTATTACTTTAGCAAGCAATAATGTACTAATAAAAACAGTCTTGAAATTGAAATTTAATTCAGAAATACATGGGATTACCAATTGCAGTTATATGATGAGAAAATGATGGTTATGCCATATCTAATCTGGAATATAATTAGATTAATTTCTCCTATTGCTAACTAAATCATTATTAGTAATAAAACCATTAAATAAGGTATGTTTATGTTTTAACAAAATGTTTAGCAGTCTTTACGCATTATCATTAAAAGAGGTTTAAAGCCAATGGTTTTCACATTTGTCAAACTTCACATAATCTATCTTCAGAAGCAGAAATAATAATGAAAATTAATAACTTTTACATTAGTTTATGGCTATCCAAACTTTAATTTTTTTGTAAATTTGTAAAAATTTTGTAAACTTTTCAATCGCTCCATGGCTTTCTTCAGTGTCTAAATTTTCCGCTTGCAGTTGTTGGGTTGAGTAATGATGGTTTTAAAGGCAAATATTTGTATTTTTTAATATGTTGTGTATGTGGTCTGTTATTTTAATATGTTTATATTACGTGTGTCTGTAAATTTCTTACTGTTTTAGAGTGGTGAGATGTGGTCCTTTTTTTTGTTGCCCTGTTTCAATTAGATGATTGGCGAATGCTGAGTTAGTGTAATGTTTGAGTGATTTTATGTGTTTTTTTACTTTTGATTGGAAACTGTGACCTGTTTGCCAAATGTAGAATTTGTTGTAGATTGTACAGTTTAATTTGTAAACGCCTAGTGCTTATAGTTTATCTTTATTGTTGGTGTTGTGTTGTATTTTGTTTTGCAGTTTGTTATTAGTTTCAAATGCTATTCTATATACTATTTTTTTTTTAATTTGTGGGCTATTTTATTTAATATTTTATTTATGTATGGTATTGTGATAAATTTGTTTTCCTTCCCTGTAGTGTTGTTTCTGGTATTTTGTTCTATATTGTGCCATAGTTTGTCTATTATTTTAGTGTTGTATCCATTTTTTGTGTGCTAAATGTTTGATGGTATCTAATTCTTTGTTTTCTGTGGCCATTGGTACTTCCTTAGACAACAGTAATGACAATGACAAATATAAATATCAAATAAATAATATCAAAACACATACAAGCAATATTTAGATGGGCAAGTCTAAAATTTCCAGGTGAGAACAATGTATTGTTTTCATAATAACTTCCACTAAGTAGAGGATAAGGATCAGGATTCATCATGGCTTCTGCTTTTTCTTCCGCTGCAATGATTGCATTCTTTATTTCTTTTGCTACATTTGTTGGGAAAGTTTTACGTCCTGAAAATTATAGAAATTAAACTTATATTGCTTACTAAAATTTAAACATATTTATTAATAGATTCGGCAAAATTTTATTTATATTGTGTCTTTTTTATCTCTTTTATGTGCTTGTTGTATCTTGTGGTAAATGTTCTCCCTGTTTGTTCTATGAAAAAACTGGGGCAGTTATTGCATGTAATCTTGTATACTCCTGTGAATGTTGGTTTTGTTTTGTTATCATTAGATCTAAGAAATTGATTTTGTTCTGTTGTTCTATTTCTAGTGTGAAGTTTATGTTTTTGTGTAATTTGTTTATGTAATTATGGAAGGTGTTTTTCTGTTTTATGTTGCCATTGTATAAGATTAGGTTGTCATCTATGCATCTGTAAAAATATATTATTATGTTGGTGTATCAAAGACTATATTTGAGCACATAATTAACAACTACTCTATGAACAATAACAAACCACAAATACACTACAGACTCACACCAACACAACACACTTTAGCAACAGTTTTGTCCGTGACTCACAGCATTGAATAATGTGCTGACCTAGTGCAAAACGTGTCTGCTGAAAAAATCAGTAACTAGTTTTTTTTACCAAGTTAATACCAGAAAGTGTACAAATTATTTATTTTCAAAATACTTACGTTTTATTTTATCACTTTTTCTAGTTCCTCTGCCAGAGCTGTCCATCCTAGACAGTTTACTTCCTTTTATCATTTCTGACTTTGTCTCAGTTGCAGTTGGAGATAAAGAACCTGTTATATATACTTCCTCCATCTAGAAATATTTACCTATGATAGCAGATGTTCTCACAACAAATTTTATTTTTAAAAAAGCATGTGTAGATATAAACATTGTATTAA
The DNA here is from genome assembly GCA_036971475.1 of Prosapia bicincta. NCBI lineage: Eukaryota > Metazoa > Arthropoda > Insecta > Hemiptera > Cercopidae > Prosapia > Prosapia bicincta. Next base: position 266,126,760 of record JBAIZL010000005.1, read on the forward strand.
CAGTCTTTAGTTAAAAAACAAAAGTGTTAAATGTATCTATTCAATTATTTTTGTAGAGTATTTAATTATCAACAAACCTAGCATGGAGTTTTACTGATATAGTAAGAGTAAAGATATGGTGACAAGATAATATGACATTTTGTCAGTTATAGTGGTTTTATTTATTTGTTTACTGATATTATAGTTAAATCATAAGTAGATACCTCAGTGTTAAATTTTTTAATTAAAATTTGTTATACTTTAACATTTAAATGTATTTTTATAATACATCTCAAATATACAATCAAAATATATATTGTCCAAGTTATTTCCCTTCGCAGTACTACATCATGTGCTTTCTTTTACTCTGCTGTATAGTCTTGAATATTGTATAAAACATATGATTTTGGTATGAGTGGTTTATATCAAATTTTAAAATTCTATGCATCTTTTCTGCTTGATAAGTATGAGTCTTTTTATACTTCAAAATAATCAACTTTTTATGCTAAAAATAATAAACTTAATAAAATTTTTCTGTAAGGAGACAGTAAAAACATTGTACAGTGACAAAAATACAATCAAAGTTACTTATAATCATCTTGAATTCACTGAATAAATCATAAGTAATTATTGAGTAACTGAGTGAAAACTTTTAACTTGATCATTTCATTGAAAAAGTAAGTTAGAAGTTTCCACTCAGTTACTCAATAATTACTTATGAAACATATAATTACTAGGGGCAAAGCTGTAACAAGAAATAAAAACTAGTTTGTAGGCTGAAAATTGAAATACTGCATATATATATATATATATATATATATATATATATATATATATATATATATATATATATATATATATATATATATATATATATATATCAGTAACACTGCAGTACTGTAATTATAATTATTTTCAAACATATTTGAATTGTTCTTTCCAATTTGGATAATAAACTTGACAATTCATCCAGTGAAAGAGAAGACCCAGGTTTTTATAAATAAAAACACATTTACTTTTTCAACAGAAAATTAATGATCCTGATTTTTATACTCCTTTAAAAGTTTGTGTGGGTCTTGCACCACCCACTATAACTACCAATTTTACAGGCATTAAAAGGTCCTGATGAAGTTGATATCGTTGTTGAAACTAGCGTGTTTGTTTTAATAAACTAGTGTGTTTGTTTTAATAAACTAATGTGTAATGAGATTTAGAGTTAACTGTTTTAATATTTATCATTGTTACTTGAACATATGTTAGTATGTTACACTTGCCTTTAGTAGCACTTACTTTTTTGATTATTGAGGATGGCTGTTTCGAGAGATGTGTCTCGTTGTTAACCCAAACTGTAACTCCAAATTACAGTTACTATAGGTAAGTATAAAATACTAACATTCGTTCAACTGTTTTAAGTTCAATAACTAACTGATTTGAATTAGTTTTTAAGAAATAAAATCTACAAAACACATATCTTAAACATTCATTGAATTCGATTGTTATTATTAATTAAAAATATAATGTCCAGTAGTGAAATATATATCCTATAAATATTTTGTATTATTTTTATATTTAAAATTCTTGGATATTGAATTTCTTAAGAAATCTTTCTCCCTAGTGCAGCGCATTACTCAAGGCTTTAAGGTACAAACCAGACTCTCCAGACTGAGATGAGCTTGATTTAAATCTCAAAGCAATGAACAATATACTGTATTGCTGTGAAACACATCTGCTGAAGATATCAGTAAAATAATGGGTAGTCAATTGTTTAGGTAAGAAAAATAGTGAAACTAAAAGAATAACTATAAACAATAAAATTTTAAGATGGGTTTTGTTCAAACATTATAAATTTAATTACATACTTGTCTACGCTTATATAGTATAATTTTTAATGATTATTCATTGCAATAACACTGACTTTTAACTAAATTTGATAATGTATTTTAGATGGATATCAAACAGCATATTTTTGGCATAATTAGGTGATTAGAATTTTTTTTAAAAACATGCTTAAATGGCCTCACCAAATCCTTTTTAGTAATTAACATCAGCAACTGCCTTTCCAGTCTTAAATTAATTTCTTGTTCTGTCAATTCAAATTTGTTTAAAACACTTGCTAGAGATATTCCGCCTTCATCTCCAATCCAGTTGTTTGTTAAAGAAAGGGAAACAAGATCTCTGTTAGTGCGTAAAGCCTGTAGAATTTACAAAGTTTGCTTGATAGTAACATACAAATCAACAATAAATAGAAAATTTATTTGTAGTTATAAGACATATGGGTGTTACAGTATATATTTCATTTGAACTTAGTAAAATTATAACTTTCTAAACTTATAATCAAAGTAAATTTATAAATTACTTCCTAAGGTAATGTTTTTAAGCACAATAATGGATCATCAGACACTGAAATAGCTGAATATGAAGTTCAAAGGTGAACATTTTACTGTCATTGAGGAAGGTTTCGGAAGATGTTTCTCATTGCCAACTCATCCATAGCTGATTTCATGGTTTTTTAAAGGATAAGGTGTAGCTAGGGAAATTGTGTTAGGTTGTGAAAGAGTTTTAGGGGTAATGATGACGAAAGACATAAACTGTGATGTAATTGAGTGTTGAGTATTGTAATGTAAGAAGTGTTGGGTGTAATTTTAAACATTTGTATATTTTATCCTGTTTGGTTGTAAGTATGTTTTTTTAGTTTATGCTCAATTTGTAACAACTGTTCTTTGAGCTTAGCTTGCGATGTTATGTTAAACAAATAAAAAACATACACAAAACTCACAAATTAGTAATTTATTGACCCATGCCCATTTAAATGACAAAGGCATCTTCATCAGTGAGTGTTGCTATCACAAACTCTAACTTACAACTGTTGTAAGTTAGAGTTTGTAATACCGACACTCACTGATGATGATGACGACTTTGTCATTGAAACACCTATGAGTCAATAAATGATTAATTTGTGAGTTTTGTGTGTCTTTTATTTGTTTTCCCAATTTGTAAGTTTGACAGCTAGTTTGTATATGAAGATTCTGGAATAATCTATTCATCAAAGTTTGGTTGATTCTCATGATTTGTGAGTGCTTTTGTATCTTCTTGATGTTAATGAAATCTCCTTTCTGTTTGCCTTTGTAGAAATTGGCGCATAAATTGCATGTCAGTTTATATGCACCAGAGAAGCTGTATATCACTTTTGTAATATTGGTATGAACTCTGTTTAAGTTGTTTTGTTTGCAGTAAGATGTTTTGTAAATGTACAGTATTACCTTGACTTACGATACCCCGTCATGCGATTCCCAAGTTACGCAGTTTTAAATCATGCTGTCCGAGTTACGCAGAAACTCGCCTGTTCTGGAAAAAAATGCCTAAATGAACATTTATAGCGCATGAAGAGAAAATATTTCCAGGTTTTAAGACCGCCATAGACCGATTGACAGTGATTGTTGCCGCAAATACAGCTGGTGACTGTAAGTTACAACCTCTCATAGTTAATCGCTAAGAAAATCCAAAAGCATTAAAAAATATTTCTAAAGCTATCTTGCCCGTGTGTTTGGAAGTCGAATCGGAAGGTTTGGGTGACAGCTTCTCTTTTTGAGGGCTGGTTTGTCATCATTTCATACCTCAAGTCGAACGTTTTTGTCGGTCCAAACAAATTCTTTTTAAAGTAATTCCTATTAATTGACAATGCACCAGCTAATCCTCTTATTACTTTAGTTTATTACAACTAGTTTGCTTCTTACCAATGTATCAGAGAGTCATCAAAATATTTAAAGCTTATTATAGAAGAAGATCGTTTGCTCATCTGTATGAAGCTATGAGACAGATAAACCAGTTCTCTGTTGACGATTTTTGAGAAAAATAGAATGTGTTGGATGCTTTAAGAATCATTGGACAGTCTTGGAATGAAATTTGACAAAAGCTTTGTTTTTCGTTTGGAAAATATGTGTCTATTTTTTTTCACCACTGAAACTCAAGCGGAATTAGTGCCAGAGTCAGATGAAATTCCTGATGTATTGAAGGTGTCAGTTGTTCCAGACAACTCAATTTAGAAGTGGATAATGATGACGTTCCAGAACTGCTAGATTTACGCAACCAGGAGTTGACAATTAATTGATGAGCTCATAGTAACATTTTTCTTAAAATTATTATTTTATTTAGTCTTTGGTCCTTATTAAACATTATTTCTATGTGATATTATATAATATTATACCCCGACTTATGAGAATTCGACTTACATGGCTATCGCTTGGTCCCACCTATCGCGTAAGTACAGGGTATGACTGTATTTGCAAAATATGTTGACTAGTTTGTGTTTAGTGTTTTTGTTCATCTTTAAGGTATTTTTATATAGTTTGTAGGTTTGTCGAGTGTGTATTTTTGTTTAGGCTATTGAGTTTTTTTTACAAAAGGTAATATAGTTTAGAAATTATCAGAAAGTTGAATCTACTGCCTTGTAATGTATGTTTAATATTGTTTAAATCTTTCTGTTCTTCTTATCAGATTTATAAATCAGGAGTAAGCCTAAGGTATTTTCCGTTGTATTTATACAGTTAAAGCAGTTACATCTGTGGTAGCGTTTACAGTCAACCCTAGGATGGAAAAGATAGTACCAAAACTATTATCTAGCCCTTGTGAATATAAAGATTATTAAAAGAATGATTTTTTTAAAAGAAAGTCGATTTATACATTTTTGTAGCGTTTAATTTGAATTGCATTTTTTTTAATTTCAATGAGAAAAGTAGGTTATATTAACATTGTGTAGTAGAAATTATTAAATTTTGAATAATTAAAACTGAATACCTTCTATCTTTAATCATATATTTAAAAATGTATTTATAACTTAAAATTCAAACAAATTTTCTAATATTAAAAATACTAAATGATAAAATTGAACAATATTACTGATAAACAGGTCACAAAGTTTATATAGTTCAATGTTGGGAGAGATTACAAACACAATTTCGTGTTCATGGGACTTAATTTATTTTTGACTGAACACAAGGATTTGCCTAACAATGTATTGAAGTACTTTTTTGGGAAAAATATTATTTATATATCATGTAGTAGAGGCTAAAGTAACTAAAGTTTATTTTTGTAAGAAAAAAAATGACAAGTATTTATTGTTGTTATTAAACTAGGTAATAGGGTGCCAAACTTATAATTTGAGTAATTTTTTTTTTAATCTGAGAAAACGTTTTTTATCGCATTCTGGGATCTTTGTCAGTGTTGCATTGACCAATAATAAATCTACAAAGAATTACTACCAAGTACTTTAATGACAATTATTTATAAAAATTCTGACTCTTACAAAGAAAATATTGGAAAGAACCCCAATACCACAAAAATAACAAATAAAACAAGTTACTTAAGATTAAACCCTTGTGTACATTTCGATGACCATGTCATCGTCATCATCATCAGAGGGTCTTATTACAAAATTACAATCTAGCAAACAAGAAGTTACAAACTAAAGTGATCTAGAGCAGGGATGTCCAACTGGCGGCCCGCCATGCCATTTTATGCGGCCCACAAAGACTAATCAGACAAAAATATCAGAAAAATACTTGAAATTTTGACAAGGATCTAATAATTTAATGATAAATTCTAATACTATACATGCTAGTTATAATTAAAATATTTACTCGAATATTTTGAGCTATAGCAGATGGTCAGAATCTGATAACAGTTTAATTCTCAGTAAAACATGACAAAGTCTAGTTGAGTAGTCAGCAGTTGTAGTGTTGCTCGTGGGCAGACAGTGGAATACTTTCCTCTCCCCACCACTGCGAAAGCCTCACATACTACTGCGCATCACGGCTCGCACAAGGGAGTGTCAAGGACAGGGGCAGGTGCACTGTGGCAGTCGTCTGTTGTCTTAGTGACCACGCGCACACGATAATTTTTGTTACTGTATGATTCGTGTTGAACTTTCGTTCCGGTACTAAAATGAGTAGAAACTCAGTAAAGCGTAAAATTGATAGCGAAAACAGGAATTACAAGGTCAGTTGGGAGAGTGATTTTTTGATTGTTGACAATGGTGGAAAACTACAGTGTTTGGTGTGCATGAAAGTTGTGTCAGTGCCTAAGGAATATAATGTCAAAAGACATTACAAAACAATGCATGAAAATAAGTATGATACATATACAGATGAAAGTCTGCGTACATTAGTTGCAGATTTGAAGAAGAATCTTAAACAACAAACCGGTGTGCTTAGTAAAATATCGCATTCCCAAACACATTCATTGATTGCATCTTATGTCGTATCTCTTGAGCTGGCCAGGGCGAAGAAACTGTTTACTGATGGAACATTAATTAAAAAATGTGCCATCGAAATGACAAAAGCTTTTGACGATTCTAAAATAGCGGAGAAATTTGAATCAGTGGCACTTTCACATCAAACCATCCAAAGAAGAATTGTTGACATGGGTATGCAAGTAGAAAATTCTTTGCTTGGCCAGGTTAAAAAAAGCTCATATTTTTCACTTTGCTTGGATGAAAGTACTGATCAAACAGATGTTGGTCAGCTCTTAATATTTGTACGTACTACCTTTGAAGATTTCTCTAGTAAAGAAGAACTATTCGATTTGTGTTCTCTTCATGAAAGAACACAAGGAGAGGACATTTATGAGGCTTTGAAAAAAGCAGTTGACAGAATTGGAGGATTTGATAAATGTTCAGCAATTGTAACAGATGGGGTACCAGCAATGACAGGTAAAAAGTCTGGATTAATAGGATTACTTCGGGAGAATGGCGTTAACTGTCCGGCAATACACTGTGTTATTCATCAGGAAGCTTTATGTGAAAAATCCATCAAGCAGGATCAAGTTTTTAAACTTGTGATTAAGATTATAAATCTGATCAGAGGTGGAAACCGGGCCCTTTTACATAGGCAACTTAAGCAGTTTTTACAAGAAACAGAGGCTAAATATGGAGACTTGCTATTATATAACCATGTACGATAGTTAAGTGCAGGAAAGTGCATGGAGCGATTCTTTGCAATAAGAAAGGAAATCCCTGAATTCCTCAAGAAATATGTGCCATCTGACACCACTGAAATAGAAAAGAAGTTTGAAGATCCAGAATTTTTAGTTCAATTAGCTTTTCTAACAGATTTGACTAATCATCTTAACATTTTGAACTTGAGTCTTCAAAGAAAAAAATCAAACAATATCAGATTTGGCTGGAATCATCAATGGGTTTCGCAGTAAGCTACAACTTTTCAAACAAAATCTTGAAAACAAAAATTTTATACACTTTCCTAGCTGTCTTCAGTTAGCTGACAAATTAAAAAACAATGATTTTTCAAGCTGCATCTGTCAAATTCAAGAAGTAATTGACGAGTTCAATACAAGATTTGAGGAAATTGAAAGTCTCAAAAGTAGTCTACTGCTTTACAGCAACCCTCTTGGAGCTACAATTGAAGACCAACCAGCTGACCTACAACTTGAATTATGTGATTTGCAGGGTGACATGTTTCTAATGACCAGACAAGAAAAGACTCATGACTTTTTTAAATTGCTTCCTAAAGAGAGATTCCCAAACTTGCGAGATTTTGGGCTTAAAATGTGTTCAATGTTTGGAAGTACATACCTATATGAAAGTGTTTTCTCATCTATGAAGTTTATAAAAAACCAAAATAGGAACAAGCTTTCTGATGTATCTCTACTCCATCTCATGAGATTGGCTCACACAGAACTAGAGGTGGATATTCGTTCTTTGGTGGCTGCAGCTGATCGACCACAATGTTCACACTAAAATACTGTAATGTACATTTTTATCCTTATTTCAGTTGTTGTGTTGATAAAACTATTTTGTATTTTTCTTATTTGTATAGTTTTCTCTCACTTGAGTCTTGAGAAATATAAGTAATACTATTCAATTTTGTTTTATTTGTTTATAAATTTTCATATGTTCTTGTTGCTATTTCAAACTAAAATTATATTATTACTATGTGGCCCGCAACAACGTACAAGGTTTTAATTTTGGCCCGCTATGCTGTGAAAGTTGGACATCCCTGATCTAGAGTGAACTAGAGGATCACTTTAGTTTGTAATTTTGTAATAAGACCCTCTGATGATGATGACATGGTCAACAAAATGTACATAGGGGTTTAATTTTAAGTAACTTGTTTTATTTGTTATATTTGATTATTTTTGTGGTATTGGGGTTCCTTCCAATATTTTCATTGTAATATATTGTACCACTGTGCTCTTGATATTGTATTTTTGACTATGTTGCTGGATCAGAGATAATAAAAAAAACTGTAGCATAAACCACTAATACATTGTCTTAAGACATTAAGAGAGGTTAGCGCCTAGCCTGACAAACACCCATTGAGGTAGACACATGAGTTAGACGTGATGCACCCATTCTGGACTGAATACTTGAGTCTCAACACAAGTATGACTCACGGTGAAGGCATAACAGATATTGGATAGCAAAATTAAATCTATCAGGCACGGTTAAGTGCCTGCCCATGACCTTATCATGCCATCTGGCAATATATTTTTCTTATGTATGTACACAGACATAAATGTTTTTCTGCATAGGACTCAGTTGTATATCTGTAGGATTTTAGACATTTATAAAGTGTAGCATCTTTATTTTATGAAAAATGCTTCACTTTGAAAATGTAAACTAAAAAAACTTTTGCAGTTATTAATACAAATAATTAAGAGTTCATAAATGTGTATCAACTATGTGTAACAACATCAATCTAAAAACATTGTAAATGTATCTCTAAAATTAATGATTTTACACCATTTTAAACGAATACCTCCAAAATTACCTAAATCGGCTGCTGCCACCAAGCCTGTGCATTGAAAAATTTGAGCGTAACAACTACATCATTGGGTGAAGACTGATATTTAATAAATTTTATTTTATTTGTGCCATTTTAGGGTTAAATTTAAATGCTTAACTTTGAGTAAAATACCTTTGCCAAGCTTTTTGCTCCATCAGAGTCAATGTGGTTTGAACTTAGGTTTAAAGACAAAAGTTGTTGGACTTTGGGGATATGAAATTCCAACCCTTCAGCAAGACGATGAGCACCAATTGCATCAATCTCACAAAATTTTAAAGACAAATGTTTCAACCTAAAATAAAATAAAGAATTATTTTACATTAACCTATTGTATACATGTATATAACTTACAACACCAAATAGGTTTAGCTTATGAACAATATTTTTTTTTAATATATACTTCATTCTTAAAATAGTATATAAGAATCTTGTGAAAATACATTTTATTTATTTTTAAAATAAATTTAACAGTGGTGGTTCAAACCTTTAAAAAGAATAACAAAGATTATAAGGTTGTGAATTATAAACAAATACTTTAGAAGTTCCATTAGTAAAGGTTTTTTATTATAATCATATTATATGTAATTCTGTTTTTGATTCATTAATTCATTTGTAATTTGAATAACTAGTACAGTAACAAACAATGCACTGAAATGGTTTGAAATGTATCTGCTGAAAAATTTCAGTAAGTTAGTGATTTTTAATTAGGTACTCTTACTTTAAATAATATAGTTACTATTTTTATGATTGAAATACTTGGTCACTAACCTAATGAAAATTCTCAGCAGGTACTTTGTGTACTAGGTCAATGCATTTTAATAAGTTAGTGATTTTTAATTAATTAGTTTAATTGGTAAAATAATAAAGTTATTATTCTGGTTTTTTATCATAACCACTAACTTAAATAAAGTTCCTCACTAGACACTATTTGTGCTAGTTCAATGCATTTCAATAACTTTATGATTTTTAAGTAAGTAGTTTATTTTGTTAAAATAATAAAGTTATTCTGGTATTTAATCATTACCACTAACTTAAATACAGTTTCTCAGTAGACACTTTTGTGCTAGTTCAGTGCATTTCTGTAAATAAGTAGTTTTAGTGAAGTATTGAAAAATAGTTAATTATGAAGAACATATATGGAACAACAAAAACTTGTTTTAAGTATATATTTACCTATCCTCAGCTATCGTCCAATTGCTTAAATACCATGGTAAGCATGTAATACAGAATGCCTTTTCAACATCTTTAAGAACACAAATTTAAATAAATTCAATATCTACTTTTGTAAAAAAAACATTCTTAACACTGTTACTGTTAATTTTTTTTAACTTATTAAAACAAAATTTCTTTGTTGTCATTTTTTCTTCAATGTATTTTTAAAGGAAATTTTCTTCAAATTATTTTTAAAGGCCATTTGGAAAGATGAGGTGAGTACTAGTTTTAATAGTAGGTGTTTTGGGACAGTCAGGGTACTAATCATTATTTTCTCTCTGCTAAGTCACTTGTAACAATTTTATGTTCTCGTTTAAGTTCTTACTTAGTTTGTTGCAAGTTCAAACAGTGTGTTAGTTACAAAATCAGTGTTCTTGTACACGTATTGAACATAAGTGCATGTGATAGTAATGTTTATTTGGAATTATTATCAATCAATTATTGTTCTGGGACCTGAAGCTTTACTATTATTATATTTGTTAATGTTTTTTTTTGTTGATGTTGTTTTGCTGTTAATTATATTATTACTAACATAATTTAACTCTTAGAAGTTAGATGTGGCCTTATATTAAAAAAAGGTTAGACCAGTCTGCAAAGATCCTCAAGGATTATACAAACATTCACATTATTTTTATACTTACTCTTTACAATATAAAAGTTCAACAATGATAAATTTCATAATAAAGAACTATTTTTCAACAAAAAACTGTCAACGTGTTGAAATTTACCCATCTTAAAAACTTTGCTTCAGAACGAGACTATAAATTTTAACGTAAGTATTTCTAAATAGATTTTCCTATGGTATCTGATTTCAAACTTTTGAAAAAATTATTTAACTTTCATTACTCTATTTAATTAGTACTAATAGTTAAATTTATTGCTTCTTTCCTATAAACTTACATTTAATTTCATAATATACTCATCTTCACTTCTGTTAGGAATATTTGTATACATTTTTGTGAATTTTTATGCCTTTCCTAAATTTAATATTGTAATTTACAATATTTGTAATGTTAGGAAAGGTAGACAAATTTACTCAAATGTATAACAAACTTTTAATTGACTTTTAGCTATATCCTCTGTATTCAATTTTTTTACTATTGAATCTAAGCCTTACCAAAATCTAAATCATTTTCATTTAATTACATTTCTTTTACATGAAATGTTAACCCTTTCTTTGGTTTCTCTTAAATTTTCCACATTATCTTTACCCTAATGGATTTTTGAATTGGCATTGGGATACATATCCTGAAATAGCTGTCCTCATAAACAAAAAAATAAATGATATAAGCAAGAGTATCATAGGGCTACTCGTATTAATATATGTTCTAGTGTTTTAATGTAAAACTATTACCTCAAGTTGAAGATGGAATCAAATAATAATTTTTATTTTATTTTCTTACATTTTTCTACAGTGGTCATTAAGTTTTTCTAGTGTACTGTTGTTTCTCTAATGCAGTGTTTTCAAACATTTAAAAAATATATTTATTCACATTTGTTGATTCCATCTTCGCGTGAGCTACTAGTAATCACTTACACTTTTTTAAAAAAATTTTTATTACTTTAAATATTTATTTGACCTCTATTTATTATTACCAGGTCAGAATTTGGTTGGTTATAGACTAAATAGCTGTTTTTTAATTCACATACTTTTATGGCTACTATTATTTACACACTTTTATACAAATATGTATTAAAGCACCTAAACACGGTTTTAATTTGGTATAATAATAACGACTGCATTTTCTAATAGTTTGTTTACTTAACATGTCACTCATTACTAAAGCTTTAACCTCATCACTACATTACAAAAAGCGATTTTTTTTTGCTTAACAAAGCCTTTTTATATTGACATTCCACTACCAGTAATTTCTATCCACTCCTGGAAGTTTCTACCATTTAAGAGACAGCATACTGTTGTGCCTGCTCAAGTGTGAAAGGACTTGTACTTGTCTAGCTGTGTGCCATAAATCAAGGGTAAGACCTTGCCCTAACACTATTCTTGAGCATTAGACGTAAATTCTTGAGTATTTGAGTATGATATATTCTTTATTATAAACGATGTAAATAATTTGAGGCGATATTGAAAGACCACAACTGTAAAGATATATTTTGGTGTCAATGAGTAGACGGTTTGGATCGATTGAATGAAAAGATATTGAAAAAATAAATGATGTCACGATAATGAATACCACCTCTACTAAGGCAGATCGTTTGACATTATGTAAAGTTATAACAAGGAAACTAGTGCATTTCTAATGAAGACACTTGTATGATTGTAACATAAAGATTAAAAAAAAAAAAACAATTAGAATTTTGTGTAAATTGTTTTAAAAAGTTCATATTTGTTGATTCCATCTTCACCTGAGCTACTAGTTATCATTAAACACTTGTAAATATTTATAAACTTGCCTATAGTAGCACTTACTTAAATTTGTTGAGGACGGCCATTTCAGGAGATGTGTCCCATTGTCAACTCATACCATAACTCAGTTACATCTCCCGCAACGGCCGTCCTCAACAAATATAAGAGTGCAACTATAGGCAAGTTTATAAACATTTACAAGGGTTTAGTTATAAAAGTTATTATTATTTCAATAAATAAGTATAACTTTCTTACATGCTCTCACTTGTCAAGAGGCAATCGTAATTCTGTTCAGGACATGGATTTTCATCTAAGTTCAAATCTTGGACACAGTTCAGGTTGCAGGCAATATGCAAGATAGCATCAGCATCAAGGGAACAATTCTGTAACCTGTGAATATCATCAATGTTCAGAATTATACTTTATTGGAAACAAAACTATTAATACTTTTGTCTATCAATAGTTACATAAATTTAAAACTTCATTAAAACTACTGACTTTGCAAACATATTTCATACTAATTTACTTTACTAAACAATGGTATAAAATAAAGACTATATTCTGTGTTGAAAAAAAGGACTAGCCAAAAGCTGTTGTAAATTAACTTTAAATTTCAAAACCTGTTTAAAAAATGTACTATTTTAAATTTGGTATCTATTGCAATGTAAATGGAAAATGTCTAATTTATGTATTTTGGGCAATTAATTCTAGTCCAGTTGGATATAGGCCAACCTCTACACTTAAGAGAAATTGCTTTCTATCAAGACACAACTAAAAGTGACCTTTTGATTTACCTTGAGTTTGGCCAAAACTGTTTATAAATTGTTTTTATATGTAACTTATATGTTTTATCTATTTAAAAAAAAGTTTAAACTAAACATCACTTAGAATTATTTATAAGTACATATAGCATAAAGCTGACTCATTTTGTTGGAAATCAAACTTTCAAGCTATTATAGCTACTCCATTTTCTGTTGTACTCAATGTAGTTACTGTACCTCTTGTCCAGCTCACCGAAAGCACCAGTAAGATGCTAAATGTACTTTTAAATGAGTGTGACAAACTGAATGCAAGAAATAGTTTTGCTAATCACTATATTTGCAATCATACTCACCTATATCCGGGAACAAGGGGATTCGCTGCTCCCCTAGCTCAGCCCTAGATTTAAAACACAAAATAAATATCCTAGCATTATATGTAGACCAATGGATTTTTTCAAGAAAATTATTTTAAAAATTGGTGAAATTGTAGGACATGACTTTGAATATTTACATATTATTGTATTTAATAATAAGTATGAGAAATTAGATTAATGTGTTTATCTTATTTATACATTAAGTACCTTGGCCAAGTACTTTATAAGTAGTAAGAAGTTAAACAAGGGTAAAATTTGAATTGTTTAGTTGCTTAATTTTTTAGTCTGCAATGCCTTCACATCCAGCCTCCCCTACAAACTTTCATATGTGCGCCCACATTTACAATCACTATATATGTTTGTTAGTTCTGGAAGAACTCGAAGTTTGTTTGAGATTTATTGGATTAAATGGACAGTGTCTATTTGCCTTGGTTATAAACCAGTATAATGTAGAACAAAAGAAACGTATTAACACATTGTATTTACGACAATTGGGACAGTACCTTTTAAATGTATCAAATATTGTAGTGCACTTCTTTCCTTCTATGTGCCTAGATGAAAAGCAGAACAACCTATTAATAAGGTAAGTTGGTCAGTTTCCTACCTCGACTAATAAACTTCGTATATTTGTTGAGCTACGCTCTGAGTTGAGCATGGGACACATCTCACAAAACAGCCATCCTCAACAATTATAAAGTAAGTGCTACTATGGTCAAGTCTAACATATTTACAAGTGTTTTTAAACTAAAAATATCTGTGCTAGGCGTGTGTTACCTTTGTATAATGTATTTTTAAAACACCTTAATTCCATACACCCAAAACTAACATACACCATCGAAACAGAACAACAAAACTCTCTCAACTTCCTAGACCTTACAATTAAACATACAGACAAAACAAACACATAAATTCAACATATACCGAAAACCCACCAGTACCAATACTACCATTCACATCTCCTCAAACCACCCACACCGACATAAACTAGCAGCTTACAACTCCATGATATATCGCCTGCTTAAAACACCGTTAAAGAAGAACTCTGCCTAGAGTTAAACACCATAAAACATGTAGCACAAACTAATGGATACAACACAACAATGAATGACAAATTATACAACCACCTAAGAAACAAACTCAATAACCCAAATACAAACACACACAACACGACAATCCCATAAAAAACTTATTAATACCATACAGATCAACCAAAACCCACAATCTAACCAACACACTATGAAAATACAACTACAAAATAGCCTACTCCACACACAACACTCTTAGTAAACAATTTAAACCCAACAACAAAATCGACGACATTTACAACGCCGCTGAAGTTTACAAACTAACTTGCAGTTCGTGCCCCAGTTTTTGCATAGGCCAGACAGGGAGGTCTTTCTACACACACTAACAAACAATAATTACCAATCAAACTTCTCCCAACTCCACAAAACATGACTACGTGGACATAGCATCTAACCTACAAATTCTTCATAAACAACACAGAAATAACCAACATTACACAACTGAACAATACAAAATATACAGACACTTCAAACTACACCCTAGACACGTACTCAATACACAATTACATTATAACTCACACACCCTTATTTGACATCATAACTCCTAATACTCACGAAGTACACCCATACCACCATAATTTCCCACCTCCTCCCTAACACCCCAATCTACAAAAACCTTGCGATCAGTTACGGTCAGAGTTGTCAATGGGACACATCTCCCGAAACGGCTGTCCTCAACAAGCAAAGTAAGTGCTACTATAGGCAAGTTTAAAAACATTTAAAAGTGTTTAGTGAAATATAAGTAAGTGCTACTATAGGCAAGTTTGTAAATATTTACAAGTGTTTTAGTGAAAACTAGTAGCTCAGGTGAAAATATAATCAACAAGTATGAGTGTTTTTAAAAAAATTGACGAGGCTGTATTTTATGGTTTACACAAGAGAGGAAGAAAGGATTTCCTATTAGTGAACCATTAATATAAGTAAACGCATTACAGTTTAATAAATAATTAAAAATAATTCATCAAATCCTGTTTGGATTTGAGGGGTTCTACTGTATAACCATAAATAACTATATTAAAGAAAAATTTATGTTATAAACAGTGTTATATTCATTAAAATTTTTGTATTACTAATTAAATTAGTCTTTAAAATAATTTTCTGTCTAATATTTTTCAAATCAAAGATCCAGTGACACAAAGATTTGACTTAGTTTTACTTTCTATACAGTAACACTTGTTTTTTCTGTGTGAGTATATACATATTATTATTTTTATTTAATGTCTGTTAATAACTATTAATTTTTGTACATAGGCTAATGACAGATCACAGACAATTTTGCTTTTTTAAACACTAAACGTTTCGAATTTCTTTCCGAAATTATTTTTCAAGAGCTCAATTTTAATTAAACAACTATACAACATAACTTACTATTTATAAAATACATAACATTATATAAAACATAATAAAAATCAACAAATTACAAAACTCTTAATAAATATCCATTTACAAGTCAAAATTTTTGTCATGACTTGTCATTAATGGATATTTATTAAGAGTTTTATAATTTGTTGATTTTTATTATGTTTTATATAATGTTATGTATTTTATAAATAGTAAGTTATGTTGTATAGTTGTTAAAATTGAGCTCTTGAAAAATAATTTCGGAAAGAAATTCGAAACGTTTAGTGTTTAAAAAGCAAAATTGTCTGTGATCTGTCATTAGTCTATATAAAAAATATATACATATTATCATTGCACTTGACCAATTGTATTGTTGTTTACTCTTTAACCTTTGAGAGGGTGTATGTGGAGTTTTTCTCCGCATGTATCATTATTTGTTAAGAAAATGTTTTTTTAGTTGTAAGAAGTTTATTTCCGGCTCGTTACTCCACTACCTGCATTCTAGGAAACGGCCCAACCTATTTTTGTTCATTTTTCCTCATAGCTTTAGTGTGAATTTAATCTTTGTTACGCGAGATCAGATTGCAGAGGTTTTGTCCACAAGCGGCCTTTTGTGTAAGGTATTTGTGCAGAGTTCCTCGTGTAGTTATTTACATTACAAAAGACTTTGCGGAGTTAAATTATTACTGTTTTTGTTGTTATTATTGTTTTAGTGTTGTATGTGTTTTTAATATCTAAGTTTCACATTTTACATTTGTTTCATTTGAAGAGGGGAGAATTCGTAAAATGCTATGTGGTGTCGAAAAAGAAGAAAATCAATAAATACTTTCTTATTACACTTTTGCTGTTACTTGCGACCAGACCTTCTGCCAACCAAAAGTTGTTAAATTGTTAACTTACACTTGGAGGAAATGTTTTGGTCTTACGACATCTTCAGCCTCATATTTTTGCTGCAAGGAATGCAGCAGTTGTGCTTCCTCGGTATCATTTTTTTGAAAGTTAGAAGTGATGTGATCAAAGAGTATGTGTGATGTGTCGTGTTTGTTCATTTAGGCTGTCATTTTTATGTGTGTTGCTATGTCTATACATTTCATACTGATCTAGTGTGTTTAATTTATGGCATTTGTTGCATGTGTGGAGGATGCTCATGTTATTTTCCATACTTTTGCATGAGTGTTTAGTGTCCATGAGGTGATTTGCAAAGGTGGATTCAATAGTAGTGTGCAGTGCGCTTTTGTGTTCTTTATATGCACTGCACACTACTATTGAATCCACCTTTGCAAATCACCTCATGGACACTAAACACTCATGCAAAAGTATGGAAAATAACATGAGCATCCTCCACACATGCAACAAAGAGCTCTTTGATGATTCCGATGAAAACAAGTCTCTTTGCCAGATGATGAATCTTACAAAGAAGTCAATGAAATTGTAAATGAAACATATAAAGACATAATAGGTGAATTTGAAAATGACCAATTTGTTCAGATGTTGTCAGATTTGGACGTTATAGAGAAAGTCCTGCTAAAAATCTGCCAGGAAGCTGTTACAGTGCAGTTTTACAGTAGAAAAGAACCTTTTTTTTTAGTAAAAAAAGAAAAATGCTGTGATATAATGAACCAGGAAGGCAAGGGAGAACAGCAAAAAAATCATAGCTCTCATGAGAGTGAGTCATGTTTATGCTACATTAGTGGGGACTAGTAAGCTTAGAAATGAACAATTATGAATTGTTTTTTCAACAAAGAATATAGGATTCTGCTAGAACCTGTTGTGCTATAAAGTCAATATTTTTTTTTTCATCTACTAGTTTAGGGTTATAAACAGGGAGCGGCAGAAATACCTGACGATTTTCAATCGCTTACAGTTGAGCAGTTGTGTAGAAGAGGGTGGTGGGGAGCGGCGCCCTTCTAGGTTGACAAGGTCATTCGACACCATTTCAGTAGCCATGGAGCAGTGGTCCGGTGTACATCGTGCATTTGTCATTGAGACGTATTTTAAAAGTGGTGATTCGGTTGTTGCTACACAACGTCAGTTTCGTAGGCATTTTAAAGTGAGTTGTAGAGGACGCATCCCATCCCGAAACACAATCAAACTGTAGGTGGATAGTTTTAGAATAACCGGTTCATCTTTAAAACAAAGGCCTACAGGCCGTCCGAGGTCAGTGAGAACACCGGACAATATTGAACAGGTGAGACAAGCTGAGCTAACAAGCCCACATAGACCAGCGCGTAGACAAGTTGCCGCTCTTCAAATGTCTGATCGTACAGTAAGACATATTTTGCACTAAGATCTAAACTTTCAGCAATTTATAAAATTGCCATCGAAAAACTTCAGCCTCATGACTACGCTAATCGCCAGTCATTTTCAGAGCAAATGATCAATTTGATGGATGACCAGACAATTCTTCTAATGAGTGATGAGGCTCGTTTTCACCTTGATGGCTATGTTAATAAACAGAACTTTAGATATTGGTCAAATGAGAACCCACAAGAGTTGCACGAACGCCCTTTACATAGTGCTAAAGTTACCGTGTGGTGCGCAGTAACTAAGAAATGTGTCATCGGACCGTACTTTTTTTAGGAAGGTGGGCGTACGGTTACAGTCAACCATGAACGTTATCTACGGATGCTAAACAATTTTTTGATACCAGAACTAAGAAGGAAACGTTTAGCTATTAGAAAGATTTGGTTCCAATAAGACGGAGCCACTTCTCACACAGCAAATGTCATCTTGGATTATTTGAGGACTAAGTTCCGTGGCAGTGTTATCTCACGGAATGGTGACTTTGCTTGGCCCGCATGATCCCCTGACCTCAGTGTGTGTGACTTTTTTCTTTGGGGTTATCTCAAATCAAAAGTCTACACAAACAAATCCCGTACACTGGAGGATTTGAAGGAAGCCATAACTCAAGAAATCACCTCCATAACAAACGAGATGTTGGGAAATGTGTTTGACAGTTTCATTTCAAGACTGGAGGAATGCATGACGAGGAATGGACACCACTTAAGTGATGTTATCTTTACGTAATAACAGGTTGTATTTCCGTGTTTTTTTATTATGATATTGTGTTTTTCATTAATATGTCTTTTATAATATGTAACAAATAATAAACTTTAAAAAATATGTATAAGTACTGAAGCTATTTTTATTAAAAAACCGTCAGGTATTTCTGCTGCTCCCTGTATTTGAATATAAATATATGTACCTTATTTTCACTACATAATATAATTAATTTCATATTCTTATAAGTAGGTATTTCCTACCATCCCGATAAAATAGTTTTTATGTTTAGACGTTGAATGTCTTTGTTACAGAAAAATAACCCGCAAATACCTCTCCCGTAATGAAAACAGTGGTCTTGTATACATTGCTTACACGTTTTAACAATTCAAAATATTTTTAGTAATATGATATTTAAAAAATTAAAATTATCCAATAATGATGTCTAAAACTATTTACAATGGATTTATATAGTATTTAATTCTGAAGTCACCCAAATATAAAATCGTAAACCGATTAAATGTTGAAGGCTATTTGTGCAGAATAAACCTCCCAAGCACCCTCTCCAGTTTGAAACTGTATGCGCCCTCTCGAATTTAAAGTACATATATGATGTGTATTGTGCCATTTAATAATTGCTCTTCTGTAATATCCGATTGTTGGTACCTTTTATTTAGATTTTGCATTCTTAATTGCTATTCTCATTTGTTTGTTGGTTTATTAATACTAAGCAATATAAATGTATACTTAATGTTCATGACTAGAAAATCGTTTTTCCACCACTTGATCCGTTTTTTTTCATAAATGATCACTGCAATATATATTGCTCTGTTATTTATATCTTTCAATAGTTTGTTATATTTAGGTTATTATATTTGGTTTTTTATGTTCTCTCCCAGTCCTCCTCTAACTGTTACAGTCTGAATGAAGACATAATAAAATTAGTAATCATGGTCACATCGTTTTTATTCTTCTAAGGAGTGTGAAGGCAAGTCAGGGGAGGTGCAAGACCAGTTGGGAAATAGTAAGATGAATTCTCATTTAGTTAAAATTTAAGTACACAATTTAACATAATTTAAAACTAAATTTACACCTTAGATTTTGTTTACATAGGTAACATTTTCAGCACTTGTTGCCATAAAAACAAAATATAGGAACAAACTTGAAGTTGCTTATGACTTGAGTTGTGTCTTTGCTAAAGTACAACTACAAATAGACATGCTAATGGAAAAAATGCAAGCTCATCCATCTCCCTAACAGATTTTCTTCTTACCAGTTAAAATTCCCCCCTGCGAATTAAAACTTGAAATGTTATATCACGTTCCTTGTGAAAGTATGTACAAATAAATAAATTATTTTCAATATAAATATATTTATAATATTTATTCTTTTCCATATGCCCATATTAATAGTGTAAAGTGGAGGGTG
This sequence comes from Prosapia bicincta, assembly GCA_036971475.1. Classification (NCBI taxonomy): domain Eukaryota; kingdom Metazoa; phylum Arthropoda; class Insecta; order Hemiptera; family Cercopidae; genus Prosapia; species Prosapia bicincta. The sequence goes on from JBAIZL010000005.1 coordinate 266,147,103, forward strand.
CTGGAAGGCTTTCATCTCAAGAAGAGGGATTGTGGTACCAAAAAGTTTGGGAACCCTTGTTCTAAGGTAAACAAGAGTTTTTGTGATTTTTTTTTTAAATATCTTATTTTGACCTTTTATAACATTTTGTTGTTAGGACTTGTTTTTAAACTTTTTTTTAACAACATAAATCTAAGTTGAGAAGAACAGTACTGTATAAAAACAATCCTCATGATTTGGAGGCCTTTATCAATGCCATAATCCTTTATAAGGTAGAAAATCTCTGCCAGTTATACTTACATCTTCTCATCCATTTGAATTATTTTTGTTAGTAAGCAAGGTGACCATAAATTTATAACGTTTGGTATTACAAATATTTTGTCTTTTACATGATTGGATTTTTTGTGTTTTGTGCTCTTTATTATTCAACTCCATTTTACGATTCATTCTTATTTCTATCACACTTTAAAAAAACCTTAATTTCAGGAAAAATTTTACTTGATTTCAACCACCAAATTGTTTATTTAAGTAGATTTTTTATATATATATTTTTAGCATATCAATTGGTTTTATTAACTATTTGTCTTAGTAAATTATTTATAAAAACGATTGAAAATATTAAAGTTCAAACCATGGTACTTGACCCTGACATGATGAAACCCAATATTATTTATATAAATAAACTCTTTAAAATTGTCAACATCTTAACCTATTTTCTTCATTCTGCACTTGTTCCCTTTTTCCTTTGGAATTATTTTGTACAACATATTTAATATTGTCATCTTATTTGGCTGCTATTTTATTCATTATATCATAAACTAAGCTTTCACATTATCCTTCAGTTTTCATTTGGTTTCAATAGAACCAAAATAAGATCACTCTGATCTATAAAGTAATCTTGTAGTTTCAAGCAGTGTAGATGTCAATTAAAAGTTAATGTTAACTTCTGAATTATACATTTCATACCTAAAATTGCCATAATTTTTTCTACAAAATGTAATAAATAGTTTATGACTATCCGAACTTTGAATTTAGTAAATTTGTTAAAACTTACTGAGACAGAACGTTTTCGATCGCTATGTGCCAATCTTCATCAGTGTCTTCTGCTTGGAGATGTTAGGTCAAGCGGTGACTGTTTAAAGGTGGGTTTTCGATAGTATCGAAGGGTATGTGTGATTTGTATTGTGTTTGTTTGATACTATCGAAAACCTACCTTTAAAACCATCACTGCTTGACCCAACATCTCCAAACAGAAGACACTGATGAAGATCCGCACATAGCGATTGAAAACATTCTGTCTCAGTAAGTTTTAACAAATTTACTAAATTCAAAGTTCGGATAGTCATAAACTATTGTTTAAGTGATTAATAAGATTCACCGAACGTAATGGACTATAAAATTCAAAAATGTAATAAGCTACTCATTTTTCAAACAAATAAGAAGCTGCACACTATATTTGAACCATTTAAATCTTTGTCCTTGGAAATGATTCAGTATGATAGCAAACTTCCAGCTGGACAAATCCTGAGCATAATGCAGGTCATATTTTAGTATTTATATAAACATAATGTGTACAATGTCAAATGTCAATGCATGTCAACTAATAAAATATAGACAGTTTTAACGCCTGACTAAAATAATAATAATATATAAATGTAATAATGTAATGTCAAAATAATACATGTATGATATCCAGCTGTGCCAGACATTCAAGGTTATTGAGAAAACATTTTGACTTCAGAGGACATCACTAACAATAGTTCTGAGCTGATGTTGTAGTGGTTGTGGACAGCAGCCCTAACCAACACACTTAAAAGGACAATACAGTCTACAAGTCTAATATGGCAAACGAATATCAACGGCCAGAAAATACATAGTTAATAATTTATACTATCTTAATAATAAGAATAATTTTTTTTACTTTAAAATTGATAATAAAGTTGAAACACTTACGTTAGAACCGTAATTGAAGTGAACTGGTTAAAAAGCTTTTGCAATACTCTTAAAAATTGTACACCCATACTAAAATCTGTAATGTAAAAATAATTAAAACATTTTAATTGCAATCAGCTTTCTTAACTGTCAGCTATTATTATAAGAGTTGTATTTTTAATAGAAATTGAAAATTAAAATAATTAAGTAGACACATTTTATGTTTTTACTAAGAATGAGTTTGAATAGTTTAAAAATTATATAACATACCTACGGTCATATAAAGAATGATGTGTGTGTTTGTTAGACTTCATATATTCCTGGAGCTCCTCGTATAATTTTGCATTCAAACAAATATTTTTTCTGCATGAGTGTATTTAGTTAATGTCTAAGCAACATATTCGTTACAATAATGTAAAAGTGTTTTAGAAGTTAGTATTACCCTCACTAGGTAACAGTAGCAATCAAGTGTATCTCTTTTTAAATTACAAGGACATTAAATTGAAAGGACTGCCTTTTCCAATCATGTTTTAGACTTGATTCTAGGTTGGATAATAATTTCAAAAGGATAATAAGTTGAAATATCAAAATGTATTTTAGTAAATATTTTTCTCCTTTTCACTGCACTGCCCCTTCACTTTTAGACAGATCAGTTCTTCATTTCCTGACAGTTATATTTCTGCTAATACTTCAGTAGTTTATCTAAGTATCTTATATTAAAATACAAGTCTTTAACATTTTTTTCTAACATATCCAGATATGATATACTTAACTTAATAAAAAGACTCACACCTAATATATGTAAAAATAGCTTAAAATTACAAAAACCTTTCAAACACATTATATTACTTTTATGAGTTACCATCTTTGTTCCATCTTAATTTGAGCTATTAGTTTAAACTAAACCTTTGAACATATATTAGTGTTATGCTTGATTATAGTATTACTTATTTTTTTAACTATTTCATTTTTATACTGGTTTTGGAAGATGTATCCCACTGTCAACTCAGACCATATCTGACCTCTTGGTCGTTTTAAGTAAGGTGGGTTATGGGATACTAGGAGATTTATGAAACAGTTTTGGGAGTTAGGATGTCAAAAAGTGCATTTGTGTTAATGTAATTGAGTATGTGTGTGGGGAGAGGGTGTAGCTTGAAATATTTGTATTTTTCTATTTGTTTGGATGTGTGTAGTGGGTTATTTTTCTTTTGTTTAATAGAATTTATAGGTTTCATGTTATTTTTATGTGGTTGTGGTTTGTGGATATGAGGTGTAGTGCAAAGTTGAATTGAGTGTTTTTGTTTGTAAGTGCTTTTATATAGTCAAGATAACGTGTGTAAAATGAATTTCCTGTTTGATCTATGTAGAAACTGGGTCACAAATTGTTTAACACATACAACACTATATATATATATATATATATATATATATATATATATATATACAAATTAACTTGCAGTTCATGCCCCAGTTTCTATATAGGCCAAACAGGAAGGTCATTTTACACATACTACCAAAAACCCAAAAACAAAACCACCCAATCAAACTATCCTAAACACCTCACATCCATATAACCATAAACAAATCCCATACAGTCAAACAGTATGAAATATTTCAAACTACACCCGACACACAAACTCAACACCCAATCACATTATATAGTTGTTGACATCATAAAGAAAACGTTTTAAAAAATCACCTTATGTCCCTATCCTAACCCACCTTCGCCATAATGTAAAACAACCAAAAGCTCAGTTATAGTCTTAGTTGACAATGGGATACATCTTCTGAAATAGGTGTAGTAAATAATAAAAATAGTAAGGGCTACAATGGGCAAGAATGACATCAATATATATGTTTTAGTCTTTTAGTGTACCTGTGCCTTTAATTCTTTGTATAAATGAAGATGATCGTATTTAGAGATGTGTCTAAATATCAATTTGAACAGTAATGGAGTGCCAAGAAACCTCAATCCCAAGAGCGCCTGTTCCAAGAAAGCATGAAAATAATGTTTTAAAAAAGTTTAAATACAACTAGGAGTTGAGAAGGTACAACAAGACTAATAACGCTTTGCACCAGTTATAAAAAAAACTATTTCACTGATTTGAAACATTCAGTAATATTGGTGGGTGTTTCCTACCAATTTAGTAAAAAAAGAAGTAAACAAAATTCATTTTGTAGAAATAAACAGTGGTTTTTTTACATCAATCTGTCTTAAATTATTGAATCACTTAGTAAAAAATATTTTATAAGTAAGTTTATAAGTGCACATTATATTTCACAATATTAATTCATTTATTTTCAGTAACTTTGGTGATGGGAAATGAAGGTTTTGTCTAAATTACCTTGAAAGTGCATTGTCTTAATATTGTCTTTCTTCTGAGTAATATCATAAATTGTTCTGAAAGTACCATCATTTGTACTGGCAACACTTCTGTAAACATAAAACAATATTTGCTATAAATGAAATCATAGATAGTTCTTTTTTGTTTCTATCACTTATTAGTTCTTATTTATACACTATATATCATTGTTTAATTTACTTGTATAAATTTACAAGTATTGTATTACATTTTTTTTAAAAATTACATATGTTAAAAAATATTTTTTCACCAGATAGTTTCAATGAAATTGTTATTGATTATGTATGAATCAATTATTTATTTTAACATCTTGTTATTTTGTTATTCATTTTATAATCATATTACATAAATTAAAATTCACTATCTCAAATTTTAAAAACAATTTGTGTATAATTATTAATCCGTATAGATGAAGGAGAAATTGTTTTTTACTTTTTCATGTTACACAAGTAATATATTTTTTTAAAAAGTCAATTCCTATTTAAATTAACAAAGAAAATTGTATTTTAGTTTCTTTTTATTTTATAATTACAATTAATATAAATATGTATATACATACTGTATGTCAGAATAACAATATTAAGTGGCAAAATTTTAAAAAAATTTCTTTGCAATTTTCCAATTTCCTTTCTATGTATGGTGTTGGACTATTAATTTTTACTATTTACACGCTTTCTTTTTCTTCATCGCCTCCATTGTGTTGTGTTTCTTTTCTCTTTTCTTTCACATTGTCTGTTTGTGAAGCAAGGTTTTTATAATGTTAATCCAGTTTATTCTTTTCATTCATTTATAATCCTAGAGCATTATTTATGATATTGTGTGGTAACCATAGCAACAATTTAAGGTTATACAATGAAAGTTTTTTATATAGATCTTTGAGAAGTTCATTTCTAGCTATGGAAAGTTGGATCAGTGCCAAAAAATGCTAGACTTCGAACATGAAAATACTCAGTTCGAATACGACCTAGATCCCCCAAATTTTTATAATTTAATTGTTGAACACAAATTTGAAAAAAACTATATTAACATCAATTGTCACCGACAATATGTTAAACAAAATTCATTAGAACTTTAATTGAATGAATAAAAACGTATTTTATTTTTTTTATGAATAGTTATTTTTGTTTGTTTTTAATGCAAACCAGAAACTGCAATGAGTCCCGACACAACGAACAATGCAGACATTTTTGTATTATAAGAAATATTCTACTTTGTTTTGTTCACTTTCCAGCAACAAAATTATTTATTATAAATAACTGTAGAGTGTGTTTAAGTTACTAATTTTCTGAAACAATGCGGTTGAAACTAGCTTCCAAGAATACATCATAAGCAATACTTATTATATATGTAATCCCAATGATTCAATAAATAACCCATTAGTACAACTCATAATAAATTCCATTGTCATCCAAGCTTCACTATGACTAACGTTCCATGTTTGCAATTCATCAGAATGTTTACAAGCAATACAAAAATTTGAAACAAGCACACATCAACTCATTACCTAATTGTATTGTATTCATTCAGCCCTAAGTTGTGACTAAAGTTTGAAGTATCTAGCTCATCAGAAAGCTAGTTTAAAATGAATTACAATATGTGTAACAAATTGACAGACAAAAAGCAAACCAATAAAACCATTTTTGAAAATGTTTAACTTTATATTTTCACTAAACAACTGTAAATGTTTACAAACTTGCCTATAGTAGCACTTACTTATATTTGTTGAGGGCGGCCGTTTTGGGAGATGTGTCCCATTGTCAACTCAGACCGTAACTGATCTCAAGGTTTACGTAGGTTAAGATATTATGGTGGTGTGGGTGTATTAGTAGTTATGATGTCAAAAAGTGTGTGCCAGTTGTAATGTAATTGTGTATTGAGTATGTTTGTAGGGTGTAGTTTGAAGTGTATGTATATTTTGTATTGTTTGGTTGTGTAGCATTGGTTATTTCTGTGTTGTTTATGAAAAATTTGTAGGTTAGATTTTATGTCTATGTAGTCATGTTTTGTGGAGTTGAGATGATCAGCGAAGTTTGATTGGTAGTTATTGTTTGTTAGTGCTTTTATATGTTCTTGGTAACGTGTGTAGAAGGACCTCCTGGTCTGGCCTATGTAAAACTGGGGCGCGAACTGCAAGTTAGTTTGTAAACTCCAGTGGCGTTGTACATGTCGTCGATTTTGTTGTTGGGTTTAAATGGTTTATTGAGAGTGTAGTGTGTGGAGTAGGCTATTTTGTAGTGTGTTGGTTAGATTGTGGGTTTTGGATGACCTGTATGGTATTGATAAGTATTTAAGGGATTGTCATGTTGTGTGTTTGTATTTGGGTTATTAGGTTAAAATAAAATATTTACAAGTGTTTACTGAAAACTAGTAGCTCACATTAAGATGGAATCAACAAATATGACACTTATTACACTTTGAAATTACTTGCTACCAGACATTCTATTAATATAAGCATGGGCGCCCATACACACGGGCAGGGAGGGGCCGTGCCCCCCCCCCTAGCTCCCAGAAATACAAATTAAAATTATCAAGACTTTCGTACAAATATTTCTTTTTTTATTTTCAGCTGATGTGGAAGAACTATATTTTAATTATAATAAATGTTCACAGTATTAACAATATAAATAGTATATTTATGCAATTCTGCTATATTAACACCTTGACTGAACGAAGTAGGTTTTAAAGTCAGTAACTATCGAATATCCATGTTATGTGATTATGTCAATGTGGACCAGTTAATGGTTGCGTCAATTAAAGGAAAACAGCTAAACAGGACACGACGACACGACTAATATCCTAGACGCTGATACAGCGAGCCAGCTATGCCAATGATAGGAAAACGTGACAGGAAGGATAACCTAGGCCCTTCCGACTGACGCTGCATTTCTTCTCTGTTGCATGTCATCTGCGTTCGACATTGTAGTATTGGTTAACTTAATGTTAACAGTTTATTATATGTTATAGCCTGTGTTACATTACCTTTAATTGAATTGTAGAAATTGACGTTTTAATTTGATTTATCTTTATTATTAGTCCAGGAAACAAAGCTTAAAATAGGAAAAAACTTCGCAAATTTTTCGGAAAAGACCGATTTGCATACAAATTTGGGATTAAGGTCAACTTACCCTCTACTTCAAAATCTATATAGTGCCGACGGGCGCTTTTTATTTTTTAAGCGTGAAAACTACCCCTTATTGTCAAAATCTATAAAAAAGCGTAAAAAGAGTGAAATTTGGTTCAGATGAATTAAAAATAATGATTGTCTGATGCTCTAATTGTAATTGTTAAATATTTCGACCCTCTAAAAATTCATTTTCAAGGTTGAAAACTACCCCTAATTGCTCAAATTAGTAGAAAAAGCCTAAGGAGGATAAAATTTGAATCTGCTTACTTAAGTAGGGTCTATACATTTATTGATTTATTTCACATGGGTAACTGAATTGGTGGTGAAATCTTTCGCTAGTCGTAACTAACTAACGAAGCATTTTTTCTCATTTTTAGCGTTATATGAGAAGTTCCTCCTGAAACACGCAAACACCCTGAACCTAATGAGATATTTCAATAAAATCAGATACTCGACTGTCATGCCTCGGTTAAAATTTAAAAAAAAAAACGCCACTTATAAAACTGAAATAATAGCCTATATTTAAAAAACTTCCAACCTCAAAATAATTTGTCGGTTACTATCCTATCCTATAATAAATGAAATGACGCAAGAAAAAAAAGCTTTTAATTATATTTTTTAGTATTTTAAGGAATAAAGATTCACTCATTCTATAAAAAAATAAATTAATCGATACAAAAAAAGCCTGTAAAAATTAGAAGTTTTGAATTTTCTAAAGTGCCTTAAAACTCACCATTTTAACCCTAATTTTTCAAAATTTCCCCGGACCCTCCTTTTTATGGAGGGAATCCCATCCCCCCAGGTATTAGAGTTGCCCCCCCCCTATAAAAATATACACGGGCGCCCATGAATATAAGTTCTTAACTTATACTTGGAGGAAACGTTTTTGTAAAGAGCCTGAAGAAAGTTGTAAGATGAAAACATTTTCTCCAAGTGTAAGTTAACAATTTAACAAGTTACATTAATAGAATGACTGGTCACTAGTAATTTCAAAAAGTAATAAGTGAAAACAATTATATTGTTGTTGTGCAAAAGCTCAACACAAGACTGACATGCTTAGAAATAAATTTAATTTGAACCAATTAACCCTTGTTATTTATTGAACTTTAGTCTGGTCAATTACTTTATAGTATTCATTTTATGTGCCAAACAAACTTATGAGCTAGCTTGTCAACACAACTATATGGGCATAAGAATTATTTGAAACATCCCATATTTTTAATTTTTTAACAAAATCTGCTACAGTTGATGTTTTAATCAATATTTCAAATAATCAAGATAAAGTTTATTCAATACCTCATGAGCTTTGTATATGAAGAATTATCATCCATTGCAGTATCTAAAACTTCTACCAGTGGGACATCACAACCTTCTTCTCTACACCAGGATGCTAGTCTGTCTTCTATAACCGCTTTTAAAGGCTTTGCATAAAAGTTTACTGCTGTAAACATATTGAAATAAGTTTATAATATAATATTTTTTACTTTTAGTATGTGATAATTATATTTGAAAGTTATTATTGTTGTATGTTTGTTGTAAGTAATAATGGGTTTTAATTTAATAGTCTATAAGTAAAAAATACATTCATTAAATGCTTGATGTTTTTGTTCTTCCAATAACTGTGAAGAACAACATATTATTAAGAAACATTAGTGTTAAATCTATAAAAAATTACTTGAAATTTAGTAAAATAATGGTACTATTAAAATATGAAGAAAGAGATATACTCATAAATATTAATCACTTAAACAATAGTTTATGACCATCCGAACTTTAAATTTTGTATATTTGTTAAAAATTATTGGGACAGAACATTTTCGATCGCTATGTGGTGATCTTTCGTCCGTTTCTTCTGCTTGGAGATGTTGGGTCAAGCTGTGACGGTTTTAAAGGCAGGTTTTCAATGATATCAAAGAGTATGTATGATTTATATTGTGTTTGTTTTTTTAATAAGTTTGTACTTTGTGTTTTCGTGTGTCTGTAAATTTCATATTGTTCTAGTGTGCTGAGATGTGGTCCTTTTTTGTTTATGTATAGGATTTCTAGGTTATGGTAAATGTCTGAGTATTTGTGTCCAGTTTCTTTTATGTGATTGTAAAATGTTGAGTTGGTATTCTTTTTGTCATTAAGTCATTAATTAAGATTCGCCGAACGTAAACTACAAAATTCAAGAATCATAAATATTATTGTAAAAATAATATAACCATGTAGTAATTTATTTTAAAATTTAATTTTCATACAAAACTTAGTACAATATGTAGAAACCTAAAATGTAAGTGAATTTGTTAAAAATCTATTGAAATTGTTTGACTGTGTTTGTGGGTCATCATTACTGTCTGAGTTGGCCACCATAGACATTTAGGCCTATAACTTGAGTGACTTTGATTGCAAAGGGAATTTTTCTATACTGTGGTCAAAGCAAGTATTTATAAAGTATACAAATGTGGTCTTGGCAAAAAAAAACCAATACTAACTGATATTTTTCAGCAGATGCATTTCACACTAGGTAAATGCACTGACTGTTCAAAGCTGTGCGTCACGGACAAGACTCCAAATTGATACCAAAAGTGTAATTATAGGAAAACCTGAAGATGTACAATATAACATGTGTATATAACTTTGTATGTTTATAAATATAGTTGAGTTGCAGTTTAAGTAACAATCAATATGTAATGTATTTGATTATATATATATATATATATATATATATATATATATATATTGTAACATTTATAGAATGGGCTATATAATATTATTTAAGAATTGGAAGAATATATTAGAAATAACTCACACAAAATTTAAAAAGAAATTCATTAAAAGATTGGTTAGGTTAAAATTGAAACTAAATTTAGGTAAAAGCCTAGATTAGTAAATAAGATATTTGAACTGTAAATACATAAAGAAATTTGTTGTATCAAATAAAATTTAAAACAAGATAATCTAATAATAGTTATATGTTAAACAAAATTGTAAATATTAGTAAAATAGGGCATAAGTAATTACTTGAAGGAAAAAGTGAAAAACGATTGTAAACAATGTAAGGTTATGTTTGGAAAAGTCCAGTCAAAACACACACATTTCGAAATATTACAAAAGTAAAACACAAAGACACTTCACACACTAATAATAGTAATTAAATAAACACTGGAAGGTTGGTTAAGGATCGGAAAATTGAAACAGTATGTTAACAAAATTAAAACTGGTGAAAATAGTTCGTTGACATTAACAGATGTGAAAGTAAAGAAATAGGTCAAGTGTGCAGTCGACTATAGTGAGAAGAAATTGAACTAAATTATAGCAACATGTGTTTTAGAAGAAGGAGAAGCCGCCATATTAAAAAAAACAAACAATTGTTTAAAATCTAAGGACGCGTAGTTAGAGTCTGGCGTGGGACGCCGAGTAAGGTAGCGAATCTGCCAGGACCAGTCAAAATTCTATTTATTAGAAACTTCGTCAAAATTATACAGTTTTGTGAGGAAACTTGGCCAGATTAAACAGGAATAAGTGAATTAAAAGATATAATAAAGTGTAAATATAATTTAAAGGAACTAAAACGAATTTAAGTGTGTAAAAAGTGAAATTAAAGACAACGGAATTCTACGTGTGAGCAAGCAGCCATTCGCCGTTATTTGATAAGTTAAGTACCTAGCTCTATATAAAAAATAAACTTTAGTGGTCTCTTAGGATAATAGGGAAGTTTAATTTTGTACATTAGAATATCTTGTGATTAATAGAAATAAGATCATAATCCAGTTCAAATAGTTTCGCCTTTTTGCTTATTCCAAATTAAAGTTTTTCCATCAGGAAAATATTTATTAAAACTAATTTCAAAATTTAATATTGTTTTTTTTCAAAATTTATTTAATTAACAAAAGAAGTAAAAATATAGCCCATGCTATAAACCCCGAGATTGTAAGAGATCGTAAAATTAGCCAAGGGTATTAAAATTGTGTAACTATAAAATCAAAAGAAATAAGAGTTAAACCGAGTTTGGTAAAACTTGTTAAGTTATAAATTTTTGTTTTGTGTTTATTGTTTAAATGTTGAGATGAAATTGTGATAATAAAGAATTATGAATTGTTCCTGAGTTGTTTGTGTTTTAACTAGAAATAAAATATCTTCATTTAAATAAAATATTTAATAATATAAACCCCGTTGTATCGCGGCACGGAAAAAATATGTAATAATTGGCGCAACAACGTGGGAGCTCGATAAAATAAGAGATAAAATTTATTTAGAGATTTTGAAATAAAATTAATTTAGAACTTTTTATATGAAAAACATTTGAACTGGAAATAGATTTAGAAAAAATTTTGTAAAATTAAACACTGAGTTGAATAGTCAAGGCTAGGTTGTTTTGTAAAATAAGTTTACTAATAGCTTAAATATGTCTGATGAAAGGGAATCGTATAATTTGCGGGGAGAAAAAGCTAAAAAAACAGAAAAAGGGGAACAATTAGAAAAGGGTAGGCGGAAAAGGGTGATAGAAACAGAAGGGGCTGCTCAGGGGAGATTTGTTAGTTTTCAGGAGGGGATCGAAAACAGGGAGGAAAATATTATAGGCGAGCTGGTAGTTGTAGGGGACCAGGAAAAAGGGACAAGTTTGGAAGTGCAAGAAATAGAATTGGAAGGCACAGATATGCCAATAGGAGACATTGAGGTAGAAGAAGCTAGGGGACTACCACCTATGCAAACCCAACAAAAAAAAACGGGGAAATAATGAGAATGAAGATTTAAGGGAGATGATGAGAACTCTCATGGAAATGAGTAAAAAAGGGAGAGAGGATCTAAATAGACAATTAAATATAAATAATGAAAAAATAAATAGACAATTAAATATAAATAATGAAAAAATAAATAGACAATTAAATATAAATAATGAAAAAATAAATAGACAATTAGATAAGATAGATGAAATAAAAGGGGTAATGAAAGATATCAGTGAGGATATGAGGGAAATAAACAAAAAATTAAAGGAAAATAGAGACGAAATGAGAGGGATGAAGGAGGATTTGAAATCCATAAAAGAGGAAATAAGGGAGGAAAATAGGGAAATGATAGAGGATATGAGGACAGAGGATAATACTGAAATAGAGGATGTGAGAAGAGACATAGAGGAAAAAGATAGAGAATTAGAGGAGGAGATTAAGGAAAATTTTGAGGAAACAAAAGAAATAATAGATGATGTGGTAGAAATTAATAAAAAAGAGATAGAGAAAGTAGAAAATATAACAAAGAAAAACACTGAAGAGTTAGGAGAGTTAAAATTAAAGGTGAAGAGGGAAAGAGAGATAACAGATGAGCGTTATAGGAAAGTTGAAGATGTAAGGGAGAAAATATTAGGAGAGCAGGGAAGGTTAAGAAATGAAGTAGGAAAGATAGAGGTACTGCCAATAAAGAATTTAACAATTCAAATCGCAACTAATAAGAAGATTGAAAAGATTAAACAAATGAAAATGGTGATAGGAGAAATAGGAGGAGTTAAATATCCGTCTCAAGGCTTAGTGGTACAAGGCTTATTGAGAAAATTTATCAGAGGTACGGATATGTTAATGAATGTGGAGGCACAACTCGAGTTTGGAAAATGGGAGATGGAATTTAAATATGAGAATAACAGAGAAAATAGAACTTATGAAGCAGATGAGAGATACAATGGAGATGTAAACGGTGTTAAGGCAAGGACAGGCGTGGGGACAAGAAAAGAGTATGGTGCCCACAGTCAGTCGGAAAACTAAGACAATAGGAAACCCAGGAATAGAAATTAAATAGAGGAAACAAGTTTACAGGCATTAATAGACACAGTGCAGCGGCCAGAATGTCCGATGCAAAGAATCTGGGTAATTGTACAGAATACCAGAATCAAACCTAACCGGGTTAAATAATTGACTAAATTTATATATAAAAATTTTAAAACATTATAATAATAATAATATTAAAACTAGGGTAAATAATAGTAAAATGAAGAAAATTAGAAATAACTTTAGACTTAAAAAACATAAATTATAAGCAATAAGAAAAATTATCACTTCAAAGTGGATAGCCTAAATTATGTAAACAAAAAAAAGACGGTAATTGTGTAGTATAACAAACTAGGCCTAGATGCCGGCTATTAAAATAATTGTACTTAAAAATAATCAGGAATAAAGAATGTAAATTAAGATGTGAGGAAAGTAAAGTAGGCCTAGCTAGGGAAAATAGTATTTATGTAAAAGTAAAGATTAAATGTTAAAGTGTAATAGCCTAAGAAATTAGGTTATAATAGAAGAAGTCATATTTGATTTCGGAAAAATCCGCTTAGGGCATTGATTATAAATCTTGTCACTACGAAACGAAAGCGCTACAGTCGAACTTTGGATTAAGAATGTTAAAAAGTTAATTAAATTAAATGAGAAGAAATAAAGTCAAATATGTTATTAAATAAAAGGTAAAAATGCAAAGGACACATCAGAATACAGAAACGCCTTTTATAAAAAGGGAAACTAATCTTAGTTCAGAATTTCCGAACAAACAAAGTCAATTGCCATGGCAACGGCTTTCTGATTGGTCAAAAGTTGAAAAATGGATACTGGGACGTGGGAAGTTTGAAATTGGAGAAGACGGGCCTCACAAAAGGCACGCTATCCAGAATCAGAATGCATTAGGCTCTCAAAGCGAGCAGACGTGTTGTTGTACCATGCGATCAAGACAAGAAAAAATGTGCTAAAAACAGAGTAAAAAGTGCTACGATGTGATCAGGGGAAGGAAGATATATATGAGCAAGGGCTCATATATACCCAGAACAAAATTTCGACCACCAAAATGCAAAATTAAAGAAAATAAGAAGATTGACCGAAATTATGGAGAGACGCCTACCTACCAAGACCCTTGAAGCTGTAACAGGACCGACAGATGACAACATTAATGAAGATAAAAAGATTTCTACAGTACAAGGTTATATAATCAATTTAATTATTCTTTTTTAAATAACATTTTACTTCAAATTATATTAACTTAATTTCAAAATTAAATAAGATGGGAATAACCTAAGGGACTGATTAGTCAACTCTCTTAGGTTACCCAAATTTAAGTAATAAAGATTCAAAATTGACTTTCCATTCCCATCGCTGTGGGAATGTATGGATTAAGTATAAAGATGTATATCTTATATGGCTTTTTCTAAGTGAATTTCTAATGAATAACTTCCAAAGAAGTTAATTGTTCAAGGCCTAGCCTAAAGGCATTACATAGTAATATTAAGTGTTTGAAAAAGAATCAGATTTTAAAATATGTTAAATTTAACTCTACTAATCAAAATTATATACAAAATTAATTATGGTAACTTTGATAATTTAAATTATATGTAAAATTAATGATAATAAGAAAATTTAAAAACAGAAGGAGATAATAATGTTTAGTTAAATGGCAAGTTGTATGAAATTTTGAAAAAATAATTAGTCAAGAAAATCCTGTGAAATTAAATAAAAACAATAATAATTAATTTGAACCTTGGAACAAATAAATAAAAATGAATATTTTCCAATTAGCTGTGTTTTCATTCTAGATAAGATAAGTTCACTAGGTATCCAGGTATAGTCTTTAAATCACAAGTGTCTCTCAAAGATTCCACTACCCGAAAAGGAGCTTGAACAGGGCTTATCGGAGGCTAATTGGTTTTATCAAAAATTCAGGGGTTGGTTCCTCTGAGAGGTTTATTCCTTGAGGCACAGGTCTATGAAATTAGGTGCGTAGTCAATGGATAAACCATTACTTTCTTACTGACTTAGCAATTGAGGAAGAGAAATAAACAACGGCAAAGGTTATAAAAAGTATGTCGGTAAGAAAAGTATGGCGCCCAACGTTTGAGGCTCGATGCTTACATTGTAACATCGGGTCAACATCAAATAGAGACAGATTTAAATCGACTAAAGAGCCTAGTGAAACAAAATTAATTAAATAGAATTCAATTAAAATTGTAAAAAATAATAGGAATCATAAAATGAAAACCAAAGAAGTTCTTTAAATTAAATAAGAGTTAATTATAATAAAAATGAAATTAAAAAGAACTTAGAATAAATAATAATAATTAAAAGGAAATAATTAAGTAAAATAAAATTCAGTAGGCGTCGGTAGGGCATAATATAAATAATAATGTTAGTTATTAATGAAAGTAAATAGAATACATAGGCGTTAGATAGACAAGGTCAAGGGAACACTGAACCGGATCACATCGAGCACAATTCTAAATGAATATTTAATTAAATACTCAGTATATAGTAAAAATATAGAAGTAGGAGAAGTTAGTAAGGGAATAAAAGGATAGTTAAATACGAGACTTTAAGATGGCGACAAGACAGAGAAAAGACACAGAACCATCTGAAATGATGGAGTTTTTTAAAAAAATGATGGAGGAACAAAAACAGGAGAGATTAAAAGAGAAGGAGGAACAAAAACAGGAGAGATTAAAAGAGATGGAGGAACAAAAACAGGAAAGATTAAAAGAGATGGAGGAACAGAAACAAGGGAGAATAAAGGAACAAGAAGAATTAGTAAAAATGATAGAGGAACAAAGAAAGAAAGAAAGAGAGGAGGAAAAAGTAGAAAGAAAGAAAGAAAGAGAGGAGGATAAACAAGAAATTAAGAATCTTTGGGAAATCATGAATAAGAGGATAGAGGAAATAAATGAAGGAATTACAAGAAAGAATGAGGAAATGGGAAATAAAATCCAAGAAACTATAGAAAAGATGTATAACTTAGAGGTAACAGTCAGTGAAAATAAACAGACTGTAGAAACAGTTAAGGGAGAAGTCAAAAAAGTAGAAAGAAGGGTACAAGTAGTTGAGAATAAGATAAAGAATATGGGAGAAGGGATAAATATAGCTACCTTGTTTAAATCAAAGATGTTTGAGATGGGTGATAATGGAGACAAAAGCAAGAAGGAATTCTACGGTAGGGAAGATGAAGACCCTATTGATTTCATTAAACACCTAGAAGGTATAATGTCCGAAATTGATCCTGACATGGAGGAAGGACAAAAAAGGAAAATAATGGAGAGACATCTTAAAGGACCAGCACAAGAATGGTGGTTGGCCATGAATATGGAGGAGGAAAATTATGATGAAGTTAAGGAGAGATTCTTTAGCCACTTTTAGGGATCTCATGCACAAGAGAGAATTCGAGGAAGAATCGAAAATGGAAAATATGAATACCATCGAGGCACAAACAACATGGTAAATTATTTCTTAAAAATGGTGAACACGGCGAGACACCTAACCCCGCCATACAATCAGGCGGAGTTAATTATGAAGATTATGAAGCATTATGGGAACAGAATGTATATAGGATGTTCCGGGATGGCGGCTACCGACATAGAGGAGGCGGTAAAATACATCCGAAGGAACATGGAGCAGGAGGCTACCAGGAACCGGACTCAGCCTAGGACTGAGGAACGGGAACCTAAAAGGAGAGGGTTTACACACCAAACGAGAAACCCCGGATACAAGGGAAATTGGAGGCAAGAGCCTTACCCGGTAGAAGGGAGAGGAAACTGGAGACAGGGGCCCTACCAAAGAGAGGGACCAAGAAATAGGCCGCAAAATCAGTGGCAACAACAAAGGCCAGAGTACAGGCCACAAAACCAAACGGAAGAAGGCCCACAGACAAAAGAAAAGAGACCACAAAATCCAGGGCCAAGTGGTCAATCAAAAAACTAAATGAGAGGATCCCTAATGGTAGGAAGGAAAAGAGGAGACAACCATTAGAGATCCAACAACAAACAAAATATAGGAAATATTACCCGGAGAAACAGGGAACAGTAAATAAAGGAAAGGCGGAAGACCTAAAGAACAAAAATAAAAAAACAATACAACAGGAAAATAACAATGAAGTACACCAAAATCAAGAGCGTAGAGTTGGTGGACTATCTCTTGAAATTCGTGCTGAATTGTTAGAAGAGGACAAGGAGATTGGCGAAGGTAACCAGAAGAAAGAAACATGCCCTGTAATTGACTGTGAGGTAGAAGGGCACTCTATAGAGGTAGAGATTGACACGGGTGCAGACGTGTCAGTCATTCAAGAAAAGGCTTACAACAACCTCAAGTTGCATGGGCTTAAGTCCCTGGAACTACCCATCAACAATGTGGGAGTTGTAACAGCCATTAAGACTGCACAAATAAAGGTTACCCGGCAATGCTTAATTCCCTTAACAATTAAAGGCATAAAAGTGGACTGCATCTTCATAGTGGTCTCCAAACTTCGGTCGGAGATGATTATGGGGTGCAACACACTGTATGACCTAAAGGCACGGATAAACATGGATAGACGCTTTGTGACATTCGAAATAGAAGGGGAAATGGTGTACCAGGACTTTAAAAGTAAAATACAAAAGATAGAGGAAAATGAAGAAGTCCGAAAAATATGCAAGATAACCCAGGAAAAAGAAGATGCATCAACAATAGGGCATCAAAGCAAAAAGGAGGGGTTAATGCGACAGTGCGAGAAGCAGGGGCACTGCCGAATGAATGAAGGAGGAAATGCACAAGAAACAAGTAAAGGGGAAATCTTAAATATAACGAACGAATATCAAAGAAAAATAAAAAATGAAACAGAGGAAAAATTAAACAAAAACAAAAAATTAAAAAACAAAAATGAAAATATAATAAATAAGGAAATAAATTTAAGACCTGAGGGAGTCAAAACAGGAGATAAAGAAACAAAGGACATGGAAAGAAGAGCTGCAGCTGAGATTAAGAGCAAACCAAAATATAAACAAGGTAAGGCCGAAATAGTGCCAAAAAGGGGAAATAATGTGAGTGGAAAAATAATAAATAAGAAAATAAATATAAATAAAAGTATAAACGTCGCGTCGAAACAATTAAAAGGGGGGAACAACGAGGTTAAAATGAATAACCAACAAGTAGCTCGGAAGCCCATGACTAAGACTTTAGATTCTGGAGAGATAACCCAAAGGAAAGAAATTGAAATTAAAGAAAGAAAAAAGAAAAACCCATTTACTAGTTCAAGAGTTCGAAAGTCAATTAAAATGAGAGACAATCCAAATACGAGAAGAACCTTCATTTCATTACAAGTCAAAAACAGAAAAATAAAAGGTAGATTTAAGGAGAATAAGGGAAAGTTAAGAAATTGGAAAAGGAGAAAGAAGAAAAAGAAAGATAAAGATGGACGGATGATAAGAAAATATTTGAGAATTAACCATTTAGGAATCGAAGAAGAAGAAACAGAAAATAGATGTATATTAGACAAAGAACAGCAAAATCAATTAAACCAGCTAATATTGGAATATGACGATATATTTAGCGAGATACCGGGAAGATCAAATAAATATAAGCATCAATTGAAACTAATAGAGAATAAAACTTTTGTACGAAGGAATTATCCAATTCCAATTAATTACCGTAAACAGGTCCAAGAAGAGATTGAAAGAATGCTCAGATATGACATCATCGAACGCTCAAGAACTCCTTACATCAACCCAATGGTGACAGTAATAAAACCAGACAAGACCATCCGTCTGTGCCTAGACGCTAGGAAGTTGAATGAGATAACTGTGCCGGATTATGAAAGTGCACCCACTATTGACGATATACTAAGGAAAGGTCGCAACAGGCGATATTTTTCAAAAATAGATTTAACGTCAAGTTTCTGGCAAATACCGTTGACTAATGAGTCCAAAAAATATACAGGATTTTTATTTAATAATAAAGTATATAATTTCAAAGTGGTGCCTTTTGGACTCCAAAACTCCCTAGCGGCTCTAGTGAGAACGGTAGATATCACTTTGGGTAAGGAGTTAGAGGAAAATCTTTTAGTGTATGTCGATGATCTGTTGTGTCTATCTGAGACATTCGATGAGCACCTCAGTCACCTGAGGACAATTTTCACCAGATTCAGAGAGGGGAATTTAACCATCAACCCGAAGAAACCCTTGTTGAAATTACTAAGAAAAGATCAGCCCTGGATCTGGGATGAATACATGAGTAAAGCCTTCAATAGGGTAAAAGATTTGTTTACGGAATCAGTCACTCTGATGCATCCAATCGAAGGGCAACGTACGTTCCTACAGACAGATGCATGTGATAATGCAATCGCCAGTCAGATTTTCCAGAGAGATGGACAAGGGCAAATGCAAGTAATAGGGTTCGTTAGCCGAACACTTAAGAGTTGTGAGAAGGCATACACTATATGCGAGAAAGAATTATTGGCTATAGTGCATGGCTTGAAAAAATTTCGGCCATTAATAGTGGGAGCGCCACTAACTATCATAACGGATAATAAGGCATTGAAATTTATGAACACGTGCAATTTCACTAATTCACGAATCACTAGGTGGATATTGGCGATTCAAGAGTATCAACCAACAGTGATACATTGCCCAGGAAAGGAAAACATACCGTGCGACGTCGTGAGTCGGATGTATCAGAATGAGATGGATAATAAGGGAAACAGTCAGAACCGTCAGGTCATAAAAGTAGGACGGTTACAAATAGGATGTGAAGAAACACTAAAAGCAAAATTTCAAAACATAAAAAACTTACAAAGACAACAACCAGAATTAGAAAAATTTTTTGAAAACGTGACCAAATTTAAGAGATATTCTATACAAGAAGGGATATTGTGTAAAGAAGTCAAAAATAAAATAAAGATAGTAATCCCGGAATCAATAATAAACGAGGTAATTGAGAACATACATCAGATATATGCTCACATAGGGAGAAATAAAATAACGAATATAATGAGCCAGAGCATGTATATAAAGCAAATGAAGAAACGGATATTACAAGTGATAGAAAGATGTCAGATATGTCAGTACGCCAAACCGACAAATAGATACCTCCAAGGAAGCACGAAACCAATCGTCTCAAGAGGGCCAGGCGAAATGGTGGCGATAGACCATCTAGGGCCCTTACCAACCAGCGTTGGTGGGGTAAAACATATATTGGTAGTAATAGATAGCTTCTCGAAGTATGTTAAGTTATATGCAGTACGAAGTACCACAACAAGGAGCTCAAAGTTGAAGTTACTGCATTATTTTCAAGCAGTAGGGAAACCAAGCAAGATCCTTACTGATTTTGGAACTGCATTTACATCACGGCAATGGCGTACTTGGATCAGGTGTGAAGGAATCCAACACATACTGAGCCCAGTACGGCACCCGCAGGTAAATTTAGCAGAAAGAGTAAATAGAGAACTGAGAAGGATATTGCGGACCTACTGCTATGATAACCAATCGCATTGGCGGAAGTACCTGTCATACATAGAAGGAGTAATCAATGCTTTACCGCATGAAGCTACTGGATACACTCCAGATCAGATTCAGTTCGGGGTTGATCCGGAATATGGGTGGCAGGGATTTGTACCAGACGTTTGTAAAAATGTAGTAACGGAAACACAACAGCAGCGTGTGCAGAAGGCATACGACAGAATGAGAAGGACAGGAGAGCTCAGGGCTGAGAAATTAAATAGAAAGATGAAGCAGACGGAATTGAAATGTGGGGACAAAGTACTGGTAACAAGGGTAAATAGATCTAACTTGAGCCGTCAAGAAACCGAGAAGATGCTATTAATTTACCAGGGTCCATATGTAGTGGCTAGACGATTGGGGGCAAAAACTTATGAAATAGCAAACTTGGAAACAGGGAAAATAAGGGGGATCTATGACATCAAAGACATAAAGATATTTAAAGAATAAAGGATAATAAGGCAAGGTAAATAAAAAATGATCCATCAGTGACATAGGGAGTAACGGTTAAGTAATAAAAATAAAAATGTAAAATAAATCCAAGTAGTAGATTAAAGCAGTAACATAATCCAAATACATAGGACAAATAATATAAAATCAGTATTAAATGTGAAAGAAAAAGCCATATGTTAAGTGAACGGGATTCATTGAATTTATTAAAGTAAAGGTTGTGTTAAACAACAATGAATGTGTAAAATAAGGATTACAATATACAATATTGTATAGTTAATATAAACTTGAAATAAGATTAAATAAAAAAGAATGTGACTAAGGACAGGAGTAATAAATGAGTAAATAGCATGTGAAGTGACTAATGTGACAATGATATATATGAGTGAAAGGGACAGGAGAGTAAATTGTGAACTTTAGTAAAATTAATTAAGTTATGAAGATGAATAGGAATAGTAGATTAATGAAAGGAATATGAAAATTTTAATATAAACTAGTATAAGTGTTAATGTTAATTTTCACAAATATGTTATTAATTATGTTTATCTGTTTCAAGGGAGAGAAGAACCAAAATTTTCATATATTTAAAAAGGGGGGAATTTTGCAGCGGCCAGAATGTCCGATGCAAAGAATATGGGTAATTGTACAGAATACCAGAATCAAACCTAACCGGGTTAAATAATTGACTAAATTTATATATAAAAATTTTAAAACATTATAATAATAATAATATTAAAACTAGGGTAAATAATAGTAAAATGAAGAAAATTAGAAATAACTTTAGACTTAAAAAACATAAATTATAAGCAATAAGAAAAATTATCACTTCAAAGTGGATAGCCTAAATTATGTAAACAAAAAAAAGACGGTAATTGTGTAGTATAACAAACTAGGCCTAGATGCCGGCTATTAAAATAATTGTACTTAAAAATAATCAGGAATAAAGAATGTAAATTAAGATGTGAGGAAAGTAAAGTAGGCCTAGCTAGGGAAAATAGTATTTATGTAAAAGTAAAGATTAAATGTTAAAGTGTAATAGCCTAAGAAATTAGGTTATAATAGAAGAAGTCATATTTGGTTTCGGAAAAATCCGCTTAGGGCATTGATTATAAATCTTGTCACTACGAAACGAAAGCGCTACAGTCGAACTTTGGATTAAGAATGTTAAAAAGTTAATTAAATTAAATGAGAAGAAATAAAGTCAAATATGTTATTAAATAAAAGGTAAAAATGCAAAGGACACATCAGAATACAGAAACGCCTTTTATAAAAAGGGAAACTAATCTTAGTTCAGAATTTCCGAACAAACAAAGTCAATTGCCATGGCAACGGCTTTCTGATTGGTCAAAAGTTGAAAAATGGATACTGGGACGTGGGAAGTTTGAAATTGGAGAAGACGGGCCTCACAAAAGGCACGCTATCCAGAATCAGAATGCATTAGGCTCTCAAAGCGAGCAGACGTGTTGTTGTACCATGCGATCAAGACAAGAAAAAATGTGCTAAAAACAGAGTAAAAAGTGCTACGATGTGATCAGGGGAAGGAAGATATATATGAGCAAGGGCTCATATATACCCAGAACAAAATTTCGACCACCAAAATGCAAAATTAAAGAAAATAAGAAGATTGACCGAAATTATGGAGAGACGCCTACCTACCAAGACCCTTGAAGCTGTAACAGGACCGACAGATGACAACATTAATGAAGATAAAAAGATTTCTACAGTACAAGGTTATATAATCAATTTAATTATTCTTTTTTAAATAACATTTTACTTCAAATTATATTAACTTAATTTCAAAATTAAATAAGATGGGAATAACCTAAGGGACTGATTAGTCAACTCTCTTAGGTTACCCAAATTTAAGTAATAAAGATTCAAAATTGACTTTCCATTCCCATCGCTGTGGGAATGTATGGATTAAGTATAAAGATGTATATCTTATATGGCTTTTTCTAAGTGAATTTCTAATGAATAACTTCCAAAGAAGTTAATTGTTCAAGGCCTAGCCTAAAGGCATTACATAGTAATATTAAGTGTTTGAAAAAGAATCAGATTTTAAAATATGTTAAATTTAACTCTACTAATCAAAATTATATACAAAATTAATTATGGTAACTTTGATAATTTAAATTATATGTAAAATTAATGATAATAAGAAAATTTAAAAACAGAAGGAGATAATAATGTTTAGTTAAATGGCAAGTTGTATGAAATTTTGAAAAAATAATTAGTCAAGAAAATCCTGTGAAATTAAATAAAAACAATAATAATTAATTTGAACCTTGGAACAAATAAATAAAAATGAATATTTTCCAATTAGCTGTGTTTTCATTCTAGATAAGATAAGTTCACTAGGTATCCAGGTATAGTCTTTAAATCACAAGTGTCTCTCAAAGATTCCACTACCCGAAAAGGAGCTTGAACAGGGCTTATCGGAGGCTAATTGGTTTTATCAAAAATTCAGGGGTTGGTTCCTCTGAGAGGTTTATTCCTTGAGGCACAGGTCTATGAAATTAGGTTCGTAGTCAATGGATAAACCATTACTTTCTTACTGACTTAGCAATTGAGGAAGAGAAATAAACAACGGCAAAGGTTATAAAAAGTAAGTCGGTAAGAACAGGCAGTAATGTGACATGTATCCAGGAGAACTGGATATTGAAAAATAAAAATAAAATAGGAAGAGAGATATTAAATATAGGTAAAGGAAGCAATATGAGTAAACTCTAGGTGACTATGTGTATAAGAAAACGTTAGCAGGAGATAAGTTTTAAGGGATGGTAACTATATCTACGATAATTTATTGGAAACTTCGTCGAATAATGAATAAAGATAAAGATGAATCTATGTTAATAAATATTGAAGCATCGTTGTAATAAAAATATGGTAATTGTGTATTTAAACTTCGTCGTATTGTAAGGGAGAATCTGCGTTGATAAATAATGGAACTTCGTCGTATATATTATATATTATAAAAGAAATATGAATCTATGATAATAAATATTAAAGCATCGTTGTAATAAAAATATGGTAATTGTGTATTTAAACTTCGTCGTATTGTAAGGGAGAATCTGCGTTGATAAATAAGTATTAAAACAAAATTTATATTCGTTGATATAGGGATAGTGTAATCGAAGGAGCTATAGATATGATCAAATAGAGGATATGAGATTGCGACCTTTAAAAATATTAGATGTTAAATTTCATACAAAATAAACTGAGATGATATAAGAAAATAATTGAACTGGATGTGAGATTGGAAGGGGAGATAAAATACTAACTTAGAACTGAGAGCTAGATGAAGCTAAAAGCAAAATAAATATGAGATAAATAATAAACAAGGAATAAACAGAAATAAGGGAAAGAGAAATGTTATAACGAATTTGACCAAATCTAGACATACTATGACTCGGATAGGCTGGGATTTAAAGACACGGTATCAGAGAGTATATGTTAAATAAATATTGAATCAGACTTATGATTGGAAGGATTCCAATTGTAATAAATGTAAAAAAAAAAAAAAATATATATATATATATATATATATATATATATATATATATATATATATATATATAATTATGGAAGGAATTGTAAATACCAGAACATGATTTATTGTTACTATATGTTAGAATTGTTAAAGAATTGTTGATTGAATGTTAGTTATAAGTATATTGTATTGTTAGAAGATAAGTTAAGAAATATGTAGCTTGAAGTTTTCAGCTCAGTATTTGATTGTTAAAGAATTAAGATAAAATTGTGTCGTAGGAATTAAGTATAAATGGACAATTATAAAAGAAGTAAAGACAATGGACGATAAGTTAGCCAAAGTGTTGAGGTACTTACTCAATAAAAAATGTGTTCAATTAGTTATTAAATAAAATGTACAATTAGGAAATAAATGTTAATTTAAATTTAATTTTAAAAAAAAATATGTATATTTAAATAAGCTTGTAGAATGTAAAGAATGTGTAATGTAGATATTAGTAATATTTTTTTTTATTTAAATTAAATTAGGGGACATTGTAACATTTATAGAATGGGCTATATAATATTATTTAAGAATTGGAAGAATATATTAGAAATAACTCACACAAAATTTAAAAAGAAATTCATTAAAAGATTGGTTAGGTTAAAATTGAAACTAAATTTAGGTAAAAGCCTAGATTAGTAAATAAGATATTTGAACTGTAAATACATAAAGAAATTTGTTGTATCAAATAAAATTTAAAACAAGATAATCTAATAATAGTTATATGTTAAACAAAATTGTAAATATTAGTAAAATAGGGCATAAGTAATTACTTGAAGGAAAAAGTGAAAAACGATTGTAAACAATGTAAGGTTATGTTTGGAAAAGTCCAGTCAAAACACACACATTTCGAAATATTACAAAAGTAAAACACAAAGACACTTCACACACTAATAATAGTAATTAAATAAACACTGGAAGGTTGGTTAAGGATCGGAAAATTGAAACAGTATGTTAACAAAATTAAAACTGGTGAAAATAGTTCGTTGACATTAACAGATGTGAAAGTAAAGAAATAGGTCAAGTGTGCAGTCGACTATAGTGAGAAGAAATTGAACTAAATTATAGCAACATGTGTTTTAGAAGAAGGAGAAGCCGCCATATTAAAAAAAACAAACAATTGTTTAAAATCTAAGGACGCGTAGTTAGAGTCTGGCGTGGGACGCCGAGTAAGGTAGCGAATCTGCCAGGACCAGTCAAAATTCTATTTATTAGAAACTTCGTCAAAATTATACAGTTTTGTGAGGAAACTTGGCCAGATTAAACAGGAATAAGTGAATTAAAAGATATAATAAAGTGTAAATATAATTTAAAGGAACTAAAACGAATTTAAGTGTGTAAAAAGTGAAATTAAAGACAACGGAATTCTACGTGTGAGCAAGCAGCCATTCGCCGTTATTTGATAAGTTAAGTACCTAGCTCTATATAAAAAATAAACTTTAGTGGTCTCTTAGGATAATAGGGAAGTTTAATTTTGTACATTAGAATATCTTGTGATTAATAGAAATAAGATCATAATCCAGTTCAAATAGTTTCGCCTTTTTGCTTATTCCAAATTAAAGTTTTTCCATCAGGAAAATATTTATTAAAACTAATTTCAAAATTTAATATTGTTTTTTTTCAAAATTTATTTAATTAACAAAAGAAGTAAAAATATAGCCCATGCTATAAACCCCGAGATTGTAAGAGATCGTAAAATTAGCCAAGGGTATTAAAATTGTGTAACTATAAAATCAAAAGAAATAAGAGTTAAAGCGAGTTTGGTAAAACTTGTTAAGTTATAAATTTTTGTTTTGTGTTTATTGTTTAAATGTTGAGATGAAATTGTGATAATAAAGAATTATGAATTGTTCCTGAGTTGTTTGTGTTTTAACTAGAAATAAAATATCTTCATTTAAATAAAATATTTAATAATATAAACCCCGTTGTATCGCGGCACGGAAAAATATGTAATAATATATATATATATATAAAATACGTTTTCTTGTTTAATAATTTAAAACAACATAGGTTATTCAAATACAAGAATATTTATTATTTTATATCCAAAGCTTTTCGTTGGCAAACAGTACCAACATCATCAGGAATATTTCTGGTGTTGTTTTAATATATATATATATATATATATATATATATATATATATATATATATATATATATATATATATATATAAACTGTTGTATATGAAAGTTGTATTATTGAAAACACAGTAACCTTTATAGCTTAAAAACCTAATACAGTACTGCCTAATAAACACGTCGAGTTTGATCTTATTTCACTTGAAAATACTTATCAATGAATAAAATATCAGTTTTTATTCAAATTTAGACTTGCGCTTTTTGTATTGGGCTGCTCAGTGTGAAATTTCTCCCTCTTAACGGAAGGCAGGTCTGGATGGTTGGTGAGTGCGAGTGCGCGTGTGAGAGCCAGGTAGCTGACCCTCCTCTACCCTTTTCTATAAAAACAGAACTATAGTGTGTAGATAGTACGGGGGAAATATTTATCACCTTTTATATTTTTTCGCTGTGAAAACCTGCCACTAATTACATTAATACTAAATATTCACTGTTTGTTGATGACGTACAGCTAATTTCGTGTAAATCCAATCAGAATTCTGGCGATAATACAAATAAATGACTGGAAGATACAAAAGCACAAATCAATTAGGCACGTGCACTCGCTCTAAACTTCAAGTATTCAACCTAGAGGGTGCATCTAAGGTGAGCAGATATCTAGATAATAAAATCTAAAGCTTTTGGGTTCGAAATGAATATCCCCACTAAAGCGGTTGGCTTGTGGAGATAACCATAGATTCTTTTTGAATTTAGAGACTGTTCGGTAACATACTCATTAACAATGTTGGCGTTGGGTTGTCTTAGCGAGCAACGTCGAAGACAACCGAAGTGCGTACCTAACGAGAAAACGCCTTTCTCCCGTCTACCCTCTACTATAGATTAAGCATCTAACAAGTTGAAACGTTGCGACGGACCACCGGGAACTGCTGCGGTTGGGATAAATCTTGGCATCATTGACATGACAGTAAACTACGCCACATTACAGTAAACTGTACTGAGAATTTGTACTTTAAAGTCATTTAATATGATAACTTCAATTTATTGCTTAAAGTAGTCTATTCATTATATATTTGATAAAATAATTTTATTTTAATATTGAGAAAGTATTAAGTCAGTATTTTGCCAAAACGGGACAAATAAACGTCCGTGGAGGATAGTCTACACAGCAACACAAATTTCTGGAAAACGGAACTGTCCCGTTGAAAAGGGGACGTCTGGTTACCTTAGATATAGCTTCGTTTCCCTATATCCTTTGTAGCGCCAAAGGGATGTATAAAAACAACTAGCTGTGAATAAAGGCATCATAGAGGAGTAGAAAAACAACTAAAGACTGTATTAAGACATCTAAACTGTGTTTAAAGACCATTAACTATAATATAAATACAACTAGGATGTGAATAAAGATAACTAAGGCGGGTACAATGAATAAATACAACTTGGGGCTGTATAGTGCATATAGACAACGAAGGGATGTATAAAAACCACTAGCGGTGAATAAAGGTATCAAAGAGGAATGGAAACACAAAAAACACAAACTAAAGGCTGTAGAAAGACATATAAACTGTGTATAAAGACAATTAACATTAGTATAAATACAACTAGGATTGAATAAAGAAAAATAAGGAGCGTACAATGAATAAAGACAACTTGGGGCTGTATAATGCATAAAGACAATAAAAGAATATATAAAAACAGCTAGCAGTGAATAAAGGCGTCAAAGAGGAGTAGAAAGACTACTAAAAGGTTTAGAAAGACATCTAAAAGATGTATAAAGACAAATAACAATAGTATAAATACAACTAGGATGTGAATAAAGAAAAATAAGGAGCGTAAAATGAATAAAGACAACTTGGGGCTGTATAAATCATAAAGACAACTTGGGGCTGTATAAAGCATAAAGACAACGAAAGGGTGTTTAAAAACAACTATCAGAGTATAAAGGCGTCAAAGAGGAGTAGAAATACAACTAAAAGGTGTAGAAAGACATCTAAACGATGTATAAAGACAATTAATAGTAATTTAAATACAACTAGGATTTGAATAATGAAAAATAAGGAGCGTAAAATGAATAAAGATAACTTGGGTCTGTATAAAGCATAAAGACAACGAGGGGATGTTTAAAAACAACTAGCGGTGAATAAAGGCATCAAAGAAAAGTAGAAAGACAACTAATATCTGTATAAAGACAATTAACAGTAGTAACAGTAGATAATTAACAGTACAATTAGAATGTGAATAAAGAACATAAGGAGCGTACAATGAATAAAGACAAATTGGGGCTCTATAGTGCATAAAGATAACGAGGGGGTTTTTTAAAGCAACTAGCAGTGAATAAAGGGATCTAAGGGGTGTAGAAGGCAACTAAAAGGTGTAGAAAGACATCTAAGCTGTACATAGTGTAGAAAGACATCTAACCTGTACATAGTGTAAAAAGACATCTAGGCTGTACATAGTGTAAAAAGACATCTAAGCTGTACATAGTGTAAAAAGACATCTAAGCTGTAGATAGTGTAAAAAGACATCTAAGCTGTACATAGTGTAGAAAGAACTCTAAGCTGTACATAGTGTAGAAAGACATCTAAGTTGTACATAGTGTAAAAAGACATCTAAGCTGTACATAGTGTAAAAAGACATCTAAGCTGTACATAGTGTAGAAGGACATCTAAGCTGTACATAGTGTAAAAAGACATCTAAGCTGTACATAGTGTAAAAAGACATCTAAGCTGTACATAGTGTAAAAAGACATCTAAGCTGTACATAGTGTAGAAAGACATCTAAGTTGTACTTAGTGTAAAAAGACATCTAAGCTGTACATAGTGTAAAAAGACATCTAAGCTGTACATAGTGTAAAAAGACATCTAAGCTGTACATAGTGTAAAAAGACATCTAAGCTTTACATAGTGTAAAAAGACATCTAAGCTGTACATAGTGTAAAAAGACATCTAAGCTGTACATAGTGTAAAAAGACATCTAAGCTGTACATAGTGTAAAAAGACATCTAAGCTGTACATAGTGTAAAAAGACATCTAAGCTGTACATAGTGTAAAAAGACATCTAAGCTGTACATAGTGTAAAAAGATATCTAAGCTGTACATAGTGTAGAAAGACATCTAAGCTGTACATAGTGTAAAAAGACATCTAAGCTGTACATAGTGTAAAAAGACATCTAACCTGTACATAGTGTAAAAAGACATCTAAGCTGTACATAGTGTAAAAAGACATCTAAGCTGTACATAGTGTAAAAAGACATCTAAGCTGTACATAGTGTAGAAAGACATCTAAGCTGTACATAGTGTAAAAAGATATCTAAGCTGTACATAGTGTAGAAAGACATCTAAGCTGTACATAGTGTAAAAAGACATCTAAGCTGTACATAGTGTAAAAAGACATCTAAGCTGTACATAGTGTAAAAAGACATCTAAGCTGTACATAGTGTAGAAAGACATCTAAGCTGTACATAGTGTAGAAAGACATCTAAGCTGTACATAGTGTAAAAGCACATCTAAGCTGTACATAGTGTAAAAGGACATCTAAGCTGTACATAGTGTAAAAAGACATCTAAGCTGTACATAGTGTAAAAAGACATCTAAGCTGTACATAGTGTAAAAAGACATCTAAGCTGTACATAGTGTAGAAAGACATCTAAGCTGTACATAGTGTAGAAAGACATCTAAGCTGTACATAGTGTAAAAAGACATCTAAGCTTTACATAGTGTAAAAAGACATCTAAGCTGTACATAGTGTAAAAAGACATCTAAGCTGTACATAGTGTAAAAAGACATCTAAGCTGTACATAGTGTAAAAAGACATCTAAGCTGTACATAGTGTAAAAAGACATGTAAGCTGTACATACTGTAAAAAGACATCTAAGCTTTACATAGTGTAGAAAGACATCTAAGCTGTACATAGTGTAAAAAGACATCTAAGCTGTACATAGTGTAAAAAGACATCTAAGCTGTACATAGTGCAAAAAGACATCTAAGCTGTACATAGTGTAAAAAGACATCTAAGCTGTACATAGTGTAAAAAGACATCTAAGCTGTACATAGTGTAAAAAGACATCTAAGCTGTACATAGTGTAGAAAGACAATCAAAGGATGGATATAGAGAACTAATGGATGCATAAAAACACTAAGACGACAGAAAGACCTCTAAGGGCTGTATTCAGAAAGCTAATGAATATATAAAAGCAACTCGTTGGCGTATAAAGACAAATAAGGCATGTATAGGGACTGTTAAGGGTCGTATAAAACCGTATGTATGAATGTAAAAAAACAACTAGTGGGCGTATAAAGACAAATAAGGCATGTATAGGGACTGTAAAGAGCGTATAAAACCATATGTATGAATGTATAAAAACAACTAGTGGGCGTATAAAGACAAATAAGGCATGTATAGGGACTGTTAAGGGGCGGCATAAACCATATATATAAATGTATAAAAAAAAACTAGTGGGCGTATGAAGACAAATAAGGCATGTAAAGGGACTGTTAATGGGCGTATAAAACCGTATGTATGAATGTATAAAAACCACTAGTGGGCGTATAAAGACAAATAAGACATGTATAGGGACTGTAAAGAGCGTAAAAAACCATATGTATGAATGTATAAAAACAACTAGTGGGCGTATAAAGACAAATAAGGCATGTATAGGGACTGTTAAGGGGCGGATTAAACCATATATATAAATGTATTAAAAAAAACTAGTGGGCGTATGAAGACAAATAAGGCATGTAAAGGGACTGTTAATGGGCGTATAAAACCGTATGTATGAATGTATAAAAACCACTAGTGGGCGTATAAAGACAAATAAGACATGTATAGGGACTGTAACGGGCGTATAAAACCATATGTATGAATGTATAAAAACAACTAGTGGGCGTATAAAGACTAATAAGGCATGTATAGGGACTGTTAAGGGGCGTATTAAACCGTATATATAAATGTATAAAAAAAAACTAGTGGGCGTATGAAGACAAATAAGGCATGTAAAGGGACTGTTAAAGGGCGTATGAAACCGTATGTATGAATGTATAAAAACCACTAGTGGGCGTATAAAGACAAATAAGACATGTATAGGGACTGTAAAGGGCGTATAAAACCATATGTATGAATGTATAAAAACAACTAGTGGGCGTATAAAGACTAATAAGGCATGTATAGGGACTGTTAAGGGGCGTATTAAACCGTATATATAAATGTATAAAAAAAAACTAGTGGGCGTATAAAGACAAATAAGGCATGTATAGGGACTGTTAAGGGGCGGATTAAACCATATATATAAATGTATAAAAAAAAACTGGTGGGCGTATGAAGACAAATAAGGCATGTAAAGGGACTGTTAATGGGCGTATAAAACCGTATGTATGAATGTATAAAAACCACTAGTGGGCGTATAAAGACAAATAAGACATGTATAGGGACTGTAACGGGCGTATAAAACCATATGTATGAATGTATAAAAACAACTAGTGGGCGTATAAAGACTAATAAGGCATGTATAGGGACTGTTAAGGGGCGTATTAAACCGTATATATAAATGTATAAAAAAAAACTAGTGGGCGTATGAAGACAAATAAGGCATGTAAAGGGACTGTTAAAGGGCGTATGAAACCGTATGTATGAGTGTATAAAAACCACTAGTGGGCGTATAAAGACAAATAAGACATGTATAGGGACTGTAACGGGCGTATAAAACCATATGTATGGATGTATAAAAAACAACTAGTGTGCGTATAAAGACAAATAAGGCATGTATGGGGACTTTTAAGAGTCGTATAAAACCGTATGTATGAATGTAAAAAAAACAACTAGTGTGCGTATAAAGACAAATAAGGAATGTATAGGGACTGTTAAGGGTCGTATAAAACCGTATGTATGAATGTAAAAAAACAACTAGTGGGCGTATAAAAACAAATAAGGCATGTATAGAGACTGTTAAGAACGTATAAAACCGTATGTATGAATGTAAAAAAACAACTAGTGGGCGTATAAAGACAAATAAGGCATGTGTAGAGACTGTTAAGATCGTATAAAACCGTATGTATGAATGTAAAAAAAACAACTAGTGTGCGTATGAAGACAAATAAGGCATGTATAGAGACTGTTAAGATCGTATAAAACCGTATGTATGAATGTTAAAAAAACAACTAGTGTGCGTATAAAGACAAATATGGAATGTATAGGGACTGTTAAGGGTCGTATAAAACCGTATGTATGAATGTAAAAAAAACAACTACTGTGCGTATAAAGACAAATAAGGCATGTATGGGGACTTTTAAGAGTCGTATAAAACCGTATGTATGAATGTAAAAAAAAACAACTAGTGTGCGTATAAAGACAAATTATGCATGTATGGGGACGTTTAAGGGTCGTATAAAACCGTATGTATGAATGTATAAAAACAACTAGTGGGCGTATAAAGACAAATAAGGCATGTATAGGGACTGTTAAGGGTCGTATAAAACTGTATGTATGAATGTATAAAAACAACTAGTGGGCGTATAAAGACAAATAAGGCATGTATAGGGACTGTTAAGGGTCGTATAAAACCGTATGTATGAATGTATAAAAAAACTAGTGGGCGTATAAAGACAAATAAGGCATGTATAGGGACTGTTAAGGGTCGTATAAAACCGTATGTATGAATGTATAAAAACAACTAGTGGGCGTATAAAGACAAATAAGGCATGTATAGGGACTGTTAAGGGTCGTATAAAACCGTATGTATGAATGTATAAAAACAACTAGTGGGCGTATAAAGACAAATAAGGCATGTATAGAGACTGTTAAGATCGTATAAAACCATATGTATGAATGTAAAAAAACAACTAGTGGGCGTATAAAGACAAATAAGGCATGTATAGGGACTGTTAAGGGTCGTATAAAACCGTATGTATGAATGTATAAAAACAACTAGTGGGCGTATAAAGACAAATAAGGCATGTATAGAGACTGTTGAGGGGCGTATAAAACCGTATCTATGAATGTATAAAAACAACTGGTGGGCGTATAAAGACAAATAAAGCATGTATAGGGAATGTTAAGGGTCGTATAAAACCGTATGTATGAATGTAAAAAAACAATTAGTGGGCGTATAAAGACAAATAAAGCATGTATAGGGACTGTTAAGGGTCGTATAAAACCGTATGTATGAATGTATAAAAACAACTAGTGGGCGTATAAAGACAAATAAGGCATGTATAGGGACTGTTAAGGGTCGTATAAAACCATATGTATGAATGTAAAAAAACAACTAGTGGGCGTATAAAGACATATAGGGCATGTATAGGGACTGTTAAGGGTCGTATAAAACCGTATGTATGAATGTAAAAAACAACTAATGGGCGTATAAAGACAAATAAGGCATGTATTGAGACTGTTAAGATCGTATAAAACCATATGTATGAATGTAAAAAAACAACTAGTGGGCGTATAAAGACAAATATGGCATGTATAGAGACTGTTAAGATCGTATAAAACCGTATGTATGATGTAAAAAAACAACTAGTGGGCGTATAAAGACAAATAAGGCATGTATAGAGACTGTTAAGATCGTATAAAACTGTATGTATGAATGTAAAAAAACAACTAGTGTGCGTATGAAGACAAATAAGGCATGTATGGGGACTTTTAAGGGTCGTAAAAAAACCGTATGTATGAATGTATAAAAACAACTAGTGGGCGTATAAAGACAAATAAGGCATGTATAGGGACTGTTAAGGGTCGTATAAAACCATATGTATGAATGTAAAAAAACAACTAGTGGGCGTATAAAGACAAATAGGGCATGTATAGGGACTGTTAAGGGTCGTATAAAACCGTATGTATGAATGTAAAAAAACAACTAGTGGGCGTATAAAGACAAATAAGGCATGTATTGAGACTGTTAAGATCGTATAAAACCATATGTATGAATGTAAAAAAACAACTAGTGGGCGTATAAAGACAAATAAGGCATGTATAGAGACTGTTAAGATCGTATAAAACCGTATGTATGATGTAAAAAAACAACTAGTGGGCGTATAAAGACAAAAAAGGCATGTATAGAGACTGTTAAGATCGTATAAAACCGTATGTATGAATGTAAAAAAACAACTAGTGTGCGTATGAAGACAAATAAGGCATGTATGGGGACTTTTAAGGGTCGTATAAAACCGTATGTATGAATGTAAAAAAACAACTACTGGGCGTATAAAGACAAATAAGGCATGTATAGGGACTGTTAAGAGTCGTATAAAACCGTATGTATTAATGTAAAAAAAACAACTAGTGTGCGTATAAAGACAAAAAAAGAATGTATAGGGACTGTTAAGGGTCGTGTAAAACCGTATGTATGAATGTAAATAAACAACTAGTGGGCGTATAAAGACAAATAAGGCATGTATAGAGACTGTTAAGATCGTATAAAACCGTATGTATGAATGTAAAAAACAACTAGTGGGCGTATGAAGACAAATAAGGCATGTATAGAGACTGTTAAGATCGTATAAAACCGTATGTATGAATGTAAAAAAACAACTAGTGGGCGTATAAAGACAAATAAGGCATGTATAGAGACTGTTAAGATCGTATAAAACGGTATGTATGAATGTAAAAAAACAACTAGTGTGCATATGAAGACAAATAAGGCATGTATGGGGACTTTTAAGGGTCGTATAAAACCGTATGTATGAATGTAAAAAAACAACTAATGGGCGTATAAAGACAAATAAGGCATGTATTGAGACTGTTAAGATCGTATAAAACCATATGTATGAATGTAAAAAAACAACTAGTGGGCGTATAAAGACAAATAAGGCTTGTATAGAGACTGTTAAGATCGTATAAAACCGTATGTATGATGTAAAAAAACAACTAGTGGGCGTATAAAGACAAATAAGGCATGTATAGAGACTGTTAAGATCGTATAAAACTGTATGTATGAATGTAAAAAAACAACTAGTGTGCGTATGAAGACAAATAAGGCATGTATAGGGACTTTTAAGGGTCGTATAAAACCGTATGTATGAATGTATAAAAACAACTAGTGGGCGTATAAAGACAAATAAGGCGTGTATAGGGACTGTTAAGGGTCGTATAAAACCATATGTATGAATGTAAAAAAACAACTAGTGGGCGTATAAAGACAAATAGGGCATGTATAGGGACTGTTAAGGGTCGTATAAAACCGTATGTATGAATGTAAAAAAACAACTAGTGGGCGTATAAAGACAAATAAGGCATGTATTGAGACTGTTAAGATCGTATAAAACCATATGTATGAATGTAAAAAAACAACTAGTGGGCGTATAAAGACAAATAAGGCATGTATAGAGACTGTTAAGATCGTATAAAACCGTATGTATGATGTAAAAAAACAACTAGTGTGCGTATGAAGACAAATAAGGCATGTATGGGGACTTTTAAGGGTCGTATAAAACCGTATGTATGAATGTAAAAAAACAACTACTGGGCGTATAAAGACAAATAAGGCATGTATAGGAACTGTTAAGAGTCGTATAAAACCGTATGTATTAATGTAAAAAAAACAACTAGTGTGCGTATAAAGACAAAAAAAGAATGTATAGGGACTGTTAAGGGTCGTGTAAAACCGTATGTATGAATGTAAAAAAACAACTAGTGGGCGTATAAAGACAAATAAGGCATGTATAGAGACTGTTAAGATCGTATAAAACCGTATGTATGAATGTAAAAAACAACTAGTGGGCGTATGAAGACAAATAAGGCATGTATAGAGACTGTTAAGATCGTATAAAACCGTATGTATGAATGTAAAAAAACAACTAGTGGGCGTATAAAGACAAATAAGGCATGTATAGAGACTGTTAAGATCGTATAAAACGGTATGTATGAATGTAAAAAAACAGCTAGTGTGCGTATGAAGACAAATAAGGCATGTATGGGGACTTTTAAGGGTCGTATAAAACCGTATGTATGAATGTAAAAAAACAACTAGTGGGCGTATAAAGACAAATAAGGCATGTATAGGGACTGTTAAGGGTCGTAGAAAACCGTATGTATGAATGTATAAAAACAACTAGTGGGCGTATAAAGACAAATAAGGCATGTATAGGGACTGATAAGGGTCGTATAAAACCGTATGTATGAATGTATAAAAACAACTTGTGGGCGTATAAAGACAAATAAGGCATGTATAGGTACTGTTAAGGGGCGTATTAAACCGTGTCTATGAATGTATAAAAACAACTAGTGGGCGTATAAAGTCAAATAAGGCATGTATAGAGACTGTTGAGGGGCGTATAAAACCGTATCTATGAATGTATAAAAACAACTAGTGGGCGTATAAAGACATATAAGGCATGTATAGAGACTGTTGAGGGGCGTATAAAACCGTATGTATGAATGTATAAAAAACAACTAGTGGCGTATAAAGACAGATAAGACATGTATAGGGACTGTTAAGGGTCGTATAAAACCGTATGTATGAATGTAAAAAAACAACTAGTGGGCGTATAAAGACAAATAAGGCATGTATAGGGACTGTTAAGGGTCGTATAAAACCGTATGTATGAATGTATAAAAACAACTAGTGGGCGTATAAAGACAAATAAGGCATGTATAGGGACTGTTAAGGGTCGTATAAAACCGTATGTATGAATGTAAAAAAACAACTAGTGGGCGTATAAAGACAAATAAGGCATGTATAGGGACTGTTAAGGGTCGTATAAAACCGTATGTATGAATGTAAAAAAACAACTAGTGGGCGTATAAAGACAAATAAGGCATGTATAGGGACTGTTAAGGGTCGTATAAAACCGTATGTATGAATGTATAAAAACAACTAGTGGGCGTATAAAGACAAATAAGGCATGTATAAGGACTGTTAAGGGTCGTATAAAACCGTATGTATGAATGTAAAAAAACAACTAGTGGGCGTATAAAGACAAATAAGGCAAGTATAGGGACTGTTAAGGGTCGTATAAAACCGTATGTATGAATGTATAAAAACAACTAGTGGGCGTATAAAGACAAATAAGGCATGTATAGGGACTGATAAGGGTCGCATAAAACCGTATGTCTGAATGTATAAAAACAACTAGTGGGCGTATAAAGACAAATAAGGCATGTATAGGGACTGTTAAGGGTCGTATAAAACCGTATGTATGAATGTATAAAAACAACTAGTGGGCGTATAAAGACAAATAAGTCATGTATAGGGACTGATAAGGGTCGTATAAAACCGTATGTATGAATGTATAAAAAATACTTGTGGGCGTATAAAGACAAATAAGGCATGTATAGGTACTGTTAAGGGGCGTATTAAACCGTGTCTATGAATGTATAAAAACAACTAGTGGGCGTATAAAAACAAATAAGGCATGTATAGGGACTGTTAAGGGTCGTATAAAACCGTATGTATGAATGTATAAAAACAACTAGTGGGCGTATAAAGACAAATAAGGCATGTATAGGGACCGTTAAGGGTCGTATAAAACCGTATGTATGAATGTATAAAAACCACTAGTGGGCGTATAAAGACAAATAAAGCATGTATAGGGACTGTTAAGGGTCGTATAAAACCGTATGTATGAATGTATAAAAACCACTAATGGGGGTATAAAGACAAATAAGGCATGTATAGGTACTGTTAAGGGTCGTATAAAACCGTATGTATGAATGTATAAAAACAACTAGTGTGCGTATAAAGACAAATAAGGCATGTATAGGGACTGTTAAGGGTCGTATAAAACCGTATGTATGAATGTAAAAAAACAACTAGTGGGCGTATAAAGACAAATAAGGCATGTATAGAGACTGTTAAGATCGTATAAAACCATATGTATGAATGTAAAAAAACAACTAGTGGGCGTATAAAGACAAATAAGGCATGTATAGGGACTGTTAAGGGTCGTATAAAACCGTATGTATGAATGTATAAAAACAACTAGTGGGCG
Organism: Prosapia bicincta; assembly: GCA_036971475.1. Lineage (NCBI taxonomy): Eukaryota > Metazoa > Arthropoda > Insecta > Hemiptera > Cercopidae > Prosapia > Prosapia bicincta. The sequence goes on from JBAIZL010000005.1 coordinate 266,185,711, forward strand.
TATAAAGACAAATAAGGCATGTATAGAGACTGTTGAGGGGCGTATAAAACCGTATCTATGAATGTATAAAAACAACTAGTGGGCGTATAAAGACAAATAAGGCATGTATAGAGACTGTTAAGATCGTATAAAACCGTATGTATGATGTAAAAAAACAACTAGTTGGCGTATAAAGACAAATAAGACATGTATAGAGACTGTTAAGATCGTATAAAACCGTATGTATGAATGTAAAAAAACAACTAGTGTGCGTATGAAGACAAATAAGGCATGTATAGGGACTGTTAAAGGTCGTATAAAACCGTATGTATGAATGTAAAAAAACAACTAGTGGGCGTATAAAGACAAATAAGGCATGTATAGGGACTGTTAAGGGTCGTATAAAACCGTATGTATGAATATATAAAAACAACTAGTGGGCGTATAAAGACAAATAAGGCATGTATAGAGACTGTTAAGATCGTATAAAACCGTATGTATGAATGTAAAAAAACAACTAGTGGGCGTATAAAGACAAATAAGGCATGTATAGGGACTGTTAAGAGTCGTATAAAACCGTATGTATGAATGTAAAAAAAACAACTAGTGGGCGTATAAAGACAAATAAGGCATGTATAGGGACTGTTAAGGGTCGTATAAAACCGTATGTATGAATGTATAAAAACAACTAGTGGGCGTATAAAGACAAATAAGGCATGTATAGGGACTGTTAAGAGTCGTATAAAACCGTATGTATGAATGTAAAAAAACAACTAGTGGGCGTATAAAGACAAATAAGGCATGTATAGGTACTGTTAAGGGGCGTATTAAACCGTGTCTATGAATGTATAAAAACAACTAATGGGCGTATAAAGACAAATAAGGCATGTATAGAGACTGTTGAGGGGCGTATAAAACCGTATCTATGAATGTATAAAAACAACTAGTGGACGTATAAAGTCTAATAAGGCATGTATAGAGACTGTTGAGGGGCGTATAAAACCGTATGTATGAATGTATAAAAAACAACTAGTGGGCGTATAAAGACAAATAAGGCATGTATAGGGACTGATAAGGGTCGTATAAAACCGTATGTCTGAATGTATAAAAACAACTAGTGGGCGTATAAAGACAAATAAGGCATGTATATTGACTGTTAAGGGTCGTATAAAACCGTATGTATGAATGGATAAAAACAACTAGTGGGCGTATAAAGACAAATAAGGCATGTATAGGGACTGATAAGGGTCGTATAAAACCGTATGTATGAATGTATAAAAACAACTTGTGGGCGTATAAAGACAAATAAGGCATGTATAGGTACTGTTAAGGGGCGTATTAAACCGTGTCTATGAATGTATAAAAACAACTAGTGGGCGAATAAAGACAAATAAGGCATGTATAGGGACTGTTAAGGGTCGTATAAAACCGTATGTATGAATGTATAAAAACAACTAGTGGGCGTATAAAGACAAATAAGGCATGTATAGGGACTGTTAAGGGTCGTATAAAACCGTATGTATGAATGTATAAAAACAACTAGTGGGCGTATAAAGACAAATAAAGCATGTATAGGGACTGTTAAGGGTCGTATAAAACCGTATGTATGAATGTATAAAAACAACTAATGGGCGTATAAAGACAAATAAGGCATGTATAGGGACTGTTAAGGGTCGTATAAAACCGTATGTATGAATGTATAAAAACAACTAGTGGGCGTATAAAGACAAATGAGGCATGTATAGGGACTGTTAAGGGTCGTATAAAACCGTATGTATGAATGTATAAAAACAACTAGTGGGCGTATAAAGACAAATAAGGCATGTATAGGTACTGTTAAGGGTCGTATAAAACCGTATGTATGAATGTATAAAAACAACTAGTGTGCGTATAAAGACAAATAAGGCATGTATAGGGACTGTTAAGGGTCGTATAAAACCGTATGTATGAATGTAAAAAAACAACTAGTGGGCGTATAAAGACAAATAAGGCATGTATAGAGACTGTTAAGATCGTATAAAACCATATGTATGAATGTAAAAAAACAACTAGTGGGCGTATAAAGACAAATAAGGCATGTATAGGGACTGTTAAGGGTCGTATAAAACCGTATGTATGAATGTATAAAAACAACTAGTGGGCGTATAAAGACAAATAAGGCATGTATAGAGACTGTTGAGGGGCGTATAAAACCGTATCTATGAATGTATAAAAACAACTAGTGGGCGTATAAAGACAAATAAGGCATGTATAGGGACTGATAAGGGTCGTATAAAACCGTATGTCTGAATGTATAAAAACAACTAGTGGGCGTATAAAAACAAATAAGGCATGTATAGAGACTGTTGAGGGGCGTATAAAACCGTATCTATGAATGTATAAAAACAACTAGTGGGCGTATAAAGACAAATAAGGCATGTATAGGGACTGTTAAGGGTCGTATAAAACCGTATGTATGAATGTATAAAAACAACTTGTGGGCGTATAAAGACAAATAAGGCATGTATAGGTACTGTTAAGGGGCGTATTAAACCGTGTCTATGATTGTATAAAAACAACTAGTGGGCGTATAAACACAAATAAGGCATGTATAGAGACTTTTGAGGGGCGTATAAAACCGTATCTATGAATGTATAAAAACAACTAGTGGGCGTATAAAGACAAATAAGGCATGTATAGAGACTGTTAAGATCGTATAAAACCGTATGTATGATGTAAAAAAACAACTAGTTGGCGTATAAAGACAAATAAGGCATGTATAGAGACTGTTAAGATCGTATAAAACCGTATGTATGAATGTAAAAAAACAACTAGTGTGCGTATGAAGACAAATAAGGCATGTATAGGGACTGTTAAAGGTCGTATAAAACCGTATGTATGAATGTAAAAAAACAACTAGTGGGCGTATAAAGACAAATAAGGCATGTATAGGGACTGTTAAGGGTCGTATAAAACCGTATGTATGAATATATAAAAACAACTAGTGGGCGTATAAAGACAAATAAGGCATGTATAGAGACTGTTAAGATCGTATAAAACCGTATGTATGAATGTAAAAAAACAACTAGTGGGCGTATAAAGACAAATAAGGCATGTATAGAGACTGTTAAGATCGTATAAAACCGTATGTATGAATGTAAAAAAACAACTAGTGTGCGTATGAAGACAAATAAGGCATGTATGGGGACTTTTAAGGGTCGTATAAAACCGTATGTATGAATGTAAAATAACAACTACTGGGCGTATAAAGACAAATAAGGCATGTATAGGGACTGTTAAGGGTCGTATAAAACCGTATGTATGAATGTATAAAAACAACTAGTGGGCGTATAAAGACAAATAAGGCATGTATAGGGACTGTTAAGAGTCGTATAAAACCGTATGTATGAATGTAAAAAAACAACTAGTGGGCGTATAAAGACAAATAAGGCATGTATAGAGACTGTTAAGATCGTATAAAACCGTATGTATGAATGTAAAAAAACAACTAGTGTGCGTATGAAAACAAATAAGGCATGTATGGGGACTTTTAAGGGTCGTATAAAACCGTATGTATGAATGTAAAAAAACAACTACTGGGCGTATAAAGACAAATAAGGCATGTATAGGGACTGTTAAGGGTCGTATAAAACCGTATGTATGAATGTATAAAAACAACTAGTGGGCGTATAAAGACAAATAAGGCATGTATAGGGACTGTTAAGAGTCGTATAAAACCGTATGTATGAATGTAAAAAAAACAACTAGTGGGCGTATAAAGACAAATAAGGCATGTATAGGTACTGTTAAGGGGCGTATTAAACCGTGTCTATGAATGTATAAAAACAACTAATGGGCGTATAAAGACAAATAAGGCATGTATAGAGACTGTTGAGGGGCGTATAAAACCGTATCTATGAATGTATAAAAACAACTAGTGGACGTATAAAGTCTAATAAGGCATGTATAGAGACTGTTGAGGGGCGTATAAAACCGTATGTATGAATGTATAAAAAACAATAGTGGGCGTATAAAGACAAATAAGGCATGTATAGGGACTGATAAGGGTCGTATAAAACCGTATGTCTGAATGTATAAAAACAACTAGTGGGCGTATAAAGACAAATAAGGCATGTATAGGGACTGTTAAGGGTCGTATAAAACCGTATGTATGAATGGATAAAAACAACTAGTGGGCGTATAAAGACAAATAAGGCATGTATAGGGACTGATAAGGGTCGTATAAAACCGTATGTATGAATGTATAAAAACAACTTGTGGGCGTATAAAGACAAATAAGGCATGTATAGGTACTGTTAAGGGGCGTATTAAACCGTGTCTATGAATGTATAAAAACAACTAGTGGGCGAATAAAGACAAATAAGGCATGTATAGGGACTGTTAAGGGTCGTATAAAACCGTATGTATGAATGTATAAAAACAACTAGTGGGCGTATAAAGACAAATAAGGCATGTATAGGGACTGTTAAGGGTCGTATAAAACCGTATGTATGAATGTATAAAAACAACTAGTGGGCGTATAAAGACAAATAAAGCATGTATAGGGACTGTTAAGGGTCGTATAAAACCGTATGTATGAATGTATAAAAACAACTAATGGGCGTATAAAGACAAATAAGGCATGTATAGGGACTGTTAAGGGTCGTATAAAACCGTATGTATGAATGTATAAAAACAACTAGTGGGCGTATAAAGACAAATGAGGCATGTATAGGGACTGTTAAGGGTCGTATAAAACCGTATGTATGAATGTATAAAAACAACTAGTGGGCGTATAAAGACAAATAAGGCATGTATAGGTACTGTTAAGGGTCGTATAAAACCGTATGTATGAATGTATAAAAACAACTAGTGTGCGTATAAAGACAAATAAGGCATGTATAGGGACTGTTAAGGGTCGTATAAAACCGTATGTATGAATGTAAAAAAACAACTAGTGGGCGTATAAAGACAAATAAGGCATGTATAGAGACTGTTAAGATCGTATAAAACCATATGTATGAATGTAAAAAAACAACTAGTGGGCGTATAAAGACAAATAAGGCATGTATAGGGACTGTTAAGGGTCGTATAAAACCGTATGTATGAATGTATAAAAACAACTAGTGGGCGTATAAAGACAAATAAGGCATGTATAGAGACTGTTGAGGGGCGTATAAAACCGTATCTATGAATGTATAAAAACAACTAGTGGGCGTATAAAGACAAATAAGGCATGTATAGGGACTGATAAGGGTCGTATAAAACCGTATGTCTGAATGTATAAAAACAACTAGTGGGCGTATAAAAACAAATAAGGCATGTATAGAGACTGTTGAGGGGCGTATAAAACCGTATCTATGAATGTATAAAAACAACTAGTGGGCGTATAAAGACAAATAAGGCATGTATAGGGACTGTTAAGGGTCGTATAAAACCGTATGTATGAATGTATAAAAACAACTTGTGGGCGTATAAAGACAAATAAGGCATGTATAGGTACTGTTAAGGGGCGTATTAAACCGTGTCTATGATTGTATAAAAACAACTAGTGGGCGTATAAACACAAATAAGGCATGTATAGAGACTTTTGAGGGGCGTATAAAACCGTATCTATGAATGTATAAAAACAACTAGTGGGCGTATAAAGACAAATAAGGCATGTATAGAGACTGTTAAGATCGTATAAAACCGTATGTATGATGTAAAAAAACAACTAGTTGGCGTATAAAGACAAATAAGGCATGTATAGAGACTGTTAAGATCGTATAAAACCGTATGTATGAATGTAAAAAAACAACTAGTGTGCGTATGAAGACAAATAAGGCATGTATAGGGACTGTTAAAGGTCGTATAAAACCGTATGTATGAATGTAAAAAAACAACTAGTGGGCGTATAAAGACAAATAAGGCATGTATAGGGACTGTTAAGGGTCGTATAAAACCGTATGTATGAATATATAAAAACAACTAGTGGGCGTATAAAGACAAATAAGGCATGTATAGAGACTGTTAAGATCGTATAAAACCGTATGTATGAATGTAAAAAAACAACTAGTGGGCGTATAAAGACAAATAAGGCATGTATAGAGACTGTTAAGATCGTATAAAACCGTATGTATGAATGTAAAAAAACAACTAGTGTGCGTATGAAGACAAATAAGGCATGTATGGGGACTTTTAAGGGTCGTATAAAACCGTATGTATGAATGTAAAAAAACAACTACTGGGCGTATAAAGACAAATAAGGCATGTATAGGGACTGTTAAGGGTCGTATAAAACCGTATGTATGAATGTATAAAAACAACTAGTGGGCGTATAAAGACAAATAAGGCATGTATAGGGACTGTTAAGAGTCGTATAAAACCGTATGTATGAATGTAAAAAAAACAACTAGTGTGCGTATAAAGACAAAAAAAGAATGTATAGGGACTGTTAAGGGTCGTATAAAACCGTATGTATGAATGTAAAAAAACAACTAGTGGGCGTATAAAGACAAATAAGGCATGTATAGAGACTGTTAAGATCGTATAAAACCGTATGTATGAATGTAAAAAAACAACTAGTGGGCGTATAAAGACAAATAAGGCATGTATAGAGACTGTTAAGATCGTATAAAACGGTATGTATGAATGTAAAAAAACAACTAGTGTGCGTATGAAGACAAATAAGGCATGTATGGGGACTTTTAAGGGTCGTATAAAACCGTATGTATGAATGTAAAAAAACAACTAGTGGGCGTATAAAGACAAATAAGGCATGTATAGGGACTGTTAAGGGTCGTATAAAACCGTATGTATGAATGTATAAAAACAACTAGTGGGCGTATAAAGACAAATAAGGCATGTATAGGGACTGATAAGGGTCGTATAAAACCGTATGTATGAATGTATAAAAACAACTTGTGGGCGTATAAAGACAAATAAGGCATGTATAGGTACTGTTAAGGGGCGTATTAAACCGTGTCTATGAATGTATAAAAACAACTAGTGGGCGTATAAAGACAAATAAGGCATGTATAGAGACTGTTGAGGGGCGTATAAAACCGTATCTATGAATGTGTAAAAACAACTAGTGGGCGTATAAAGACAAATAAGGCATGTATAGAGACTGTTGAGGGGCGTATAAAACCGTATCTATGAATGTATAAAAACAACTAGTGGGTGTATAAAGACAAATAAGGCATGTATAGAGACTGTTGAGGGGCGTATAAAACCGTATCTATGAATGTATAAAAACAACTAGTGGGTGTATAAAGACCAATAAGGCATGTATAGAGACTGTTAAGTTCGTATAAAATCATATATATTGTGTATAGTGTATAAAGACAACGTAAGTGTAGAGTGTATATAGAAAACTAGGAGGTGAGTAGTATTTAAATTTAACTATGAAGTGTATGAAGACAAATAAGGGACATGTTTTAGACTGAGGTTGAATTTTAGAGAGACACTCTCCAGTATTTACATCTATCTCTCTGCTCTTTCGGCTTAAGACCTACGAAAGACTTAAGAGCGAGACCCCATGTACCTACATTCTTCATTTTTGACTACCTTTATTCTTTTCAAGATCCTCAAAAACACACTGGCCAGTATAAATAGTATATGTGAGGATAACCTCACATAAGTTAATTTTATTACATAATTATGTATATTTTACTGTTTATTAAATTTCTTCCGTTTGTGTCCTAAACCTACAATCATTGAAGTTGTATTAGAAAAAGTGCTTGTAGAGCATGAAACACTTATAATTAGCCCTATGCGTGTTGTAAAGCCTATATGAAGTAGAGAAAGTAGACGGCAGAGAAGACGAAAGGCTGGCGAAAGTTTGGTATACAATGAAAGAAGTTTTGTCGCTATGAGTAGGAGAGAAATAACGTACACACACATACGTCGAGAGTTTGACAGGAGGAATTTTCTTGTTAAAATGTCTCGTCACTCTAGTTTCAAGGTGTGTATGTTTCGAAGGGAGTTCGTTAACCCAGTCACGCACAATTAGTCAGTCATAACCATAACCAAAGGACAATAGATTATATTTTCACGGCTTATAAGTATTCTATTTGTTCGACAGTTAAGATTTTCTAGGAACCTTGAAGCGGTTGCTGTACTGAATCTTAACTATTTCTTTCAGCGTATCTTTTTAATATTAAACGAACAATTTGGTTGGTACTGGCGCCAAACGATTCCATGAAGACAATTCTACCTGAATTGTTATATTTTTTTCAGATATGTTGTACTTTTTGTAAAACTTAAATGGTTACTCTTGAATATTTGTCTTAGCAAACATTTTTTATAGTAAACAATAAAAAAATATTTATTAAAATAATATATATATAAAATAATATATTTAACGACCTCTCAATAAATCTTTGGGAATTTGCATCTATTATTCTGAAATATAAACTGTATTTTTTATATTTTTTACTATAAAGTGTAATTCAATCTTTTAGAATTTTTAAAGTTACCGTTTCTTCTCGTCTTTCTCCTAGATACCCATTTCCACTTCTGTATCTATTCTGGAGGAATCCTGAGACAAGGTAATTGAGCAAAGATTATTGTATAGCTCCCTTTATGTCGTAATTCCACCTTATCTTTCAGATCAGCAGAGATTCTTAGATTTATTTACCTTGATCTTATTTTTCATTCACAATGTCCCATCTTGATAAGCCGATGAAGACCCTCCAACGTTTTGCGTATTTATACTAAAATCTTGGATTTTATTTGTCAATTATTTATCACTAATCCTGTCAATGTAAGCAATCATTCCCTTTTTTACCAGTACCGTGTCTTGCGTTTACGCCATTTTCCGAAAAACCCTTGCGGTATTACAACATTCCATAGAGTGATTCCAGTTATCTATAGAAAGGGCTTTATTACGGAATATCTTTGCACCTGTTACGTGTTAAAAGTTCTAGCTCTTGTCCCTTTTTAATAGGTCAAGGTTGGGTGAGTCATGGACCAATATAAGCACCAATGTTTTTCTCATTACTCGTGTTTCCTGGTTCTGCTGAACAAGTGTTTGCCTCCATCTGTATTTTGTGACTTTCATTCCTTAGAGTCTTCTCTTTTCAAAGTCTTAAAGTTAGAAATTATTTCTTTGTAGCTTTTTCAAACAGAAGTTTACAATTTTTCTTTTTTGCACGTAATTTGGATGATTTTTTTAATGTCGATTTTGTTGATATTTATTGAACGTTTTTAAATTTGATCATTAATTTACTTATATTTACCTGTATTTCTGTTCGGCTTCTCAACAGAATATATCCTCTGTTTATATATAAATACCTCAGTTTCTATCTTTTCATTTTACATTTTAATGTAGGTTATTTAAACAAATATATTACTTGAGTATACTTTCCTCTTCCTATGGCGTGTGTATAAAGGCAACTAAGGAACGTATAGTATATAAAGAAAACTAAGAGAAGTATAATTTATTAAAACATATTAGGGGTGTATAAAAAACTAAAGGCCTTATAGGGTATAGAGAAAACCAAGGGATCTATAATTTACTAAAAACCTTAGAGGTGTATAAAAAACTAAAGGCCTTATAGCGTATAGAGAAAACCAAGGGATCTATAATTTATTAATAAACATTAGGGGTGTATAAAAAACTAAAGGCCTCATAGTGTATAGAGAAAACCAACGGATCTATAATTTACTAAAAACCTTAAGAGGTGTGTAAAAAACTAAAGGCCTTATAGCGTATAGAGAAAACCAAGGGATCTATAATTTACTAAAAGCCTTAGAGGTGTATAAAAATCTAAAGGCCTTATAGCGTATAGAGAAAACCAAGGGATCTATAATTTACTAAAAGCCTTAGAGGTGTATAAAAATCTAAAGGCCTTATAGCGTATAGAGAAAACCAAGGGATCTATAATTTACTAAAAACCTTAGAGGTGTATAAAAAACTAAAGGCCTTATAGCGTATAGAGAAAACCAAGGGATCTATAATTTATTAATAAATATTAGGGATGTATAAAAAACTAAAGGCCTCATAGTGTATAGAGAAAACTAAGGGATCTATAATTTACTAAAAACCTTAGAGGTGTATAAAAAACTAAAGGCCTTATAGCGTATAGAGAAAACCAAGGGATCTATAATTTATTAATAAATATTAGGGGTGTATAAAAAACTAAAGGCCTCATAGTGTATAGAGAAAACCAAGGGATCTATAATTTACTAAAAACCTTAGAGGTGTGTAAAAAACTAAAGGCCTTATAGCGTATAGAGAAAACCAAGGGATCTATAGTTTATTAATAAACATTAGGGGTGTATAAAAAACTAAAGGCCTCATAGTGTATAGAGAAAACCAAGGGATCTATAATTTACTAAAATCCTTAGAGGTGTATAGAAAACTTAAGGCATTATAGTGTATAGAGAAAACTAAGGGATCTATAATTTATTAATAAACATTAGGTGTGTATAAAAAACTAAAGGCCTCATAGTGTATAGAGAAATCTAAGGGGCCTATAATTTATTAAAAAGCATTGGGGGTGTATAAAAACTTCAGGCTTTATAGTGTATAGAGAAAGCTAAGTGACCTAAAATTTATTTTAAAAATTAGATGTGTATACAAAAACTAAAGGGCTAATAGTGTATAAAGAAAACTAAGTGGTCTATAATTTATCTAAAAAACATTAGGGTTGTCTAAAACACTAAAGGTCTTATAGTGTATAGAGAAAACTAAGGATCTTTCATTTTTTAAAAAAATTAGATGTGTATACAAAACTTAAAGGACTAATAGTGTATAATGAAAACTAAGGGATCTATAATTTATTAGAAAACAGGGGAACATAGAAAAAAAGGACTTATAGTGTTTAGAGAAAACTAGGAGGCCTATAATTTATTTAAAAAATTAGTGTTGTATAAAAAGACTAAACAGCTTATAAAGAAAGCAAAGAGGTCGATAATGTATTTTAAAAATTTAGAGGTGTATCCAAAAACTATACGGCCTATGGCGTATAGAGAAAACTAAGAAATCTATAACTTGTTTTAAAAATTGGAGGTGTATACAAAAACTAAAGGGCCTACAGTGTATAAGGAAAAATAATGGGTTTATAATTTATTGTAAGAATTAAAGGTGTATACTAAAACTAAAGGGCCTATAGTGTATACAGAAAACTAAGGGATCTATAATTTATTTAAGTGAATTAGGGGTGTATACAAAAACTAAAGGGCCTATAGTGTATAAAGAAAACTAAGGGATCTATAATTTATTTAAATGAATTAGGGGTGTATACAAAAACTAAAGGGTTTATAGTGTATAAAGAAAACTAAGGGATCTATAATTTATTTAAATGAATTATTGGTGTATACAAAAACTAAAGGGCCTATAGTGTATAAAGAAAACTAAGGGATCTATAATTTATTTAAATGAATTAGGGGTGTATACAAAAACTAAAGGGCCTATAGTGTATAAAGAAAACTAAAGGATCTATAATTTATTTAAATGAACTAGGGGTGTATACAAAAACTAAAGGGCCTATAGTGTATAAAGAAAACTAAAGGATCTATAATTTATTTAAATGAATTAGGGGTTTATACAAAAACTAAAGGGCCTCTAGTGTATAAAGAAAACTAAGGGATCTATAATTTATTTAAATGAATTAGGGGTGTATACAAAAACTAAAGGGCTTATAGTGTATAAAGAAAACTAAGGGATCTATAATTTATTTAAATGAATTAGGGGTGTATACAAAATCTAAAGGGCCTATAGTGTATAAAGAAAACTAAGGGATCTATAATTTATTTAAATGAATTAGGGGTGTATACAAAATCTAAAGGGCCTATAGTGTATAAAGAAAACTAAGGGATCTATAATTTATTTAAATGAACTAGGGGTGTATACAAAAACTAAAAGCCTATAGTGTATAAAGAAAACTAAGGGATCTATAATTTATTTAAATGAATTAGGGGTGTATACAAAAACTAAAGGGCCTATAGTGTATAAAGAAAACTAAGGGATCTATAATTTATTTAAATGAATTAGAGGTGTATACAAAAACTAAAGGGCCTATAGTGTATAAAGAAAACTAAGGGATCTATAATTTATTTAAATGAATTAGGGGTGTATACAAAAACTAAAGGGCCTATAGTGTATAAAGAAAACTAAGGGATCTATAATTTATTTAAATGAATTAGGGGTGTATACAAAAACTAAAGGGCCTATAGTGTATAAAGAAAACTAAGGGATCTATAATTTATTTAAATGAATTAGGGGTGTATACAAAAACTAAAGGGCCTATAGTGTATAAAGAAAACTAAGGGATCTATAATTTATTTAAATGAATTAGGGGTGTATACAAAAACTAAAGGGCCTATAGTGTATAAAGAAAACTAAGGGATCTATAATTTATTTAAATGAATTAGGGGTGTATACAAAAACTAAAGGGCCTATAGTGTATAAAGAAAACTAAGGGATCTATAATTTATTTAAATGAATTAGGGGTGTATACAAAAACTAAAGGGCCTATAGTGTATAAAGAAAACTAAGGGATCTATAATTTATTTAAATGAATTAGGGGTGTATACAAAAACTAAATGGCCTATAGTGTATAAAGAAAACTAAGGGATCTATAATTTATTTAAATGAATTAGGGGTGTATACAAAAACTAAAGGGCCTATAGTGTATAAAGAGAACTAAGGGATCTATAATTTATTTAAATTAACTGGGGGTGTATACAAAAACTAAAGAGTTTATAGTGTATATAGAAAATTAAGGGGTCTATATTTTTATTTTAAAATTTAGATGTGTATTCAAAAACTAAAGAGCTTATAGTGTATAAAGGAATCTAAGTTGTCCATAATTTATTTTAAAAATGTAGGGATGTATACAAAAACTAAACAACCTCTAGTGTATAAAGAAGACTAAGTTGTCTATAATTTATTAAAAAAAAACATTGGTAGTGTATAAAAAACTAAAAGCCTTCTAGTGTATAGAGAAATCTAAGAGGCTTATAATTTATTTTAATAAAATTAGTGGTGTATAAGAAGACTAAAGGCCTTATAGTGTATAAAGAAAACTAAGGGGTCTATAATTTATTAAAAAACATTAGGAGTGTGTAAAAAACTTAAGGCCTTATAGTGTACTGAGAAAACTAAGGGGCTAAAATTTATTTTACAAAATTAGCTTTGTATACAAAGACTTAATGGCTTATAGCGTATAAGGAAAACTAAGGGGTCGATAATTTATCTAAAAAACATTAGGGTTGTATAATAAACCAAAGGGTTAGTAGTGTATAAAGAAAACTAAGTGGTCTACAATTTATCTAAAAATCATTAGGTTTGCATAAAAAACTAAAGGCCTTAGAGTGTATAGAGAAAACTAAGAGGCCTATAATTTATTTTAAAAATTAGATGTGTATACAAAAACTAAAGGGCTAATAGCGTATAAAGAAAACTAAGTGGTCTATAATTTATCTAAAAGACATTAGGTGTGTATAAAAAACTAAAGACCTTATAATGTATAGAGAAAGCTAAGGGGCCTATTATTTATTTTAAAAATTAGTTGTTTATACAAAAACTAAAGGGCTAACAGTGTAGTGACTAAAGAAAAGTTGGGGGTCTATAATTTTTTTAAAAACCATTTGGGGTGCATTGAAAATTAAAGGCCTTGTACTGTATAGAGGAAACTAAGGGGTCTATAACGTATTTAAAAAAATTAGGGGTTTATACAAAAACTAAAAGGCTTATAGTGTATAAAGAAAACTAAGGGGTCTATAATTTATATTAAAAAATCAGGGGTGTATACAAAGACTAAAGATCCTATTGTGTATAAAGAAAACTAAGGCGTCTATAATATATTTTAAGAATTAGACTTATATACAAAAACTAAAGGACCTATACTGTATAAAAAACCAAATGGTTTATAATTTTAAAAAATAATAATGTCTATACAAAAACCTAAGGGTCAATAGTAAATTTAAAAAATTTTAAAAATTAGAGTTGCATACAAAAACTGAAAAGCCTGTAGTGCATAAAGAAAACTAATGATTATATTACTTATTTTAAAAATTAGAGGTGTATTGAAAAACTAAAGGGCTTATATTATATAAAGAATACTAAGGGTTCTATAATTTATTTAAAAATTAGAGTTGCTTACAAAAACTAAAGGGCCTATAGTGTATAAAGAAAACTAAGGGGTCTATAATTTATTTTAAAAAATTAGGGGTGTATACAAAAACTAAAGGGCCTTTAGTTAGTATAGAAAACTAAGGGGCTTATTTATATAAGATAACTAAGGGCATATAGTGTATAAAGAAAAGTAAGGGGTGTATAAAGACAACTGATGAGCCTATAGTTGATAAAGAAAACTAAGGGGCTTATAGTTGATAATGAAAACTAAGGAGCTAATGAAAACTAATGATTTATAGTTGGTAAAAAAAAACTAATAGGTTGAGTAATATGTATAAAATACTTAAAAACAAATAAGGAGTATGGTAATCTATATAGAAAAATAGAGGGTTTATAGATACAACATAAGGCGTTTTGTGTATAAAGGCAACAAAGGGGCAATTAGCATCAACTATTAAAAGTAATCTACTGTTTCATTATAATAATATATAACAGATAAAAGATCCTTGAATTTTATAGTCCATTACGTTAGGTTAATCTTAATTAATCACTTTAACAATAGTATATGACTATCCGAACTCTAACGGTCGGATAGTCATAAACTGTTATTAAAGTGATTGATTAAAAAGAACTTTATAATGTATACCTTTTCATGAACGATTTAATCACATTGTTTAACCAGTACTCCTCAACTAACCTACGCATCCTTCCGACTAACTTATTCACTGATGATTGCTCAGTCCCACCGAAAACGACCTGGCTCATTAAGTTTTTATGAAGTATACTTTGATCATTCGTTCTTGATACCCACGACAAAATTCTATCTGCGTACATAATGTCAATCCCAAACATTTATCAGACTTCAGTGACAAAAAAATCAACACATCTAAAACTCGTAAAAGCAAGAGAGAAACTGTTTAAAAACGTTTTTTTTGCAATTTTCTTAATATTTGTTAGTACACTGAATGAAGTAGAACAATTGCTTGCAAAGTGATAAGTGCGCGAATTTAGATAGTTTCCCTCTGACGTGATGCATACAAAAAACGTCCTTAAGACGAGGCCGATAATAATGGATGAGAACAAGATGCCTCATATTTGTGTTTTCATTCCTCACGCCCGATCGAATAAATAAACATTAGTAAGGGCTCGGAAGTTAAAATTATCCAGTCAGACAGAAGGGAGCCTGGGAGGAGGGATGGTGTCAGTCAAAACACAACCCACCCTTGGTCGGCTATTTGTACACCAGCACCCTAACAATTTGTGTCTACATAGTTTAGATCAAAAGGTAGTTTAAAAATGTTTTTAAAACGATCCGTTGCAAAAGCGTTAAGCTGTGACCAGCGAAGGGTAAGTTCAGAGACTTGGGCGGACATACAAGCTCTCGTTGCAACAGTTGACCAGAAAGTCGCAGAATCAGCCAGTGACAGGACTTCTACAAAGAATACTTCCCTTCCACATTTAAGTAAATCGATTATAGTGCACTTGAATGGTTTACTCAAGATAATCATCGAAAGCGTTAAGATAATCGAATCCTTCGTTGTTACAGTTGGGCCTAAATAGCTTTACACACACACACACACACACACACACACACACACACACACACACACACACACACACACACACACACACACACACACACACACACACAAACAAACAAACAAACACACACACACACAAATAAACAAACACACACACACACACAAACAAACAAACATACACACACACACACACACAAACCAACACACACACACACATAGCCTACACAAACAAACAAACACACACACAAACACACACACACACACACACACACACACACAGAAGTACAAGCACACACACCCACACCACATACAAATACAGACACACACACACACACACACACACACACACACACACACACACACACACACACACACACACACACACACACACACACAAACAAACAAACAAACAAACAAACACAAACACACACACACACACACAAACAAACAAACAAATAAACACAAACAAACAAATAAACACAAACAAACAAACAAAACACACACACACACGCACACACACAATCAAACAAACATACACACACACACACAAACAAATACATACACACACATACACAAATAAACACACACACAAACCGACTAACACACACACAAACAAACATACACACAAACACACACACACACACACACACAAACAAACACACACACAAACAAACACACACAAACAAACAAACAAACACACACACACACACAATACCTGATTAAGCGTAGTTATTAATGAGCTGTGGTTAGCTCTAACAAGCTCTCTATTCATAGACTGGGGGGGGGGGTCGCCATTATAGAAGCCACCGTGTAAGAAGTTTATAAAAGTATTAAAATATTCAACTAGAGAAATTTAAGATAAATTTAACACGTAGTGAATAAATCCGATAACTAATTTGCGTAATTTACAATGAAAATTTAATCATCCACCTCTGAGGATGATTGCTATGCAATCGAAATGTACATAAGGTTTTAAATAAAAGAAGAAAGTTATTTGTGGTTGAGAGGTTTCATTTATTTATGTTAAACATTACGCCACAGTTGTTTTATACAGTTATAATTTGCAAAAGTTTATGTTGATGTTTAAATGCACTTTGTAGCATATAGACCTATAATTTTTAGAAATTTTATATAATACTGCTTAATTATATGCTATACGCTATACTGCTTAATTATGAATTGCATTAATTGATTGGATTTAAATAATACAGTAAAGCAATGTTCTAGGGATTACATCATTCCTCATAAGCATTTTGCCTACAATACATAATGAACGAAGCTTTTAGTTATTGTCCAAAGTAGATAACAAATCTACCAACCTTATCTCGTTTAGATAAACGTAATTTAATACTACTGATGCCAGGTTTAGTGATTCTGTCTAACCCAGGTTCAGGTCAGCTGTTCTCTGTTAGAATGTAAATATTGTAAACTACTTCCTACATCTAATACAGGCTTATGTATTGCGCTCATCAGTCCGCGTTTCTAAATTCTTTAATAAAATATGATTAAACTTATTAATTGAAAGCTAGGCCTACCGACAATTGATTATATAAAGTCAGATCGTATCTAATTTGTGTGTGACTTTTTTACATAAACCGTAAAAATTCTAATATATTGTGTGGAAATTAAAGTATTAGGGTCTAATTTTGAGAAAAATTTGTCGACTTTATGGAACAAAAACACAAAATATTCATTTTTTTTCTTTACAATGGCTATATTTTCATTATGACGTTTCTAGGAAAATACTGTAGGGTTTTAGGTATTTGGTTGTATCCCTGTTGGTTGTATACAATAAAACTACTATATGCAATTACGTAAAATAATTATTCTTATGAAAATAACAAAAGTACAGTAAATTCGCTGTAACCATGCGCGGTGTATACTAATTGTAAAGGTAACAAAGAGTTTGTTTATTTCTGAGGCTCAAATCGATAATCAATTCCTCTCGTCTTGGCAACAGGAAGTATCAATGCAAGCTGTGTGTGCAAGTAGCTAGAACATTTACTTCGCTTCTTTGGTCTGATGCTTAGCGTAAAAGCAAAACACACCCTGGACCTGGGATAGATATATGGGAACGATCTATCCCTGTATTTATTTACATATTATGAATGTTTTGTATTATTTCTTTTGTAGGCAATAGTGGCCATTAGAGAGGAGTAGGCCTATGATTCGGCTTCGTGGGGGCATGTAGTCAAACGTGGGGGAGCGAGTCCGTCGAGCTCGGCTTAGCTAGTAAATGCATAGTGGGGCCATGGATCGTTGGCGTGGGTTGAGACCGATCATCTCGACCTAAACCAGCACCCAGCTTCTACGCTCCCAACAAGCGGATGAAACATTCTATAGAAATAAACCTCACTACACACAAGGAACTTAAAATTTCACCTAACAACGATTTCCGTATCGTGGGGGAAATCTGTAACTTTTTTTAAAAACATTAATTCCACCTCGGACAATAAAATAAGGCAGAAAATTGGATTATTCCACTCATAGTTTCCATTATTGCTACAAGCGAGCAGCCCTCCGCAATACCACTAAGAATCTATCTTGCTAAGCCGGGTTTACACGATGCCAGTTGAGGAGACAATTGCCAGAAGACAACTTACTGGCATAAAATTATTGGCTTTGTGTAAACACTTCTGGCCAATTAGCGTGCCGCCCTGCTAGATGTCCTGAAGTTCGATCGTCTCTAGGAGTAGACGGAGGACAATTGACTAGGCGCAGTGACGCCCCCACCACTCTATCAAGACAAATAGTTATCTAGACAATTGGCGGCGTGTGAACATTGTAGGGCAGAAGAACTCTCGTTTTGAGCCACTTTGCGTTTGTTCTTCCAGCACACTCTAAAGAAATGCTGTAGACTTCTGTAACTATTTCCTGTAGCAAGGAATGATAGTGTCACTTCTAATTTTAACTTAGGAGGCACTGCTTTCCTCATTATTGTGTCTTGTCTAGATATTTTACTTTCAACAAGCTGGAATAGTTCGCAAAACTCTCCGGACTCATCCTGAAACATGTTATATTCCAATGGATCCTTCATTCGTAATTCTTTTATAAGTTCTGATGACGCTCCTCGACTGTCTTTACAAAAGCCATTTCCTTGTCCACTTCCTCTTCTTATTTAACTCTTCCTCGAGAACTTCGCAAGCCTCAGCGATAAATTCTTGATAAAAATCCTCACTCATTACTTTCAATTCATCATGAAACACAACAGATGATAAGCACTTAGCCATTTTTCGTCACCAACTGCCGTGGCAATAGTTTCGCCGTGTGAATAAGTTTTCATTCAATTGTACTGGCCTCAGACATTCACGCAACTGGCGCAAGACAACTGGCCTCGACAATTGTCTCTTCGATTGGCATCGTGAAAACCAGGCTCTAACCAGGCGGGTATACACGATGCCAATCGAAGAGACAGATGCGTGAATGTCTCAGGCCAGTCCAATTAAATGAGAACTTGTTCATGCGGTGAAACAGCTGCCACGCCAGTTGGTGACGAAAAATGGCTTGCGAAGTTCTCGAGGAACAGTTAAATAAAAAGAAGGAATGGACAAGAAAATGGCTTTTGAAAAGAGACAGTCAAGGAGCGTAATCACAACTGATAAAAGAATTACTAATGGAGGAGCCATTGGAATATAAAGCATGTTTAAGGATGAGTCCGGAGAGTTTTGACGAACTATTCCAGCTTGTTGAAAATAAAATATCTAAACAAGACACAATAATGAGGATAGCACTGCCTCCTAAGTTACAATTAGAAGTAACACTATCATATCTTGCTACAGGAAATAGTTACAGAAGTCTACAGCATTTCTTCCGACTGTACTGAAAGAACAAATGCAAACTGGTACAAAACGAGAGATCCATTGCCCTATAACGTTCACACGGCGCCAATTGTCTTGATAGAGTGGTGGGGGAGGCTTCACTGCGCCCAGTCAATTGCATCTGTCTACTCCTGGAGACAATCGAATTTCAGGACAACCGGCAGGGTACTTTTAGTAGTTGGCACGCCAATTGACCAAAGGTGTTTACATGTAGCCAATAATTTTATGCTAGTAAGTTGTCCTCCGACAACTGTCTCCTCAACTGGCATCGTGTAAACCCGGCTTTACCGCATAATTGTTTTTTTTTTACCTCGGAACGTTCAGAGCCTGACATGCCACCAGATCAATCTAACTAACATGAAACCAGGCCTAACAACATTTTCTATAAAATTAAAGAATGTACTCGCATTTAGATAGTGTTAAGAGGATTATTTTTGTTAAATAAGAATTGCAAAAACTTATTTATTATTGTTGTGCATAAATATTAATTTCAGTTCGCGGAATTATTCGTATATATCGCATGATTACAGTTATAAGATCAAAGCCTGTCAGAAATATACATGACCGAGTGTGTGCTAAATATAACCATGTCATATCACCTTGTTATATAATTGCCTTTATTACAAAACCGTGTAGATAAGAAATGTCTGTATATAAACTACATATACACTACATTGTGCGTACTTTCTTATACGAGTATATCGATACTTTCTCACACACAGTCGGTACAACTGCACAACAGAAGGTTGGCGTCAGAAGGTAGTTTACTTGTTTTGAGTTTTTAAAAAAATGGAATCTTAAATATACTGTTAACTTATAGCAATAACATGAACAGTGAACATTGAGTAATGAGTAATGAAGACCTTTTGCAATACGAAATAAAATGTCCACTTGTTTAGAAATAAGCTTCAATAGATGATCTATGATAGAAGAATAAAATATAGGTTTTTCAGCTTTTTATTTAAAAGCGTATTTATTACAAATAATAAATTATTATAATAGCAATAACGCATAGTTAAAACGTTTATATTACACCGTTAACAAAATTTTTAAATTAATGAGCGATTAATTAGGTGATTTCCTAATATTAGTTAGTTTCAGTTGCATGTCCTTTTAAACACACCCAAATCAAATATCATTTGATTGGAGTTATATTGTATTCGAGTAACTCCTGTGTAACATTTAACAGTTTGATAAGCTCCAGTCCTAATTAGTTCTACCAGAAATTACTGCAGAATCATATCGTGCGATGAATTGAAAGAATAAACAGTAAACAGTCAGAACAATACGACTACATAAAAAAGTTTTTGACGCTTGTGACCACTCAACTGTTTACCTGTAGAATGGGTCTTTAGCTGTTTAATGTAGCCCACGATACGGTATTATTTCCGGAACTTCAGCACGCTTTCCTAAATTAGAACTAAAACAGGAAGACGTCTAGGTCTTGGTTACTTAGCAACGGCGAAGGAATTACACGAAGGGCGTAAACCATCTTGTTTGTAAATCACTAAATCTAAACAAAGGGTGTCTTGATGACTACAATTAGACCAAAAATGGCGGGTTGAAAGCCTCAATCATCTCTAGTTTAAATAACAAGTTTGTTTTTGTTTTCAGTGCGACTTTGAAACTAAACACAGACACCTTATGATAACATTTTTATAAAAACCTGAAAAAACTTGAATTAGAAGAAACAGAATAATGATGGCGAACGAAAGGATGAAACAACTACAACATAAATAATGTGGAGCTTGCTTAAATGTACGTAAGTTTATAAAACACAATTTTTTTCGTATCACGTTTGCACAAGGTTAAAATTTATTTATAATTTTTTTAGGCAATAACTTGTATTTGCACTAAAAAGCTTTTTTGAACTGAAAATCTACTTTTCACATTGAAATGTCAACATTCACTGGAAACTAAAATGCATTTTTAATCATTTCCACAAAGCACTACACAAAACATTTTTTTATTATGATTAAAAAACAAATGATTTGGCATTGCTAGTAAAATTTATATTAGGTCTATACTAAGTATAAATTGGAACCTTCATAAAGGGCTGTCCACCCTATCAGGAAACCAGTAGCTTAACAGTAGTTATGAGGTGAAAGAATCCATGAACATGAAATGCCGAAGCTGCTGTTTTATCTGAATTCGGTTAATTTGGGTCTAATTATCTTTTTAAAACTTTTATTATAAAACTATTTTTTTCGAGGGCTACATTATTTTTTGCTGATTTAATATTGCATGATTTAAACGTTAAAGGAATATTTATGACATTGTAAAGTAAATTATAGCATCTAATTATGTTAATCACTTTTACATTAGTTTATGAATATCCGAACTTTAAATTTTGTAAATTTGTACAAAATTTGTACTACAAATTTACAAAATTTAAAGTCCGGATAGTCATAAACTAATGTAATAGTGATTACGTTTCACCGAGCGTAATGGACCACAAAATTCAAGATTCTAATTATAAATTTTAACCTAGCAATTACAAACACTAAATAAATGTCTGACCATAGTTTCTACAATTTCCTTCAGTTGTATTACATGTGAAGGCCATTCTGAAGATATTTTCCATTTTCAATGTAGTCCCCGAAAAAAAATATATAATGTAAATAATACAAATAAAATGTACCAATCTACTATTTAAAGATTAGATTAGGCCTACTTACTTTTTCTAATTGTTTTTTTATTCGTGGGAAGTGACGATAATGATCTTCTAGTTTGTTTACTCATTGTGTTAGGCTGACAAAAATCAAAAAATTGCTTGTTTATAGAATAAATATATAACAAAACATCAATATAGAATTGGATACAATATAATAAACTTTAGGTTCACCTGAAGTATGAGCCGATTGATAGTCAGCCAGCACCAGAAACCAGCTGTCTTTCAAATCAGCTGTCTTTCAAATCAGCTGTTCAATTATGATCTGCAAAGGAAGTTACATAGTTTTGAAAACAAGAACATTATTAATACTTTAATAATAATACTGATAATTAATGTATAAACGTCAGAAATGTAATAATACTACTTCTATTAATAACATTAATAAGCTATACTTTAAATGCATGTGTTTTTATTTTAAACTTCACAGTATATAACAATATCTTCTGGGTCAATGTGATATGGATTAGGGATAGTGAAAAATAATGAGAGTTAGGGACAAAGAACTCCCTTGGTCTGGGATAAATTATATCACCCTTAATGTTACAAAATAAGCATCGATTGTCAATCAGTTTAAATGTCAAGCATGAAGATATAAATATAAAAATTTTAATAAAAGACAAAAATCAATAATCTGGTGACAAGAAACAAAAATCTAACAAAATTAAACAAAAAGCAATCATTTAATTTAAAGCTTAGTAAAGCACAACAGAAAGAAATGTGTGTGTGTGTGTGTGTGTGTGTGTGCGCGCTTGTGGGGGGGGTTGCTTGTGGGGGGGGGAGGTTATGTGTGTGTGTGTGTGTGTGTATGTATGTGTCTTTGTGTATGTGTGTTTGTGTGTCTTTGTGAGTGTGTGTGTGTGTGTGTGTGTGTGTCTCTCTCTTTGTGTGTGGGTCTGTGTGTTTTTACTTGTGTGTGTGTGTGTGTGTTTGTGTGTGTACGCGTGGGGGGGCTTGTGTGCGTGTATATGTGTGTGTGTGTGTCTTTGTGTGTGTGTGTGTGTGTATGTGTGTGTGTGTGTGTGTGTGTGTGTGTGTGTGTGTGTGTGTGTGTGTGTGTGTGTGTGTCTGTGTGTGTGTGTGTGTGTGTGTGTCTTTGTGTGTGGGTATATGTGCTTGTACTTGTGTGTGTGTGTGTGTGTATGTGTGTGTGTGTATGTATGTGTGTGTGTGTGTGTGCGCGTGTGGGGAGGGGGGGTTGTGTGTGTATGTGTGTGTGTGTGTGTCTGTCTCTCTTTGTGTGTGGGTGTGTGTGCTTGTACTTGTGTGTGTGTGTGTGTGTGTGTTTGTGTGTGTGCGCGTGTATGTGTGTGTGCGCGTGTGGGGGGCGTTGTGTGTGTGTGTGTGTGTGTGTGTGTGTGTGTGTATGTATGTGTGTGTGTCTGTGCGCTTTTGTTTGTGATTGTGTGTAAACGTATGCTTAACTTCTTTTAATACAATCTTTGAATGTTATTTTTAAAAAGTTAACAAAGACTAATAATAATAATTCCTAGAAAATGAAGCAATAATAAAATGGGAAGATCTCACAATTACACTCAAATGCCACTGCTTTCAGTTCTTATTAGCCTACATTCATAGCGTACATGCAACTGTAGGAACCGTCATATAGACGGTGACACTTGTAGCCGTTATTTAGAAGTCTGAGCTATAATCTCAGAGGCTCTGCAGCCACAAGATATGTGGAATAGAGACTTAATGAAGAAAAGTGTTGATGATGGTTGGAAGTAAGGCTAAGAATAGGTGAATGCAAACTACGAACGGTATGAAAATGTTTAAAACAAGACATGTGGAAAAGTAGAATGTAATTTTATGGGGTGAATATCCTCAATTATTTCTTTGAACAAAATGCAGGAACTAATATGATTCACAGAGTCTTATTATCTACTGCAACGGTACAGTAAAACGTAATCCGGGATAGCGGCAATTTTAATAACAAACAGAAAAGGGCCTACGAAGAGGTTGCAAGTAATGAATTGGAAGAGAATAATTAAGAAAACAGTAACATAATGAAGTAATCTTGTGAGTCGACTTGCATCCCCAACACAAAAATTACTGGGGTGATGAATAACTGTAAATACTAAATAAAACTAATAGTTTTTCTAGCTACGAAAGATTAGTAATATATAAAGTGAACATTTTCAATAAAAAATTCAAGAGTGTTTTTCAATAAATTAAATTTTATATCAATCTGTAGCAACAAAAATGTGTCCTTAGTTATAAAGACAATAAGTTAGTTACAAAACCTTAATGAACATGTTACAAAGACAGTTAGTATCATAAGAAGCTTAGAACTGAACATGACACCTCTTCCTCAACCCACTAACCTATTCTGTTTAAACAGGTAACCAGGTTAAACATAGCGAGGAACGGGGGCTACGCCCACCAAAATATAACAATATCTATAGACTGTAAAATTCTAATAAACGTTACATCAAACTTACTGTTATCAACTTATTCAATCAACTTACTGAATCAACAAATTATTCTATGTTCCTCTCGCAAAAAAGAAAAAGAACTATTCGTGGATTTTATTTCATGATTGGCTAACAACTCATTAGCGATTTAATTTAACTTATATATTATTATTATAAGTTTATATATTAGATATAACATTCATTATATATAACTTATAATTTAAGTAAATGTATGAAAAATTTACCGGAACAAACCTTTTTAATCGCACTGAATATCTTCGCCAGTGACAAAACTTCATCATAAAACCTCCACATGGCCTTCACAAACTTACTCAAACTATATGTTGCTCATGTCGTTAATTATTCACTCTGTTTCCTCAGTTTCCAAGCTCGCTCCATTTAGCATAGATTTCTGACTGTACCACTGCTTCTTCTCTAATTTCAGCATAATTCTACATTCCTTTTTTCTTTCTGTATTACTTATTTATGTCGTTTATTCTTATTATTTTGTAATATTCAGCTTTACTATCATTTAGAATCTTTAACAACTAGAAATTATAGTGATTTACAGAAAATATTATTTATAATTTTATCATGATTTTATTTGGCAAAGAATTGCTCATTTAATAAGAAATGCTTGTCTATCCAACGGAAGTTGTAAGGTCATTGATTAGGTCAGGTTGAATCAACAGTTCTAAACTTTAAAAGTTAATTTATGAGGCGACACTAAATAATTATCTTAATGGTTTGAATATTCTATTATTAATACAAAAAACTAAGTAATTTACCAGAGGTCACGCATAGAGACAGTTAGAAGTTCAAACATTCATAGCAAAGGCTAAACTGGAACAGAAATAACACATCATGCTAGTTTCTTTAAGCCAGGGGTCCTCAATAGGAATACTTTGAGAGCCAAAAATTTTGCATAAAATTTTCCTGGGGGCCGCAAGTACAAGAGGCACTAAATAACTGACAAACAATATGATTATAACATACGTTTATTACATTACCAACATAAATAAACTGTTTTGAGCATAAACAAGTTTGAAAATGTCTTTTTTTACTCGGTTAATTCTTTGAAGTTGATGGGCGAAATCTTTCACAATCCTCTAATATGGCATCTATGTTGGCAGGTTGGGAAGAAACTGAAATTCTTAAAATCTTCTCAACATTCTCACTTGTTAGCCTAGATCTGTACTTGTTTTTTTACAAACTTCAGCTTACTGAATGTAGATTCACAGATATAAGTAGATAAAAAAACACACAATATTTTCTGAGCACATTCAAGTAAGTTAGGAAATTTGTCCTTTTCAACAACCCTCCAAAACTCATAGTGAGCTTTATTCTTCATCTTTTCTTCCAAAATACTCTTGAGTTCCGTATCGTTCTGAAGATCGATTAATTCATTTTTCAAATCCCTAGCTTCATATAAAAAAACAGAAAGATGAGCTACATTTGCTGGTTTCATTGCCCATGGATTTTCTACCAAGCGAAATGGTTCCTGATACTTCCTGACGTCACTAAACCTCTGAGACGTTTCTTCCTTCAGGTCTTTCAAGAGTTTTAGTAAATCTGAAACATTTTGACTTTCATCAGAATTTTCATCAAACAGTGTTTTAACTGAAGGGAAGCTGGAATAATCACTGTTTGATAGTTCTTCAATATACATATTGAGTTTTTGTTCATGTGCAAATACGATACTCATCATCTTAGTTACAATGTTATTATAGTCTCCTTGGAATTTAGTCAGCGTTTCATTCATAATGCCCATTGTGTCAGTAAGAAACGCTACTTTTAGCCACCAACTAAAATTATAAACTTCAGGGTACTCTTTGTTCTTTGTAGCCAAAAACAAAGTAATCTCATGTCGAATGCTGAAGAAACGTTCCAAAACTTTACCCTTACTCAGCCATCTAACTTCTGCGTGGTAAAGCACATCCCCGTATTGCGAAATAAGTTCTTTCAAAAACTCTTGAAAATTTCTGTGGTTCAGTTCATTTGATCTTATGAAATTCACGATCTTAACAATGTCTTTCATAACACAGCTGAAATTTTCACCAAATTTAACAGCTAAGCTTGCTTGATGAATTATACAGTGAAAACTCAATAAGTTTTCATTTCTCAAATGGTTTTTCAACAACTGAACAAATCCTACATTCCGTCCTAACATTGATGGGCAACCATCAGTACACACAGAAATAACTTTTTTCAAATCAATGCCACGCTCGTTAAAAAAAACTTACTATTGCGTTCGAAAAATCAACACCTCGAGTCTGTCCAGTCATGGGAAGCATGCCTAAAAATTCTTCTTTGATAACACAATCCTTGGATATATACTTCACGAACAAAAGTAATTGAGGTTATATCTGTAGATGAATCAAGAGCAAGACTAAAATATTTGCTTTGCTGCAGTTCATCAGTAAGATTAAGTGCAATATTTGCTGCTAAGTCCTGCGACCGTCTCATGCACGTTGAGTCAGACACTTGAAGTTTTGAAACTTCTTCTAATATTTGTTTACTGTTAGAAAATTGTGAACACAAAGTTTTGCAAAGTGTGACAACACATTCTTTTACAATTTCTGCATCAGAAAACGGTTTCATCTTTTGAGCTAAAATTTCAGTGACGTGATAGGATACGTTTGTAGTAAGCTCATTTTTGTTAATTGCTTTAAATAAGACACTACGTTCACAAGCATAAGACGTTTTCAGTGTTTGCAATTTTCCCTCTCGGATTTTAGATTTCCCACTCAGCTTGAAATTCAGTTTCATCATCCAGTTTTCGTTTCCGTCCTTTTGAATACACTCCTGCCATATTTAATTTTAAAATTCAATCACTAAACTGAATGTTATTTTCGTAAAATAATGTGTTCAATCGATAAAGTTAACCGCACTAACATTAAATCACAACAACACTAGCGCGACTTATACATACGTCTGCACTAAATTAGATCATACTCTCCACTGAAGAAAAACAGTAACTGGCCAGCGCCACAGCCACTGTTGTGGGGATAA
The DNA here is from genome assembly GCA_036971475.1 of Prosapia bicincta. Taxonomy (NCBI): domain Eukaryota; kingdom Metazoa; phylum Arthropoda; class Insecta; order Hemiptera; family Cercopidae; genus Prosapia; species Prosapia bicincta. The sequence goes on from JBAIZL010000005.1 coordinate 266,213,193, forward strand.
CGGGGTGACTAATGCATGGCGCGCCCTCCCAAGGTCATTGCCAACGACTGCTGATTGGTTCTGCTAAGCTGCGTCTGGGACTTGCACTGTTTGGCATCGCTGCACGTCTCCACCGTCTCCCGCTCACACGTTAAGTTTCGTTGCGTTGCGGTGTTGCCGATACTATTGCTTGCTAAACGTCAGTAAAGCCCGAGGCAAAGATACAGCAGGCGGGGTTTTTAACTTCAGTAGTTTGAGTAATTAATTAAGTTTAGTAAAACAACGACAGATTTTCAAAACACTCAGTAAATAAATATAATATTTATTTAAGTTATAAAATATTTTGACTTCAATCCTAACCGTCTAAGGGCCGCAAAAAATCGTCCCGAGGGCCGCATAGTGAGGATGCCTGCTTTAAGCCATGTCTTAAAAGTAATTGTAAAATAGTAGCATGTAGAATGTAATTGTAGATTTTTTTTCCAGGCGAAAAACCTATCATGGTTATCATTGCCTAACTAATGTTTTTATTTTAAAATAAATGTTACAAAAATAAAACTAACCAAACTAAACAAAATAAAATAAAATAAATTTGTAATACAAATTGTAACTAAAACTAAAGAAACTAAAATTATACATAATTTAAATATTATTTAATAGATTCAGGTGGCGTAAGAAAGCGATGACACGGTTGATAGCCGTGACATCGTCCCTTAAAACCACCTTTAAACTACCTCGAAGACCGTAATGTATAAACGAATCGCTCAACTCATCACAATCAAGCAAGATGTGCTTGATTGTAATATTACTTCTACAAAACGGACATATTGGTGGGTCCTCATGTCGCATCAACCATCCATTCGTTAACAAAGAGTGGCCGATGCGAAGTCGAGTAACCACCACTTCCTCCCTACGATTCGAACGAACTGATGTCCTCCATGGTCGGATGGTATTTTTGATGTCCCTCGGCTTGTTTCTATTTACGTTGTGTCGATGGCACCATACTTGTAGCATATTTTGCACCTTCATCTGCTTTAGTGTTTCCAAATATTCCGCAGTGACCAGGCACCCAGAGAAATGACACCTCGATACCCCGTAATTGGAGCCTGTGTATTGAGCACAAGATGTCTCCAACCAATGGGTTCTTAGTGTACATTTTCTGAATAGCCTGGAGAGCACTTTTGGAATCATACAAGATATTTAGATGTCGCAGACGGAATTGATCTTAAAGCTTGGAAAATTGCATAAAGTTCTGCAGTAAAAACGCTACAGGCTGAGGGTAATCCGTAAGTGCAGGTTTGTCCTTCCATATAAAATGCACAACCTATCCCATTGTCCAGTTTTGAACCCTCTGTGAATATAGTCACAGTATGTTGGTGAGTTAGTTGTATCTGCAAAAACTTCTGACGATAAATAACGTCAGGAGTATTGTGTTTTAGGTACATGGACAATGAGAAGTCAAATTTTGGTATTCGTATTATCCATAGAGGGATGTAGAATGATGATCGTTCGAATATAGGTGGAACTTCTAAATTTAGATTGCTAAAAATGCGCAACGTTCTTGTTCCGAAGGAAGCAGTTGAACGTTGGCGCACATTGTAACGATCCTCGAGGTAGTTATCAAAAACTGCTTTGAATGCCGGATGTTTAGGTTTACTTCGAAGACCAGTGTAATATGAAATTTGTAGCATTTGACGTCGCATTGCGAGAGATGGTTCTACAGCTTCAACTAGAAGGCTGGAGATTGGGCTTGATCTAAAAGCACCAGTAGAAAGTCTAAGGCCAGCGTGATGTATTGAATCAAGGAATTTCAGAACCGTAGGTCGAGCAGATGAATAGGCAATACAGCCGTAATCTATGCACAATCTTACAACGACGCGATATAAACGGAGCATACAGGTTCTGTCTGCTCCCCAATTTGTACCACTTAGAACTCTCAACATATCCAATATCTTGCTGCACCGGGTCCTCAAATCACGCACATGTGGATTCCATGAAAGTCTTTTATCTAATAAAAGACCCAAAAATCTGACATTATCCGCGGTCTGAAGCCGCGTACCATCAAGATAAAGGATAGGTTCCTGGTGTTGCCTGCGACGACTAAATGCTATACACTGGGTCTTCGAAGCCGAAAACTTGAAGCCCATAGATTTGGTCCATTCTTGCAATTTATTAATGGATCTCTCCACTGTTTCCATACTTTTAGCAGCCACATATATACAAAAATCGACTACAAACAGGGAACAGTGGACCGCTGACTGTACGTTTGAGTGACGCTGTTAATGGCAACAGCAAACAGCGTTACACTCAAAACGCCACCCTGTGGTACACCATTCTCTAGTTCGCAACGATCAGAATATATGCCTCCTAGACGTACACGGAAAGTCCTGTTATTCAGATAATTTTGTATAAAAGTTGGTTTTTTTCAGGATCCAACGGGGATGTCGAACACAACAGGGTGAGGAGTCACACAAAGAGATCTCAATAGGAATGTGATCGCTACTGTAAAGATCAGGCAATTCTGACCATTTTAGCCTTGTAGCCAAAGAAGGACTGCATAATGACAAGTCTACAGCTGTCCATCCACCTGTTGAAGCTGCTAAATGTGTCGGAGAACCGTCATTTAGCAGGTATAAATCCAGTTCCGATCTGATGCTTTCGATCAGATTACCTCGCGGGGTTGCATTCTGGTGAACCCCATGAAACATGGTGGGCATTGAAATCGCCCACTAATAAAAATGGAGTCGGTAACTGATTTATAAGGTCTACAAGATCTCTCTGTTGCAGTTTGTCACTTGGTGGAAGGTAGACACAGCAGAGAGTGAGTTTGTACGGAACAGCTGTTTGAATTGCCAAGGCTTGTTAGGGAGTTATTAAGCTCACAGGAACGGCGTCGAAACAGTTACGGGCTAGAATAGCTACGCCACCTCTAGCTCGATTTTCTGTAACGAAGTCCGATCTGTAAACTGAATACTCCCTTAGATAGAAATTGTGCGATTCATGGAGATGTGTCTCTTGAATACAGATGTACATAGGAGACACATCTCTTACAATTATTTTGAGATCCTCAATGTGACTTCTAACACCGTTAATGTTCCACTGAATCACGGATTGTTTAGATGTGGACATTGTATTTTAGTGAAATGGATTCACCTAGCTCTCGTTGCTGACATTGCAAATTCTCTGGCCTATAATGTTGAACGTTCCAGGCAGAGAGTCATCAGATTCCGTCACCACTATTGTAATGGTGGAATCTGAAGAATTTTTTGACTCAGAAGAGGAGTTTAAAATGGTTCTCTTTTGAGTCGCTTGTAATTTTGCACCTACTTTCACAGGTGCAGCTTTGTTAATATTTTATTACTCGTAGTTGGAGTAGTTTTAACGTTTTTCGCACTTGTCTCTAATAGTGTCTTACTTCTTCTAATTTTAGCAGAGGTAACTGGCAATGGAGATTTTTCCGCACATTCAACATTATTCTTTGAGTTGGATACAGAATTTTTCGTCACTAATGGTAATAAATTACTAACTTGCTCAGTGAGAAGTTCAATTTTTTTATTTAGCTCAACGCAGTTGGAACACGACTTCTCAGTGGTGGTAGTTGAGATTTTGTTTCAAGTCTAGGTTGTGTTGACATTAACTTCTTTTTTGCTTCGTGGAAAGATGTTTTATCCTTTGCCATTATGCTGAGGATCGCTTTCTCCTCCTTGAACTTAGGGCAGTTAAAGGAGCGAGCAGGGTGATCACCAGCACAGTTTGGGCATTTAGAAGTACTTGTGCAAACCTTCTCTACATGGCCTTCAGATGCACACTGTCCGCATACCTCTTGCTTGGAGCAAGAAGAGCTGACGTGTCCAAAACTTTGGCACTTAAAGCACCGGCGTTGATTGGGAACTTAGGGCCTAACAGGAAGCCGTTGATAGCCAGCATATAAATATTCCGGGATAGATGGTTTCCCGAATGTCAGGATTAATGATGTTGTTGGAACTCTCTGACCGTTTTCCATCCTCATAATTCATACGACTTCTGTTACACCTTCCGATTCCAGTTCTGATTTTATTTCGTCCTCACGGACATACAAAAGATCTCTGCATGATATTACTCCCTTTGATGAGTTCAAGGTTTTGTGGGGGGGCCACCGAAACCTTGACCTGATCAAAGAAGGAAGTCATTTTCAGCAAATATTGTGACTGCTTCGAACTACTTGTTTCTAACAGCAGTGTTCCATTCCGTAACTTCCTTATGGAAGAGACAGGTCGTGCTGCACATCCAGTTATAGCCTTATGGATCAGAAAAGGCGATACCTTCGAAAGATCTTGTCCTTCTTCTGCGCTAGACACAATTAAAAACTTAGGCGGTAGTTTGGGCGATGCTACATCCATTTCTTCCCTCGTTTTATTTACTTCACTAGGCATCTTCGGAGAAACCTCATGACGCCTCTTTACATTAAACTGGTTGGTTGGTTGGTTGGACTTTTGTTGGTTTTCCATAAATTTGTTTTAAGCTAACCATCGTGTCAGGCGTTACGAGCGAGACTATGAGAACGGGTACACCCATGGATCACTTTCCATAATTTCCAACCCCCGGAACTCTGGGGCCCATAGTTTCCTCCTTAGCTCGACTGGATGGGTATCAGTCGAGAACTCATAATACTGTGCACAGGCTCCGACACCTGTGCACCTCGGACACTCCCTGACCAAGGACCGAAGTGGCTAGCGGACCAGCAACCGCGCATACGTCTTCGGCAGAGCAAGCTCACAGCAGCGTCCCATACCAGAGTTAGTCAAGCTCTGGACCTTTCAGCACTCCCAACGCGCAACGGTTCTGACCAGTCAAATTCCCTAAGTGAAGATGTTAGTGTATGTGTATATATGAATGTGTGTTTGTGTGTGTGTGTGTGTGTGTGTGTGTGTGTGTGTATGCTTTGTGAGTGGTGTAGTGTTAGGCTAGGGTACCGCGAGGGACGCCAAATCCCTCGTAGGTGCGGCTAGTCCGCACCCCCCTGCGGGGTGTAATTGTAGAATAGTATCATGTAAATTGTATAATAGTATCATGTAGAATGTAATTGTAGAATAGTACCATGAAGAATGTAATTATAGAATAGTATCATGTAGAATGTAATTATAGAATAGTATCATGTAGAATGTAATTGTAGAATAGTATCATGTAGAATGTAATTATAGAATAGTATCATGCAGAATGCAATTGTAGAATAGTATCATGTAGAATGTAATTATATAAAGTACCATGTAGAATGTAATTATAGAATAGTACCATGTAGAATGTAATTGTAGAATAGTATCATGTAGAATGTAATTATAGAATAGCATCATGTAGAATGCAATTGTAGAATAGTATCATGTAGAATGTAATTATATAAAGTACCATGTAGAATGTAATTATAGAATAGTACCATGTAGAATGTAATTGTAGAATAGTATCATGTAGAATGTAATTATAAAATAGTATCATGTAGAATGTAATTGTAGAATAAGATTTAGGGTATAAACATATCTGACAAAAGGGGAAGCTTATTTAATAGCCTATTCCCTATTTACTTTATCACCAGTTACGCGTTGAAAATTTAATTAATCAACTATTCACATTTATTAATTGATTTGAATAGAAACACTTATACGCTTTCTACATCACTTGCCAGATTCCGACCTTGGAAACAACGACTTCCTTCTCCCGCCGACGCTCCCTTCATTACGTCTCTACCCTTTGGAGTGTCGGAATTCTCTCCCTTCCCTTTGCTTCAATTTGGTATTTATTTGAAAAATTCGCACCCATCATCTCTTTCTATAACTATTTCCATCAAATGGTATGCTCCCTTACACACAACTTCGATTTTTACGTCATTAACTTTTCTTGTAGGCCTACGTTCACCCCTAGTTCAGCAGGCCTCATTTTAAAACTTGCAAATTTATTATTCCTATTTGCTCTTACGTTAAAGTATTTTTTGTTCTTGGAACTGATCATAAATAAAACTACCTTACATATACTAATAGGGTTATTTATGGTACCTACCCTGACTCCAAATAGCTGTTACTCATAATAGTACTTCTAAAGGTAGATATTTCTTTCTTTATAATATCCTGTATTAATTAATACTCAATATTAAGTGATTGTAATGTATAGCTACTTAAAATATCCCCAAAAGTCAAGTAAACATATTACCGTCACCCATAGCAGGCCGACCAGTCTCTTGACATCGACGTTAATAGCCTACATGAAAAAGTCTTTTTACTAGATGAGGATAACTCACCAGCAAAGGTGCGAGACATCAAGTGTAAATTGAATTTATTTGGACGTTACACACACTGAAGCCGAAGTAGGTGTGCTCCCTACCAACACCCATCAGTGTCACTGCAATCAGTGCAAAAGCAGCTGATCCTTTGGCAGGCATAGCTCCAAAAGAGGAGAATGGAAAAGACAAAACTGAATCCATCTGTTTCACACACAATAGTGTTTTGTTAATTGCTCAACTACATCATGAGGAACCAACAAGGATCCAAAACTGTGACAATGATGGTGACAACAGGCCCTAGGTCCGTTATCGACAGGGGTCCAGACGGGGTTCGCAAAAACCTACCCCGTAATGATTAGGCTTACACAAATCTCAAGGTCAGGCTTACTAAGACCAATGCTAATCTACGCAAGACCTTGGTTTGCGTTCCTCAACCTTCCAAACACTCGATTACACACTTTCCAGAACAAAGCGTGCAACAACGTTTCGGTTGATAGAAACACCATTTTCCGTGGCCTCTACATCTTCAAATTCAAAGATTTCATCACTTAGGCCGTCACTGGTCCAAATACTAGCATATATAAGCCATTGTGACGGATATAGCTATGTGACTGGTGTATGAACTTCCATGAAAAATATGTAAGTTTTAATTCTCAATAAATCTAAGCAAAAAGATGCCATGTAAAAATATAATCATACTGAAATTGCATATAATTTTGATTGTTTTTAAATATACACAACATTTATATCGCAGCTTGGTTTCGCATATGTGAACAAGGCGAGGTCAGAAAGAGAGAGAGAGAGAGATCTAATTGCGACCGGGTCATGTACGCTGTTAAATTCAAGCCAATGATAAACTTTGACCCACATTCAGGAATTGTAAGTGGTTCATACGATGATAACGTATTTTCTTCAACTGCACTACTTAAACTATACTAGATCCGTAAGAGCCTCTGACTAAACTGTTTTCTTGAGATCAAGGACAGAAGCTCGAGAGATTCATTGAGCTATTCTCTACAAATGGCCGACAAATCATACCCTTGCAATTAAGCGATACATTAGCATTCCATGATGCTAGTTCGGTATTAGTCTGCAAGCTTTTATGTAGGACGCCTCGCCTTAGTGATATTAAATTCCTCAAAGCGGCCAAGTAATATTTTGACATAACTACGTCTCCATAAAAGGATTCTAAAAGGTTCTAAAAGGATAGTATAAATTCTTTTGTTATTTTATTATTTTCTAAGCTATTATGTTATTTGTATTCAAATGGCAAACGGTGGGAAGAATCTAGCTAAGAACGGTTTCAATAAAAGGCTACGAATATTTATATGTATTTTGCACTTATAATTGCTAGCAAGAGTTGTTCCTAAACATTAGCCTCTGCATTATAAACACATCAGGAGTTGATTAAAGATGCTTGACTGAAGCTTAACGCTTACAGCTTGGGTTTGTTCAGGGTAAGAACGAGAGGAATGAGAGAGGGGGCGTCGAATAAACAAGAGGCCGGTGGAGACCCAGACATACGAGAGAAGCCCAACGCAGAAAAAGGGGTATTTAGAGAAAACATAACAACAAGTGGTTGTGATGGCGGTGTCACTAAGCCAGACCGCAACGGTGGAAACTGTAAATTAACAGGAAATCTTATTTAGGTCAATAATGGAAGCCTTCAGGTGGCAGATATAGTTCGCAAGCCATACTGTAGCGGTGGTGGCTATAAAGTGACAAGCACAGTTCCAGGTCAGGCCTTGCTAGTTGTAGCTACAGAGTGAACCCAATCGTTCCCAGGTTAGACCGTGGTGGCTGTAACTATAGGGGAAACGAACCGTAACTAGGTCAGGTTGTAGCGGTGGGAGCCATTAAGTGGCAGTCACAGGTCACAAGCCAGACTGTGGCTGAAGTAGCGATAAAGTGACACTCAGAGCCGAAGAGTTTCCAGGGCAGGCTGCTGTGGCTATAACAACAGTTGACACGATGCTTAGCTAGGTTAGGCTGTAGCGGTGGTAACTTTTTAGTGGCGGCACAGTTCGCAAGCCAGACTGTGGTGAATGTAGAGATAAAGTGACACACAGAGTTCTAGGTTAGGCCTTGGAAGTTGTAGTGTTAATGTGGCCCGAAGAGTTTCCAGGACAGGCCGTGGTAGCTGTAACCATTGGTATCACGAAGCGTAGCTAGCTCAGGCTGTATAGGTAGAATCCATTAAGTGGTAGGCACAGTTCGCAAGTCAGATTGTGGTGGTGGTAACGATAAAGTGACACACAGAGTTCTACGTTATTCCTTGGGAGTTGTAGCTATAAGGTGACCGGAGTCATCCAAAGTTAGGCCGTGGGGGTTGCATTCATAAAGTGACACACATCGTTGTGAGACCAGGGCACAATGTGCCAGAAAGAGTTGCGAGGCCAGGAATTTATCGTAGTTTTGAGAACTGTTAACATTTTTTTAAATATTGTTTGTACTTTTTGAGTTATTTATATCTATACATTTTTTAATTCATAATGAAATTTAACATTTCTTACCTTTCAAAGAGCCAAAACCTCTACACAAAAGTATTCTATCTCGTTCATCTGTCCTTCCTGAATGTAATAATACAAAGCTAGGTGTAAAAATAAAATAATAATTTTGACTAAAATGTAAAACATTTTTTAAAGAAAATAAAGATCCCTTTTGAATACTTCAAACAAAGCAGTGAATTTAACTGCTACTCTCTATAACCTCTCTTTTTTCTAATACGACCCCTTTAAAATTTTATTTTTAAACATTCCCACTTTACATTACTCCTTATAACAAGTGTTCAGGCTCGCCGCCCAATTTTTTTTTTTTTTTTTTAAATGTTGTCCATGTTCTTAATACATTTTTGAAGAGTAGCAAAACTATAGTCAACCTAATAACCCAAATACCCCCCAATAAACTTTTTTTTAACTTTTTGCTGGATATTGCTTGAATTTTCTCGTGTATATGTTTCTATGAGAAAATATTTTCGTTTGGCCTAAAAGCTTTTTTCGTGTAAAACGCCTTCTTCAATTAACTACCGTTTTTGAAAAAGTACTAATTTAAAACTGGTTTGCACTGAAGAAATTTTAAAAAGGTCGTTTTTACTGAAGTCTGGAAATTGAAATTCAGTATTATCTTGCTTATATTTATCTGCATAAATATGATAAAGTAAACAAAACATCAAACAAAGCCCAACAACAGAACAGGAAAAACCTTAAAGTAAACGCAGTCTGTTGTGTGTCTGGCTGGTTTACAATTAGGCCTAAGCGTAAGGTCATAAACAACCGGAAGTATGACTTTGTCATACAAATTAAGATAGAGTTTCCCGTCTCCCTTTGCCTGTGTAGCTGTTCATCTATTTTTACCAAGACAGTGTCAACTGTTTGCTTTGGGGTTATAAGTTAAATTTTATAAGCTGACACTTGGCTCTTAGGTAGAAATGGTGTGTTCGTCGTTTAGAAAACATCAGGCTCTGTCGCTATCCCTCATCGGGATTATAAATCGCAGCCTACCCGTCTCAACCCTTAGACAATCATATTAGCACGCTTCCACAAACCCCCTCCTACATTTGTCTTTATTAATACTGGACATTAAAAACTATTAATAAGTAACAAAATACTGAATCAACCCTATAAGTCAGCGGAAGTGCAAAGGTCGATGTTTTTGAAAATGACCTGGAAGCACATCCACCCTCTCCTCTCAGTAGAGAAGGCTATTGTTGAGACGGGTCACTTGGGAGGGAACCAATAGGAAAGCCGGATTTGCTACCCCCGCCCCTTTCCAAGATGGCGGCGCCCATAAGCGCGGGAACAAGATGGCGGCGCCCATAAGCGCGGGAACATGATGGCAGCGCCCATAAGCGCGGGAACAATATGGCGTCTCGCTGTAGTGTCCTAACCTAAGAAATAGTTGTGTATGGGGTGTATGTTGGTTCGATGAGGGGCGAGGTCGCCCTAGGGGTTGTTTTAAATAATATATAAAATTGTCAAAAAACGATCGGTTAGATCAAATGACCAACGTTTCAAATAGTCAGCCATATGTGTGGGAAGCGGCCCATCACATTGCAGGCGCTCGGTAGGCTTTAAATTGCATCTAACCTAACCTAAGCTATGTTTGTGGGGTGACTTCAGCTACGTTCAGGACCTTCCCAGGGAGGGTTTGTTACGGATGTAGGAGGCTCTGAATGGCCTTGATCCTAGTAGGGCGAGCCTGACTACGTCCAGAGGTAGTTTTTGGAAACTCTAATAGGCGTAACAACCACCCCTAGGACAGCCACGTTCAGGACCCTCCCGGAGGTAGCTACCGGCGAGGGGTTAACTTGTGGAAAGATTTTATATATATGACGATGTATCAGCGTTCGAATGACTCTAGGTAGTAGGCCCTCCCTAAAATGAAAGGTATACCCCGGGTAATGAGGGCCACAGGTGTAATGCTAAACAATACAGAGGGATGCGATCCTTGACGAGTCAGCGCCCCGCGCTACAGATTAAATTATCTAAAAACATACAGAGGTATCTAGTATGGCCCACCTCTAAAGGTGAAACAGTGCAACAAGGCCTTATCGCTTGAGGGAACACGTTTGACCTACATATTCTGTAAACGTATGTTAGACATGTACAGACTTGCAGAGATAACGCATAGAACCGCAACGGCAGCCGGTGACCGCTATAGCAAGCTTAAAACCCGCACGGCTGTGTCGTTGTGAATCTAGGCACGTGTCTATGTTTTGATTACTGTATCAATTTACTGTGTACTGTCGTCATACCAAGGCCTACATATATATAATCAGAAATCAGTGTAAATAATCAAATAGCCTCAATGGACATCTCCTATAGCTGTAAATGTATCTAGATATAAAGGTATATATGGAGAAACACTAATAATGAGGCCTATCACAAAACGAGAATAAATATATGTTATAAAACGATGCTAAGCCATCATGCATGCTATTATACATAGGCTTGTTAAGCCAACACACGTGATAGGACGCATAATGTGTTAAACAAATATGCGTGTAGGCCTGCATACATACTATGCTAGGCCGACTTACATGGGCCTACTATGTCGGTAAACCACTGGCCAAAGCCTATATGACCTGAGCTATTTACACCTCGTCTATCAGGTAGAACTTGGCAACCGTATAATACGGGAAGTACTATATGGTATAGCTAACAATGCATAACCTATCACGCCCATGACGGTCAACAAATATTACAATATAATTTAAAAAAAGTTACGCAACCTATATACATACAATGCTAACCAATATAGGCATATATACTATGTTAAACCAGCATGCAATATACTCTAAATAACCATATATATACGCTGTTAAACCAATATGCAGGTTAACCTATATACAGCCCTTATTAGGCAAATATCCCCGTTACCCACATAGGCCTATATAATATGTTAAACCGGGATGAATGATAGCTTATATAGTGTGTTAAACAAATATGCATGTAAACCTACATAAATAATATGCTAAGCCTACATACTGTGCTAAACAGATATGCGTGTAAACCTACATAAATACTATGCTAACCAGCATGGATGCTATCCTGCATACGTAATTACCCTATATAGTGTGTTAAATAAATATGCGTGTAAACCAAATAAATACTATGCTAAACCGACATGCATGCTATCATACTATGTTAGGCCTACATAACGTGTTAAACATATATGTGTGTAAGCCTGCATAGATATTATGCTAAGAAGACATGGGCCTACAAAGTATAACACATTATATTCAGTGCATAGTTTAGCTAATGGTTATCACACACTATCCTACAAGCTGCCCACATAATACCTGATACATAGCTTGGCTAATCATTAACACATAGTATGCACCAACACATAATATCCGCTGCATAGCCTCGCTAAATAAACATAAACTCCCCAAAATTGGCTTATCAATTATGTACGGTCTAGATATAGTCACACATGTCAGTTCAAAAATCAGCCGGAAAGAAACACTAGCCTGGTATATACTATGTTAAACCAGCATGCAATATACTCTAAATAGCCATATATACGCTGTTAAACAAATATGCGTGTAAACCCACATAAATACTACGCTAAGCCAATATCCATGCTATCATAGATAGGCGTATATACTATGTTAGGCCTACATACTGCGTGAAAACGAATCATCACAACTATAGCTTGGTCTATGATCTTCCTCATCGCTGTCCGTATCAATGCCAGGCGGCCGGGAAGGTAAATCTCCTGGAGACGAGCCCATAGGTAGTAGTAGAGGCGAATAGGATGACGAATAGGCTAGTGAAGAATCTGAAAGCGCAGTGTACGCCTAGAAAAAAGAATCTAAATAAACCAACACTCGATATACCCCTAGGCTTCAGATAATTTGAACATGACGCTACCTCGTGTCTAAAATATGCTACAATTTAAACAAATATAATAAACGCTATTGAAAATAGACTACCACTCATTCAATATACTGTGTGATCTAAGGCAGTACATAATTTGAAAAAGGCCTGACAATAACATATATTATCTCGTATCCAAAATATATATTAAACGCTAATGAAAATAAACTACCATTCAATATATTCTATGATCTAGGCTTCAGATAATTTGAAAATGACGCTACCTCGTGTCTAAAATATGTATTAAACGCTATTGAAAACAGACTACCATTCATTCAATATACTGTGTGATCTAAGCTTTACAAAAATTGAAAAAGACTTGACATTAACATATAATATCTCGTGTCCAAAATACACCACCACTCATTCAATATAGTGTATGATCTAGGCATTACAAAAAAAATGAAGTCTGAAAATATTCCCTCCTATAAATAAACACCCAATGTGTCATCTAGACTTAACATATTTTGAAAAAAGAATAGTTACTTACAATGCGAGTGTTTATAGGTTGTTGTGACGCCATCTCTCGTGAATGTATGACCTGCAGATTAACGGATCACAATAGTTGATCAAAGTCTCCTTCGGGGTTGATTGTAGAAAGTCTTCAAAACTAAATAAAGGGTTTAAACAGATATCGCACCAGTTATTAGTGTCTCGAATAAATTCGAAGCAGTCCACCTCGGCGTACGTGTAACCGGCTCTTGTGATGTCGAAACTATCTGCCTGACGGAGCACAAAGTAACTCAAACACTCCCGGCAAATATTATTAGACAGACCTGTGTAGTGAAATCTAATAAATATGACAGATGTCTTCTCGTAGGCATACACAGTTACAGTGCCACGGTGGTTCTTCAACCATAACAATACTGAAAATTTTAAAATATTGAAATCTATAGATAAAGATTCAGATGTATCACAAGGCCTTTAGTCTTTAAAAGATTTTATCAACGCTTGCTTTACAGATACAGGTAAGCCCAAACTGTCTATATCATGTCTGTTCTGTGCGCATGCGCAGACCTCAATAGCGCATAGATTAAACAAAGACAGAGGCACTGTAAAATTTATAAAAAATAAACATGCTGAAACGTGTTAATGAATAATATTACTCTGTAATGGCCAAATTCACGGTCTGGCCGACATGTTTGATAACAGTTAAAAATTTACCTATAATAAAGCTCAAATCTTCCACAGTCAACGCCGCAGCGTATCGCTTGGGAAGAAAGACAGCGCGTCTGTCTTCATCATTTACCTGTAAGTCTACAAGTACGGTGTTACCATACTTTGCTTCGACAAAACGCGCATTTACAATTTTATAGGCTTTGTCCATCTTTAGCCCGCGTATAGGCATAGAATCTACAGAATTTAAAGCTGAAAACTTTGCCGACACTGATGATGACATTTTTACTACTTACTGGCAAACACACACAGATCACTTGAAACACAGACTATACAAAAACACTATATCTCCACCTGTATATAATGTTTTATACATAGCTGTGGAAGAGTCCATTTGAGAGGTGAGTGGACGAGTCCAAGCGAGTTGGACTGATCCATAATTACGTCACAGCTACGAATGTTGATTACAGCACGGCGGGTGATACCGTATGCAGAGGTAAACACATCGTATCCGATGAGAAGTTTAAATACAAGTTAACACATAATATAAAATGCATAGCCCTGGTTATCACATAGTAGCCCCGTTGTGTAGCCCTACCAGTGGTTAACACAAAATATCCGATGCCCGGGCTGCCTAGGGTTTAACAAACAGTATCCGATGAGCAGATTGACTATGATTATCACATGAGTAGGTTGATTACAAACTAACACATAATATTCATTGCATAGTCTGGCTAATGGTTATTAAATAGTACCTGTTGCATAGCTAGGCTAATGCGTATCACATAGTATCCGATGAATGGCTTGACTAGGGGTAACACACAGTATTCGATGCACAACCCGACGAAGGGTTAACATATAATATCCATTGCATGGGTTGGGTAATATATATATAGTTAGCCTACAATATGTGTTATGTATGTAAACCCACATATTATGCTAAGCCGGTTACCCATACACATGGATCTATGGTAATGCAAGAGTAAGCCTAAGTGTAACCCATACCCTGACAACAGATACCTAGCCTCACCATAGCCTACAGGGCCTGACAACATACCTGGCCTGACCATAGGCTACATAGCTAGACAATAGATACCCAACCCTGAATCAAATACATACCCTGACAACCGATACATGGCCTAACAACAGAGCTAGATCAAATGGCTAACGTTTCAACTATACAACATTACGCTAAACTTAGCCAACCAACATACGCGAAGTTCAAACGAACAACATTTACACCAAGCTCAAATAGGCTACGGCCAGATCAACGTTTCAGCTAATCAACGTTGAAAAACTTACGCTAATCAACCAGCAAACTGACACCTGGTTCAAATAGGCCTATGGTTAGTGAAGGCACCGGCAAAAGCCTTAGGCCTTAGACAATATATAGATAGCTACCAACGCTTACCAAAATATCTCACATATTGTCTAGGTATAGTGTATCAATTACAGCATACTAACTAAGGTAAAGCTACCTTGGAGGTAGGCCCAAGGTAACGCTACCTTGAGGCCCTAGGTAAAGACACCGTCGAGTTAGGTCGTAGGTATAGCCACCCAGGAGTCAGGTCGTAGGTAAAGCCAGTTTGGAGTGGTAAAACAACTACCAATCAATAACCTAACACAATAGTATACAGCCTGTATTAAACCATTATGTGTGTTACCCAACAAACTGTGTTAAACCAATAAGCATGGACACCTACATTCTCTCTGTATTAATCCAATATCTATGTTACCCTACATTAGCCTACAGATTGTGTTTAGCCAATATGCACGTGAACCTGTATTAAGTATATATGGGTGTTAACCTACATAGGCATACATACTGTGTTAGGTCGAAATACCTGTAAATCTACACACATTCTGTATTAAACCAATATGTATGATACGGTACATAGGCCTACAAGTCAATAAACAGTGTTATTACGCTTCATTGCAGGTGTAGATCATACACACAGCTCGACAAATAAATGCTTGTTTAAAACCTTTACAGTAATATTGTTAGACGCCGTCTTGACCGACATTGTGTTTGACGTCATTTGCTGCGGTTATGTCCAGAGTGTGCTTTGCGGTCGTAACAATATTACTGTAAAGGTTTTAAACAAGCATTTATTTGTCGAGCTGTGTGTATGATCTACACCTGCAATGAAGCGTAATAACACTGTTTATTGACTTGTAGGCCTATGTACCGTATCATACATATTGGTTTAATACAGAATGTGTGTAGATTTACAGGTATTTCGACCTAACATAGTATGTATGCCTATGTAGGTTAACACCCATATATACTTAATACAGGTTCACGTGCATATTGGCTAAACACAATCTGTAGGCTAATGTAGGGTAACATAGATATTGGATTAATACAGAGAGAATGTAGGTGTCCATGCTTATTGGTTTAACACAGTTTGTTGGGTAACACACATAATGGTTTAATACAGGCTGTATACTATTGTGTTAGGTTATTGATTGGTAGTTGTTTTACCACTCCAAACTGGCAAAACCTACTCATGTGATAATCATAGTCAATCTGCTCATCGGATACTGTTTGTTAAACCCTAGGCAGCCCGGGCATCGGATATTTTGTGTTAACCACTGGTAGGGCTACACAACGGGGCTACTATGTGATAACCAGGGCTATGCATTTTATATTATGTGTTAACTTGTATTTAAACTTCTCATCGGATACGATGTGTTTACCTCTACATACGGTATCACCCGCCGTGCTGTAATCAACATTCGTAGCTGTGACGTAATTATGGATCAGTCCAACTCGCTTGGACTCGTCCACTCACCTCTCAAATGGACTCTTCCACAGCTATGTATAAAACATTATATACAGGTGGAGATATAGTGTTTTTGTATAGTCTGTGTTTCAAGTGATCTGTGTGTGTTTGCCAGTAAGTAGTAAAAATGTCATCATCAGTGTCGGCAAAGTTTTCAGCTTTAAATTCTGTAGATTCTATGCCTATACGCGGGCTAAAGATGGACAAAGCCTATAAAATTGTAAATGCGCGTTTTGTCGAAGCAAAGTATGGTAACACCGTACTTGTAGACTTACAGGTAAATGATGAAGACAGACGCGCTGTCTTTCTTCCCAAGCGATACGCTGCGGCGTTGACTGTGGAAGATTTGAGCTTTATTATAGGTAAATTTTTAACTGTTATCAAACATGTCGGCCAGACCGTGAATTTGGCCATTACAGAGTAATATTATTCATTAACACGTTTCAGCATGTTTATTTTTTATAAATTTTACAGTGCCTCTGTCTTTGTTTAATCTATGCGCTATTGAGGTCTGCGCATGCGCACAGAACAGACATGATATAGACAGTTTGGGCTTACCTGTATCTGTAAAGCAAGCGTTGATAAAATCTTTTAAAGACTAAAGGCCTTGTGATACATCTGAATCTTTATCTATAGATTTCAATATTTTAAAATTTTCAGTATTGTTATGGTTGAAGAACCACCGTGGCACTGTAACTGTGTATGCCTACGAGAAGACATCTGTCATATTTATTAGATTTCACTACACAGGTCTGTCTAATAATATTTGCCGGGAGTGTTTGAGTTACTTTGTGCTCCGTCAGGCAGATAGTTTCGACATCACAAGAGCCGGTTACACGTACGCCGAGGTGGACTGCTTCGAATTTATTCGAGACACTAATAACTGGTGCGATATCTGTTTAAACCCTTTATTTAGTTTTGAAGACTTTCTACAATCAACCCCGAAGGAGACTTTGATCAACTATTGTGATCCGTTAATCTGCAGGTCATACATTCACGAGAGATGGCGTCACAACAACCTATAAACACTCGCATTGTAAGTAACTATTCTTTTTTCAAAATATGTTAAGTCTAGATGACACATTGGGTGTTTATTTATAGGAGGGAATATTTTCAGACTTCATTTTTTTTGTAATGCCTAGATCATACACTATATTGAATGAGTGGTGGTGTATTTTGGACACGAGATATTATATGTTAATGTCAAGTCTTTTTCAATTTTTGTAAAGCTTAGATCACACAGTATATTGAATGAATGGTAGTCTGTTTTCAATAGCGTTTAATACATATTTTAGACACGAGGTAGCGTCATTTTCAAATTATCTGAAGCCTAGATCATAGAATATATTGAATGGTAGTTTATTTTCATTAGCGTTTAATATATATTTTGGATACGAGATAATATATGTTATTGTCAGGCCTTTTTCAAATTATGTACTGCCTTAGATCACACAGTATATTGAATGAGTGGTAGTCTATTTTCAATAGCGTTTATTATATTTGTTTAAATTGTAGCATATTTTAGACACGAGGTAGCGTCATGTTCAAATTATCTGAAGCCTAGGGGTATATCGAGTGTTGGTTTATTTAGATTCTTTTTTCTAGGCGTACACTGCGCTTTCAGATTCTTCACTAGCCTATTCGTCATCCTATTCGCCTCTACTACTACCTATGGGCTCGTCTCCAGGAGATTTACCTTCCCGGCCGCCTGGCATTGATACGGACAGCGATGAGGAAGATCATAGACCAAGCTATAGTTGTGATGATTCGTTTTCACGCAGTATGTAGGCCTAACATAGTATATACGCCTATCTATGATAGCATGGATATTGGCTTAGCGTAGTATTTATGTGGGTTTACACGCATATTTGTTTAACAGCGTATATATGGCTATTTAGAGTATATTGCATGCTGGTTTAACATAGTATATACCAGGCTAGTGTTTCTTTCCGGCTGATTTTTGAACTGACATGTGTGACTATATCTAGACCGTACATAATTGATAAGCCAATTTTGGGGAGTTTATGTTTATTTAGCGAGACTATGCAGCGGATATTATGTGTTGGGGCATACTATGTGTTAATGATTAGCCAAGCTATGTATCAGGTATTATGTGGGCAGCTTGTAGGATAGTGTGTGATAACCATTAGCTAAACTATGCACTGAATATAATGTGTTATACTTTGTAGGCCCATGTCTTCTTAGCATAATATCTATGCAGGCTTACACACATATATGTTTAACACGTTATGTAGGCCTAACATAGTATGATAGCATGCATGTCGGTTTAGCATAGTATTTATTTGGTTTACACGCATATTTATTTAACACACTATATAGGGTAATTACGTATGCAGGATAGCATCCATGCTGGTTAGCATAGTATTTATGTAGGTTTACACGCATATCTGTTTAGCACAGTATGTAGGCTTAGCATATTATTTATGTAGGTTTACATGCATATTTGTTTAACACACTATATAAGCTATCATTCATCCCGGTTTAACATATTATATAGGCCTATGTGGGTAACGGGGATATTTGCCTAATAAGGGCTGTATATAGGTTAACCTGCATATTGGTTTAACAGCGTATATATATGGTTATTTAGAGTATATTGCATGCTGGTTTAACATAGTATATATGCCTATATTGGTTAGCATTGTATGTATATAGGTTGCGTAACTTTTTTTAAATTATATTGTAATATTTGTTGACCGTCATGGGCGTGATAGGTTATGCATTGTTAGCTATACCATATAGTACTTCCCGTATTATACGGTTGCCAAGTTCTACCTGATAGACGAGGTGTAAATAGCTCAGGTCATATAGGCTTTGGCCAGTGGTTTACCGACATAGTAGGCCCATGTAAGTCGGCCTAGCATAGTATGTATGCAGGCCTACACGCATATTTGTTTAACACATTATGCGTCCTATCACGTGTGTTGGCTTAACAAGCCTATGTATAATAGCATGCATGATGGCTTAGCATCGTTTTATAACATATATTTATTCTCGTTTTGTGATAGGCCTCATTATTAGTGTTTCTCCATATATACCTTTATATCTAGATACATTTACAGCTATAGGAGATGTCCATTGAGGCTATTTGATTATTTACACTGATTTCTGATTATATATATGTAGGCCTTGGTATGACGACAGTACACAGTAAATTGATACAGTAATCAAAACATAGACACGTGCCTAGATTCACAACGACACAGCCGTGCGGGTTTTAAGCTTGCTATAGCGGTCACCGGCTGCCGTTGCGGTTCTATGCGTTATCTCTGCAAGTCTGTACATGTCTAACATACGTTTACAGAATATGTAGGTCAAACGTGTTCCCTCAAGCGATAAGGCCTTGTTGCACTGTTTCACCTTTAGAGGTGGGCCATACTAGATACCTCTGTATGATTTTAGATAATTTAATCTGTAGCGCGGGGCGCTGACTCGTCAAGGATCGCATCCCTCTGTATTGTTTAGCATTACACCTGTGGCCCTCATTACCCGGGGTATACCTTTCATTTTAGGGAGGGCCTACTACCTAGAGTCATTCGAACGCTGATACATCGTCATATATATAAAATCTTTCCACAAGTTAACCCCTCGCCGGTAGCTACCTCCGGGAGGGTCCTGAACGTGGCTGTCCTAGGGGTGGTTGTTACGCCTATTAGAGTTTCCAAAAACTACCTCTGGACGTAGTCAGGCTCGCCCTACTAGGATCAAGGCCATTCAGAGCCTCCTTCATCCGTAACAAACCCTCCCTGGGAAGGTCCTGAACGTAGCTGAAGTCACCCCACAAACATAGCTTAGGTTAGGTTAGATGCAATTTAAAGCCTACCGAGCGCCTGCAATGTGATGGGCCGCTTCCCACACATATGGCTGACTATTTGAAACGTTGGTCATTTGATCTAACCGATCGTTTTTTGACAATTTTATATATTATTTAAAACAACCCCTAGGGCGACCTCGCCCCTCATCGAACCAACATACACCCCATACACAACTATTTCTTAGGTTAGGACACTACAGCGAGACGCCATATTGTTCCCGCGCTTATGGGCGCTGCCATCATGTTCCCGCGCTTATGGGCGCCGCCATCTTGTTCCCGCGCTTATGGGCGCCGCCATCTTGGAAAGGGGCGGGGGTAGCAAATCCGGCTTTCCTATTGGTTCCCTCCCAAGTGACCCGTCTCAACAATAGCCTTCTCTACTCCTCTCCCTCGGCGTCTTGCCACGGCGGCAGCCCCTTATTGCCAGCTTATAGAATTGTATCTATACACAACTTCAATTCGTTTGGTTATGCGCCTTGCTAACCATGCCCCTGATTGTATTTCCTATATTTCAAAATATAATATATTGAGCTCTAGTGTAAACTTACTAAGTATTTTTAGAACGTCGACCATCTAAAACTGTCATTACACAAGGAATCAAAGTAAGCAGGACGCCATCGTTATGTGAGCCTTAGCAAGAAGTTATATTGAATTCAGTTTCGAGAGCCTAATTATTGGAGCAATGGTTTTCCTGATATGAAGTATCAGAGTGGATTTATGTTCTGCATTCGAACATCATCATCCACTACATTCCTTCTCTACTTAAATCCTTAATCATTCCATTAGGTGGAAGTTAAAAATAGTAGCTTATAAAGATGTTTTAAAATCAATCCTTTAAACCCCAATATGTGAAAGCACTCGAAACATATAATGTTTGACTCTGAGGGGAGAGACACACTTATAGTTGATGTACTTGAGTTTCGAAACAACTTCAACAGCTTTTTGCGGATGATGATGGTTATGGCGATGATGATGATGATAAACTTTATTGGGTCGATGCCTAAGAAGAAGGTAGGATTAACGTCCACTGTGATAATGATGATAACGTTGAAGAGGAGGGAAGAGAGAAGAAGAAGAAGAATACAAAGAAGGAGAAGAAGAAGATAATGATGACGACGACGACCACCACAACAACGATGTTGTTGTTGTTGTTATTGTTGTTGATGATGATGATGATGATGATGTTGTAGATGATGATGATGATGGTGGTGGTGGTGATGATGGTGGTGATGACGTTGATGATGTTGATGACGTTGATGTTGATGGTGTTGATGATGTTGATTGTGTTGATGATGTTGATGATATTGATGGTGTTGATGAGGTTGATGATGTTGATTGTGTTGATGGTGTTGATGATGTTGATGGTGTTGATGATGTTGTCAACATCATCAACACCATCAACACAATCGACAACATCAACATCATCAACACAATCAACATCGTCAACATCATCAGCCGCATCAACATCATCAACACCAGGAACACAATCAACATCATCAACACCGTCAACATCATCAACACCATCAACATAATCAACATCATCAACACAATCAGCATCATCCGCACCGTCAACACCATCAACACCATCAACACAATCAACATTATCAACGTCATCAACACCATAAACATCAACGTCATCAACATCATCAACGTCATCACCACCATCACCACCACCACCACCACCATCATCATCATCATCTACAACATCATCACCATCATCATCAACAACAATAACAACAACAACAACATCGTTGTTGTGGTGGTCGTCGTCATCATCTTCTTCTTCGTCTCCTTCTTTGTATTCTTCTTCTTCTTCTCTCCTCCCTCCTCTTCAACGTTATCATCATTATTACAGTGGACGTTAATCCTATCTTCTTCATTGGCATCGACCTAATAAAGTTTATCATCATCATCATCGCCATAACCATCATCGACGACGACGACGACGATAGTGCTAGAGGATATATATGTCGACGGAGGAAATGAATGTTATAAAGTTGATGATCAAGACCTCGTGATTATGCAGATGGTGGTGAGAAACACGCAATTTGTTTCGTGGTCCTGATTGTTGTGGTGAGGAAGTTGATAGAAATTATTTTATTATTTTAAAACCAAAATCGTGCAAACAATGTTTCACTTAAGAATTTCTGATTCTCACTGTACGTATAATCATATCACAAATCAGTTTCTTAGTTAAAAAAAACTGAACTATATCAATGGAAAAAATAGTAGGTTGATAAATATTGTGAAACGGAAAAACACGAAGTGAACAAATCATGAAATACAAAACGACAATAAAATATTTGCTAAAATACTGTGGAGGTCGGAACACTGTCCGCTACTTATCTTGGAAATATTATTGACATTTTACTGAGTTTTTAAAATGATGTTGCATAGCCAGAAGCAGGAAGACGGACACCTTAAGCAACTGTAGGTTTACATATCACGTGTGGTGGACTCCAGTCTGGACCTTCGGCTGATTTCAGTCGATAACCACACTCATTTCAGTACGCTACAACAATACAGCCTTTATCGGAGCCAGGCTATCGGCAAATATATATAACTTGAACATTTTATCCAGCCAACTTCTCGCAATACTTTGGAAACAGTAGAATATTTTTCTAGTTTCTTAATACGTTAAAACCAATGTATCACCCTCGTAAAGAACGAAATTATTGGTCAATCTACATTTAAGGCACAACTCAAATACTCTTTAAAATTAAATAATCAAATTTTCCCCCAACTTTCACCAAAAAAATGAAAATTACAAGGAGATAAAACGTTGTTTTTTTAATAAATTCACCCAAGAAATAGTTCTTAATAAATACTTTAAATTTTTCTCATAGGTTCAATAGAATGGAACGTTTTGAAATTATCAGGAACAAGAAAAGCCCATATCTTTCTTAAAACTGAGCGTAATGACTGGTCTCGAGACTAACAAGTACAGGAAAGTAAATTTCTATTATTTAGCCAGTCTGGAGAAGGGACGATACCTCCCGCAGCGCAGACCGGCTAACAGAAGACATATGGCAGACACAAAGTCTATGTCTTCACCGAACCATTAATTGTATACGATTAGGTTAATAACAATAGTCATTTATAACTAATAACTGACTCGCCTGAGCTAGGGAGCAGATGTTCACCAAGATTAACTTTGTTCTGAACTGGTTTTTTCCACTGCAGTAAAATTTGAAGTTTAAATACGGCCCCGTTACTATTACTGTAGTTGTAATATAGGAAAAAATATCTTTAACGTTTTTCTGTAGTGACAAAAAATTAGTAATCTTATATTTACTGATAATTTCTCCCCTGATCTGGGAGATCTATCTGATCTTTTTGTACTATTCACTATTTCGTTACTCGCACAGAACTAGTGTATGTTTCAATTTTATTATTCCTCGTTGACACCATACTAGAACAAATTAATACAAGATTAATATTTGGCTAGAAACACCTTTTTTTTCTTCATTGTATGTCTGCGAAGTTAAATTCGATTGTGATGAATGAGGTTATTTTCTGCCATTGGACGTAGTTGTCTAATAGGATTTGTCATTTAGGATAATTTGTTTGCAAAATATCAAAGCTAAATTCCTTCTGAGATCTTTCCAAACAATCAGGACACCAGAATAATGCACACCAAACAACCCTAACGATGCTTTGGAAATAACTGAGTTATATAATCCGTCGTTGTGGAGAGGTTACTCTGTAATCCCCTCTCATTTTTCAATTCCTTCACACTCTCCTTATATATATATATATATATATATATATATATATATATATATATATATATATATAACCATATATATCATAACATAAACGTATGGGCTAGAGAATAAATTTAGTTGATATCCAAAAAGAACAATAGTCGGAAGAAATATTAAGCAAAAGCGACAAGAATAGTTACTAAAATACGGACAAAGTAATTAACCATTGTTCTATTTCAACTGTAGGGGCTGTGGGAACCTTTAACAAAAGAAGTGTCCAAGTATTTTAAGATGGCAATTTTCAAGGACGAAAATATCTGGATTATAATAACACTGTACCGTTAGAAAAAGCTCTTTGTAAAAGGGTGTGTGGATAACCAAATTAACTAAAATACGTAAGGGGGGAGGGATGCGAGGTTGGAAAAGGAAGTGATCGGTAGAGAGTCTTGGAGGAACTTCAGAGGAGGGCAGACGTAATGGGGGGGGGCAAGTGTAAGCAATGTTAATTAGGGGTAAATTTTGATTAATAGAATTGAAGAATTGTAAGTTTTTTATGTGTAAAATTTAAAAGTGCTACGTAAATGATTTAATATAGAATTACGAAAGTAAGTTAGTTATGTGAAAAGTGCAGCGAAGCAGCTATCAACGGTCAAGATTCCAGGAACTCGACAAACAGTAAGTACATTCTTCTTATATTAAAATTAGCCAACAGAGCTTAATATACTTAATAAATTCAGAACAATTTTAAATTCATTATTATAAAATAATAATCTAGTTTTTTTCACCACTTTCTAATTTATAAAAAAACCATAATAACGACCCGAGAGAAACAGCAATTAACACTGTAATTATTAAACTTTATTGTAATAAACCGAAAGCCTCAAGAGTCCACCTTTTTTTAGTAATTCTAAAATTAGTTAAGCAATCAATCTTGTCATTAAATAGTATTAAGGTAGTTTGGTATGATGTGTAATAATTAAATGTCAGGATTAAATGCATGTGATGTTAAATTTAATATTGGTGTTAATTATTTAGAAACCTGAAGGTAAGACTATAGATGGTAAGGTAATTAAATATATAACCTAAAGGTAAAAAGTAATATTTTAAATAACTTAGGTTATAATATATATATATATATATATATATATATATATATATATATATGTATGTATGTATGTATGTATGTATGTATGTATGTATAGTTCAAATTTTCAATCATTAATAAAATAAGTTTTACTTATCCGTTCAAATTCAAATACATTTTTTTAAAACTTGTGGTGGATGATACTTGATGTTAATACAGTTTTTTTTCAAATATTAATTCAATCATTAAATTTAATTAATTAATTTTAGTATTATATGGGAGTAAAACGTTTCACAAAAAGGGTAAAGCACGCGATATAGTTTTTTCCTCCCTTATATCTTAAAGTAATTCATAACATATGATTTCATAAATCAGCTGATTTTACCTTAGAGGTTATGTTGTAGAACAGCTGTTTTAATGCATAGGTTACGTTACTTTATTTATATTAATTGTAATTATTTAATAAAAAGTAATTACAATAAAATTTTTCTTTGTTGGCCTAATTAGGAATTGCCTTTAAACAATTTTTGTTTATATTACTTGTTTCTAATACGACTAACCTTAAAATTTTATGTTCAAACATACGTTTGTGTACCTCCAATACAGTTATCGTCTTTTAAATTTTGTTGTTCGTAATCCTACACAATTGTTTATGGTGATGGCGGGAGAGATAATAAATTAGTTATAACCACCGTAAAGTTTTAAAAATTCATCGTGGATAGGAGTAAGTATTCTGATTAGCCCATAAAAAGCGTTATGATCTAAAACAAAGCAATTTTGCTGTTCTAAATAAATAAACTTAAAATATCTTTTTTTAATAAAAAGGATTATAGTAACAAAAAAACTAGGCCTATAATAATGAAAAAATACTTAAAAAAGAAGTTTTATATCAACCAATTTTTTCTATTAGTGATTACAGTAATTGAATTCTAAATAAATAATTTATATAAGTTTTACTTTCCTCAACAATGTACGCAATATTTCAATGTATTTTTTGAGTTTGTTAATTAAATCGGTCACATAATGCATAATTGTATTAGAAATATAAATATGTGTTTTACAATATTTAATTAGTAACGTTCATAAAAACAAAGATGAATACAAGAACTTTTTTTGTTTCAACGGTGACATAAATAGGAAAACCAGTATAGTTCAAGAGTTAATTCCAGATCCCGGAACCCTTTAGACATCTGTATAGCTATAACAGACTCAGTAAAGAAGCTATTCTATTAGGTCCAATGTCCGAGCTTGGTGAATCAATATTACAAGCATTTTAACGAAACCATGTTCCAAAACATTACCAAATACCGTGTGAACGCAGAGGAGATTCACCTCAGAGGGTGTTTCCGTGGTGCTGGGATCACGCCCCTCATTCAATCTACTTTTTATCTTCCTTAATTGTTATTCCAATACCGACCGGACGCACCTGTTAGGCATTACAAAAACCACTAGTGGAATCCCAATGCGCTCGCACTAGCTTGGGTCAGATAGTATAAGCACTATACCTAAATAGGCGTACTACATAAATCGAAATGTAAACGTCTTGAGACTTGACATAACTGGAGAAACTAACAGTAACATATAGAATTGTAGGTAATACTTACAAAGACGACAACGACTTTTCCGTTTTAAGAAACATTACTTAAAATTACATTCTAAACAAGAAAAAAATATTTTAAAAGTAGCAAACTCGACATAGGGGTTAATATTTAGAAAAAATAAAACCCTCTACGTACTAACACCCTCGAAGCTGTATATATATATATGTATAGAGAGAGAGAGAGAGAGAGAGAGAGAGAGAGAGTTTCTTTATAAAAAAAGAACAATATATAACACTATATAACTGTATACCATTTAGCTACAAAGCTAGGTTAGTTTCTAAAACTACAAAATTAAGTTTACCAACTCAAGTTAGTCCTTTACGACTTAATATATCTGGTTGCAAAACCATGGAAAGTGTAACCCGTAGTGGAATTCAGCAATCGGTTAGTTTACGCAGTAAATTTAATTTTTCTTTTTTTTTTTAAAGAAATGTATCTTGACCAGACACTTTGTAGGTATATTTTAATATAGCTTTATAGTAGTGTAGTATAAAATGTTGCGGCAATTCCTAAAGATATACTTGTTAACAGTGAGGTTATGTTTGTATGACAATAATTTATGTACGTTTATCTACTGTTTATGGTTTACAAAAATTAAAACACTTTTAACTTATTAGATGTATTTTTAAGTATCATATCTAAAAACGAAAAAATCGATGTAGTGCAGACTTTATCAACAATTACCGAATTTTATTAAAATTTGCCTTTCCACTCTGTTAAGTACACACATAAATGTATTTAATTGTTAAACGTTGTAATTGGTCAAAGATTCTGGAAACCCTAGCCAGCCCTCAGGCTTTGAAACGGATAATTAATATCAATTGAGTTTTTAAGTTATTTAACATTTCTGTCGACATTACACGCATTTACAGTCTGACTTTAGTCTAATTGTCTGATAATCATAATTATCAAGTGTAAAACAGATTAGCATTACAAAATTAACAGTAATATGGCTTAGGTTTATTAATGACCATAAATTGGAATTGTAAATGGTTGAAACGGTGTCTGAAATATTAAATTGCCTAGTCCCACTGCCTAATCCCCTGACAACAACAAATTGTTTTCTTTTGTTACTCTTCAGGGTCATAATTATAAACTACTACGCACATGACGTCAGATCCATTTTATTATTATAACTAGTTAACAGGTACAAACCCGTTTTCAAACTAAAATTTTAAATTTCTCCCAAAAATTAGTTCATGTTGAAAGGTAGTAGGCTATAGATAAAAATGTGCATTGCCGACATTAAATTCAGAAATGTCTATATTATAGGATGTGTGTAAATTTGTCGCCGCTTTTCTATATTATCAATTTTAAATGACCGTGGATTTTAGTAGAAGAGTATTTTCATTTATTTTGAGAGACATTTTTCATTTACGTAAATAAATCGACTTGGTAGTATGGAGTATTAAAAGACTTTACACATACTTTCAAATTTAAATAATTATATAATTATACTTCTTTATTAATACTATTCTCTCGGTTTCTCACAGACAGATTGAAGAGGCAGATACTGTTAAACATTGTAACAGATCGAGGAGGCAACTCTGTGACAGATTGAAGAGGCAGATACTGTTAGACATTGTAATAGATCGAGGAGGCAACACTGTGACAGATTGAAGAGGTAGATACTGTTAGACATTGTAACAGATCGAGGAGGCAACACTGTGACAGATTGAAGAGGCAGATACTGTTAGACATTGTAACAGATCGAGGAGGCAACACTGTGACAGATTGAAGAGGCAGATACTGTTAGACATTGTAACAGATCGAGGAGGCAACACTGTGACAGATTGAAGAGGCAGATACTGTTAGACATTGTAACAGATCGAGGAGGCAACACTGTGACAGATTGAAGAGGTAGATACTGTTAGACATTGTAACAGATCGAGGAGGCAACACTGTGACAGATTGAAGAGGCAGATACTGTTAGACATTGTAACAGATCGAGGAGGTAACACTGCGATAGCTCGAAGAGGCAAATACTATTACCAATCGATGAGACCGACTCTGTGATACATTTAGATTGAAGAGGCAGAGACAGCAACAATTGGGAGAGACAGACTCTGGGACAGATGGGAGAGGCAGACACTGTGACAGATGAGAGAGGCAGATACTGTTAGACATTGTAACAGATCGAGGAGGTAACACTGCGATAGCTCGAAGAGGCAAATACTACTACCAATCGATGAGACCGACTCTGTGATACATTTAGATTGAAGAGGCAGAGACAGCAACAATTGGGAGAGACAGACTCTGGGACAGATGGGAGAGGCAGACACTGTGACAGATGAGAGAGGCAGATACTGTTAGACATTGTAACAGATCGAGGAGGTAACACTGCGATAGCTCGAAGAGGCAAATACTATTACCAATCGATGAGACCGACTCTGTGATACATTTAGATTGAAGAGGCAGAGACAGCAACAATTGGGAGAGACAGACTCTGGGACAGATGGGAGAGGCAGACACTGTGACAGATGAGAGAGGCAGATACTGTTAGACATTGTAACAGATCGAGGAGGTAACACTGCGATAGCTCGAAGAGGCAAATACTATTACCAATCGATGAGACCGACTCTGTGATACATTTAGATTGAAGAGGCAGAGACAGCAACAATTGGGAGAGACAGACTCTGGGACAGACGGGAGAGGCAGACACTGTGACAGATGAGAGAGGCAGATACTGTTAGACATTGTAATAGATCGAGGAGGCAACACTGTGACAGATTGAAGAGGTAGATACTGTAACAGATCGAGGAGGCAACACTGCGATAGCTCGAAGAGGCAAATACTATTACCAATTGATGAGACCGACTCTGTGATACATTTAGATTGAAGAGGCAGAGACAGCAACAATTGGGAGAGACGGACTCTGGGACAGATGGGAGAGGCAGACACTGTGACAGATGAGAGAGGCAGATACTGTTAGATATTGTAACAGATCGAGGAGGTAACACTGCGATAGCTCGAAGAGGCAAATACTATTACCAATCGATGAGACCGACTCTGTGATACATTTAGATTGAAGAGGCAGAGACAGCGACATATTGAAAAGACAGATCCTGCGACAGATCAAAGATGCAAACTCTGCAACAGATGGAAGAGGCAGAGACAGTGACAAATGGGAGAGGCAGACTCTGGAACAGATGGGAGAGGCAGACACTGTGACATATGAGAGAGCCAGACCCAGCTACAGTTTGAAGAGGTAGACTCTGCGACAGTTGGATGAGGCAGACTTTGCGACAGATAGGAGAGGCAGACTCTGCGACAAATGGAAGAGGCAGGCTTTGCGACAGATGAAAAAAATGTAAAACTTTATTTAAAAGTATCACCTACATTTATGATGGAAAGTACGCAGTTTTATTATATGACTAAGATACGACCCGCCTCCAAATCTGTCGCCTTGTAGGCCCTACCGGTCAATAGATATAGATTTTATATTTTTGTTCATAATTAGTGTTTACGAAGGCAACACTTTGTACTGTTTTAAAATGTATTCACAATTTTTGAGTTTTTTCTCAATCATTTATTAGTTCATGAGCTCCATAATCTCATACTTTACAAACCTCTATATGATTTCCAATAATAAACACTAGAAGTACTGTATTTATAAGAAAATGGTCTTTAATTCAGACCGCGTGAACACTGTTCTACAACTTACGTCGCTTTATTTACGTTTTAAGGCCATTTCCTCTGTTTTACTGTTCGTAACTAAAACATCTGCACGGCTTGTATAGGACAGAAATGTCAGTTTATCTCATCACACCCACACAGCACGATGGGTAGATTCTGGAAGTGACGTCATTCCCTGCTCGTTCTTGCCGCAGTGGTTTTAGGAAATTACCGGAAGTAAATAGAGTGTCACGAAGCAGAATAAGTCTTTCACACAACTAAACTATCGGCATTTTATAAGATTTAAAATGATAAATTACGAAACAAAATTAAATTACATAAATGATAAAACTGTTTAATATCTAATTAAAGAAGTTTATTTAACTAGTGCAACGTTTCGGCAACTATTTGTTGCTCTTCTCAAGTCTCAAAACAATATTACATTGCTTTTAAAATACAAGTACACTCACTACAATAACTTAAAACTTTAAAAAACTCAATGAAATTTTAGTCAAAAATTTAATAAAATAATCCACCAAAGTAGTGAGAGTCATAAATTTATCATAAAAGTAATTATAAACAGTAACAACACTGCGAGAACAACAATTTGTAGGTATAAACACACACACACACACACACACACACACACACACATACACACACACACACACACACACACACACACACACACACACACACACACACACACACACACAGACACACACACACGCAAATAACAAAATAAAACAACAGCAAGAAAAGGACCAGCCATACAAATTAACAGTAACTAATTCTTGGATATTTTAAATTTATACAACAATGGCTTATAGGGCCTACTTAAATAGTTTTCTATATTAATACCATTCTATTGTAAGTTAAT
Organism: Prosapia bicincta; assembly: GCA_036971475.1. Classification (NCBI taxonomy): domain Eukaryota; kingdom Metazoa; phylum Arthropoda; class Insecta; order Hemiptera; family Cercopidae; genus Prosapia; species Prosapia bicincta. Next base: position 266,244,420 of record JBAIZL010000005.1, read on the forward strand.
AGGGACAACTTCAGAATAAGTCCTATTCCACCAATTGCAGTCATTATCCACTATAGTAAAATGTTCAGAATTAAATATATGCCCAAACCTTTTACTATGTACAAAGAAAACACGAGAGGAAGAGTGTATATCCTTCTTACTATTATTCTCGTGTTCACGTACACGAACGCCAACCTGTCTTTTAGTCTCCCCTACACAAGAGGCATCACACTCCAGACAGTTAATTTTCTATACCACATTATTCTCACGTAATCTATCAGTATTGACTTTACCTCTTCTGAAAAGGTTGCTTAAGTTATCCGAAATTATAAAAACCGTTTTAATGTTAAACCGTCTCAATTTATTAATAATTTTCTCTCCCAAATACCTTCTATACAAGGTAAACGTAGAAAACCCACATCAATCGGAACTTTCTTTGAAATCAGCAGTTCGGTAAAATAGAGTTTTAGGGATTAAACCCATACTAGAACGGTTAAAGTTTTTTTTTTAAATCTTTTACCGCCTAAAATTACTCTAAATGAGTCAGTTAAAAAAAATCATGTTATTCTCAAAATCTTTTAAACAAATTTAAATATTATAACCTCGAATCGTTTTCGTATAAAACGAGTTGGCCATATTAGCGTTGGCCTTAGTGTTAATAAATACGCGTGCACAATGTTCTTGAAAACATTTCACTGGTTTGGTGATGGCCTCCATTTTTGAGAACTGAAGCTTCCGAAGAGAGTTTAAATTAACTATGACTTATTGGAGTGTACACGAAGTACCTCTGTAACAGCGGACAGTCGTTCGTGTAGAATTTCTTGGTAGAATGGTAGATTGTAAAACTGAAGATTTATCGAATAATTTTAAGACCTTGATATTTGTTGTACGACTTTAACCTGATCTGTTTAATACCATCCTGTACATGCTGTCTTCTTCAATTTATGTTCACTTTTATCTTTAAATTTGGAATGTTTTCTTAAGAACAAATTTAATCCAGTCATTTTGTCGACTTCCCGTAACTGCAGTTAAGTTAGAATGACATAAAATTGCTCTTAAGCAAAGTTTTAATAAATTAAATGCCATTTTATGCTACCCTAACCATTAAAATTAAACACAAGTAGTTGAAATAAATAAATTAAATTCGTTCCTAATTTTAATATGTTCCAAATGTAAAGAGTACTCAAAGGGCATTAAATTTAGGTACATATACAAGGTGGTATTGAATTTGGAAATCAGGTAAAACGCTTGCAAGAAGTAACAAAGTCTTAGAAAGAAACACAAGATTTTTAGTTTTAAAAAATTACAATCCTGTAAAGAAATATTGAGTCTACGAAACGTCTTTGAAAGTGCGTTAAACATTTACCCTCGGTTACTGGGATTCTCTGGTATAATCCACAAGTAGTAGGCCTACATTTATTTTTCAAACTTGCGGCGATCGCTAGACGAAGTTATGCACGTTGAGTCTTTTATAGCTTACGCATATATGTTAAAATCTCTTGCTTTAAAAGCACCAACACCTTCTCGATTGTATGGGAAAGCTATCTTAAAGTTATATTCGAATTTCTTTATTTACAAAAAATTCACAGATAATTTGTTACAAAATTGTAGTGTTTAAACAATACGAGGTTAAAAAGAAATTTAATCCTTCTGGGGGGACATCCTTAGGCCACCTCGACGCTCCCTGGGTAAAACTAGTAAAATGTTGAAACAAGTGCCGTTGAACAAGAACAAATCAACGACAAAAATTCAGTTTTAATGGTAGGAATATCATTACAATAAAAATATTGAAAAGAACCCCAATACCACAAAAATAATCAAAAATAACAAATAAAACAAGTTACTTAAGATTAAACCCTTATGTACATTTCGATGACCATGTCATCATCATCAGAGGGTCATGTTACAAAACACAATCTAGCACACAAGAAGTTACAAACTAGAATGATGAATCATTCTGATGATGATGACATGGTCATCGAAATGTACATAAGGGTTTAATCTTAAGTAACTTGTTTTATTTGTTATTTTTGATTATTTTTGTGGTATTGGGGTTCTTTTCAATATTTTTATTGTAATATATTGTACCACTGTGCTCTTGATATTGTGTATTGTGTATAGGAATATCAGACAAAAGGTGTTTTAGAAGAATTCCTCTTCTGCTTATAATACAGAATTTAAGTAAAATATGGGGAAAAGTGGGAAGGCTGAAAGAGAATCGAATTTACTGATAATCGGATCTGAGATTACGACGCCATTGACATAAACTATAAGACTGCGATATATCGATTGTACATATTAATACACCTAATATAAATATAAGCATTAGACTGGTGCAAAATGCTAGTATATACAAAGTTGCTTCTATTTAGAAGCATTTCTTATTTTTTGAATATTTAATTTTGTGTTAATTTTAATACATAAAATGTTATTTCGTATTGTAGAATTTAAGACGAACAACCTAGTTTTGATTTCATACTTTTAGATATTTCAACTCAATATTTAGGTTTTTTAATTTTTCGACTAAAATTTTTAAAAATATTACGAGCTAGAAAATTACGTCTTGCAATAACTTTTATATCCATTATAATAAAATCTTATAAGCTCTTAATTGTCCATAAACCATAATTACATTTCGAACTTTAAAATTGTATGGGGAACCTATTGGTCACTGATGAAGACAACGTTGTTGAAACGCGTTGGACTTAGATTGAAAGTTTGATTGTAAATTTGATTTTGTTTCAGTAGTATTGTAAAATTTCTAATTATGGAAACATGATTTTTTAAATATGTTGTAACGGATATCCGTATGATAGAAACACAATCGATATTATAAAATCTATTTGGATTTCACACGAACGAAACATAAAACCTTTGTCGACTATGGGGACTTCGAAACCGTTCCTTAAAGAGTCACTCTATTTAATGAATGAAAGTGAGAATAGGGTTAGGTCTATGTCTGCTGGTAGGGGGAAGGAACGCGCACGCGCAGACAGAAACCGAAACGAGAGGGGGATTAAAGCCAGATGGAAAATTAATTTCATTACAAGAGTTACCAGTGTTAGTTTAGTTGTCGGATTAAACAAGGCGCGTTTGTGTGTGGATTAACTATATAAAGGTATGTAAACACAGTTAAGATAACTTTGTATTCCGTTCAAACAGTTTAAATCACTTTAAATGACCGGTTTGGAAACATCCTTTAATTTCATTTTTCAAATAAACATTATATATATTTGTCATTCTTAATGGTTTTAAGTACAATGCCTATAGTTTTAAATATGCACCATTTTCTTCAAAATAAATTGGTGTTTATATTTCGTGTTGGAACTTCAGTTTCAAATCCATAAATTTTTAACTGTAGTATTTCAGCCCATACTTTCCAGAAACATGACATTCTAAAACTAAGTGTTTAAATAAGAATATGTATGAACAAAAATTCAAGCTACTCGTAAATAGTTACCAAAGACCTCATATGCTACAATTTTTACGCTTTTATATGTGCTGCATAAAAATAGATTCTAATTAAAAGCCGCAAACAGTGGATCGTGGGGATACTTATATTATCGTGATGGAAACCTAATCTCAAAAACACACCCATTATGAAGTCAATATTCAAAAATTACCTCAAACTTATTAGGTTACTAATTAGTTGTTAAGTTTGGTTATAAAAAATCTACCTTTAGTGAAGTACATGAAAAGTGGAGGAACGTGTAAGCTAGAAGACTACTGCGCGGCAACTGTCGTCTTAAGTTGAAGCAAGATATGAACATTTGCAAACATTTTAAAGTGGTAACTTCTTTAAGCGCGTGGACAAAACACGAGATTAAATCATTTCTTTCGCGTCACGCTATTTCTGAAACCCATACCTTACAGCATATACCTTACAACATATATGATTTCATGTAACAGCTGATTTTGTGTTTATAGGTTATGTTGTAGAACTGTCGATTTACAAGTAGATTATTATTAAATTGTTTTGATCAAGTAATAATTTTATTAATTTATTTAATTTTTGATAAATCTCAATACAAATCATTCAATATAACGATAATAATATGTTTTCAATCTATTTTTTGAAAGAAAAACAATTTTACTTATACTTTTTAAAAAACCTTATTTGAATTGTTAAAAATTTGTGTCCAGTAAACGTCTAACAAATGTTTTTTTATTACCCACATTATTTTAATAATAACTAAGATAAATATTAGTCTTTATTAAATAGATTCCCCCCGAGTACCAGAAACAATTTTTTTTGTATTGTCGTTTGTTAAGGTGAAATTCTGTTTGCTTAACTAAATCGAAAATACCAACAAAGTGTCGGGTTAAGATTTCATTAAACGAAGAAAAATAAAGATCTTAGCGTAAACTAACCGGATGCTGAATTGAATGTTGCAGTTAGTAATTTTTATATAATAAAAGGGATCCTAACAGAAAACTTTGTAAGTAAAATACATATTTTTAATCGTGGTATAAAATAGTGATATGATTTAAAAATAAACCTTTCTTTATAAAGTTCCATGTCCATTAATACGTTAAAATTATGTTTGTATTTGTTTGGAGTTGATAATACTGTTTGTAGTTTCTGACTTTCAGAATCACTTTTTATTTTGTATAGAATTTATTTTTAAGTAGCATATGTGAAAACGAAAAACAATTCATTTACTTATTTTGTTAACTACCTAGAAAGAATAAAAGCTTAAAGTTAAATGGTAAATATAGACTCTTGGGTTAGGACCTGTTCTTTTAATGCATACAAGGTTTTAAAAGCAGAACGCCGACTTGCATATTAAAGATATTTTCCTTTAAGAATAGCGTGATTAATGAAAGTAAGGTTAGATTTCAGAGTTTACTGTTTTCATTACAAGTAAAAGGTTTGGACTCTCAGCCCCTGCAAAATGTATGACGCAATTAATTTTACTCATCAGATGTTATAGTATTTACTCCTTCAAATTATACTCTACTGTTTTTTGTTGTAGGTTACACATATACTTTCTACTAATATAAAACAATTATAATAACAATATTATTTTACAGTATTATCAGTTATTAAAATCTAAAACACAAAAGTCAAATTTTGGTTTTGTTCCAAAAGGCTAAAGTTTTGTTTTGCAGATTGCAATTGCTTATAAAGTACTTTACGCAATTTAGGCTACAGTGAATAATAAACTGTTTTCATCAATACATTTAATATAGTACATGACTAATACATGATTGCGTTTAATAAAATATGTGACTGACAACACCATCATGTTTAATAAAGTATGTGGCTAACAACTTTAGCACGTTTAGTAAAGTATGTGGCTGACAACATCAGTAGGTTTAGTAAAGTATGTGGCTGACAACATCAGTACGTTTAATAAAGTATTTGACTGACATCATCACGTTTAATAAAGTATGTGGCTGACAACTTCAGCACGTTTAGTAAAGTATATGGCTGACAACATCACGTTTAATAAAAATATGTGACTGACATCATCGCGTTTAATAAAGTATGTGACTGACAACATCATCACGTTTAATAAAGTATGTGACTGCCATCATCACGTTTAATAAAGAATGTCACTGACAACATCATTACGTTTAATAAAGTATGTGGCTAACAACTTCAGCACGTTTAGTAAAGTATGTGGCTGACAACATCAGTAGGTTTAATAAGTTATGTGGTTGACATCATCACGTTTAATAAAATATGTGGCTGACAACTTCAGCACGTTTAGTAAAGTATGTGGCTGACAACATCAGTACGTTTAATAAAGTATATGACTGACATCATCACGTTTAATAAAGTATGTGGCTGACAACTTCAGCACGTTTAGTAAAGTATATGGCTGACAACATCACGTTTAATAAAATATGTGACTGACATCATCGCGTTTAATAAAGTATGTGACTGACAACATCATCACGTTTAATAAAGTATGTGACTGCCATCATCACGTTTAATAAAGAATGCCACTGACAACATCATCACATCTAATAAAGTATGTGGCTAACAACTTCAGCACGTTTAGTAAAGTATGTGGCTGACAACATCAGTAGGTTTAATAAGTTATGTGGCTGACATCATCACGTTTAATAAAATATGTGGCTGACAACTTCAGCACGTTTAGTAAAGTATGTGGCTGACAACATCAGTACGTTTAATAAAGTATGTGACTGACATCATCACGTTTAATAAAGTCTGTGGCTGACAACTTCAGCACGTTTAGTAAAGTATATGGCTGACAACATCACGTTTAATAAAATATGTGACTGACATCATCGCGTTTAATAAAGTATGTCACTGACAACATCATCACGTTTAATAAAGTATGTGACTGCCATCATCACGTTTAATAAAGAATGTCACTGACAAAATCATCACATCTAATAAAGTATGTGGCTAACAACTTCAGCACGTTTAGTAAAGTATGTGGCTGTCAACATCAGTAGGTTTAATAAGTTATGTGGCTGACATCATTACGTTTAATAAAATATGTGGCTGACAACTTCAGCACGTTTAGTAAAGTATGTGGCTGACAACATCAGTACGTTTAATAATGTATGTGACTGACATCATCACGTTTAATAAAGTATGCGGCTGACAACTTCAGCACGTTTAGTAAAGTATATGGCTGACAACATCACGTTTAAAAAAACATGTGACTGACATCATCGCGTTTAATAAAGTATATGACTGACAACATCATCACGTTTACTAAAGTATGTGACTGCCATCATCACGTTTAATAAAGAATGTCACTGACAACATCATCACGTTTAATAAAGTATGTGGCTAACAACTTCAGCACGTTTAGTAAAGTATGTGGCTGACAACATCAGTAGGTTTATTAAGTTATGTGGCTGACATCATCACGTTTAATAAAATATGTGGCTGACAACTTCAGCACGTTTAGTAAAGTATGTGGCTGACAACATCAGTACGTTTAATAAAGTATGTGACTGACATCATCACGTTTAATAAAGTATGTGGCTGACAACTTCAGCACGTTTAGTAAAGTATATGGCTGACAACATCACGTTTAATAAAGTATGTGACTGCCATCATCACGTTTAATAAAGAATGTCACTGACAACATCATCACGTTTAATAAAGTATGTGGCTAACAACTTCAGCACGTTTAGTAAAGTATGTGGCTGACAACATCAGTACGTTTAATAAGTTATGTGGCTGACATCATCAAGTTTAATAAAGGATGTGACTGACAACACCATCATGTTTAATAAATTATGTGACTGACATCACCACGTTTAATAAAGTATGTGACTGACAACATCAGTATGTTTAATAAGTTATGTGGCTGACAACATCAGCACGTTTACTAAAGTATGTGACTGACAACATCATCACGTTTAATATAACATATGCTTAATTGTATCATCATGTTTATTATAATATGTGAGCACCTACTGATGTAATTTAATACAATTACGAAACTTTACAGTAATACAGTAGTCACAGTAATTTAATGTAATATATGACTAATTACATGATTTGTGGAGTTTCATCTTTAATGCTTTATGTTTAACAGCGCCAAATTAATTATTCATGTTTATTTCCTTATATATTACATTTTAAAAAAAACATTGAATAAATATCTGTTGATAGTTTAAGACAAGTGTAAACAATTAACAACTTAAACTTTAATATTTTCTCTGACTGAGTAAGTTTCTGATAAAGGCTATTGGGATGCAGTCTGCATCTGTTTGGGTTTATAAAAATAAATAAAAATGTAATGCATTTATAAAGATAGCACCTTTTAATTAAAATTTAAAATGCCGTGGCTTAAATGAACTGGCTTGTGTAAATAGGTTACTCAAAATATTACTCTCTAAAGAAAAGGTATTTTTCATCTATTTCTTACGTTTCTTACATCTGATAACAATTTTGGAATATTCCCACGCATAATTTAAATCTTAGCCTATTTACTGAAACCATGTGGATAACAACTGGATAACCCGCACATGGTTCACCAACAAGAAAGCGTTTTTATCTGTTTTTAAATTATTGATAATGATAATATGAAATCGAAAACAAACAAAAAAATGTGTTTTTAGCTGTTTTTGTTTTAAAAGAGTACAATTATTTTAAATTTACCTTTAAAATTTGAAAAGTTACTTTTTCACATTCCCCATTATTCAGGATCGATGCTTTAATACACTTTTTTCTACCTGGTTCTGACGCAACAGAACTCGTGGCTCCCATCCTCTGGCAAGCTGCCTTCGTCTAATATGCCCATGCAGTTAGTAATCCTAACGCGCGTGAAGGATTCAGAATGATTCTCCACGGACTAAGCTATTGAGCTCTATCAATGGAAAATCAGGAGGAAAGGAATTGAAACTGTACGGTAAGTGTCGCGTAAGAGAAGGATGAAAAAACCTGTCAAGAAAGAAATTCAGGCAGGAAAAATCCCGAAATAGATCATCCCTGAGCCCTGGAGCTAGGTTAACCTTTTGGCACAGAGTAAGAAAAAGTATTACCCTACAAAAACCTTGTTATTGGGGCTATGATGAGGGTGACATCCACTTCTTTTTCTGCAGCCTACTCGAAAATGAAATGGCCATTCAAGATCACGTTAGTAGCTCCGTTGGGGCAGGTAACGTCCCTCATGATGTCCCCCCGTTTCATCTGAAACAAAATGGGTCGTTAGTATCATCCACTGGTGTAGTGGTCATGGAACGAACTGATCACAGAAAATGTAAAGCGGTCGTCTGTCCTTCTCATGTGTTGGATCGTATCTACCCATTGTGGATAGACATAGTGTCTATGTGCGTCTGTTTGTGAAACCTACTTGCCAAGTGGCGTATGAGTTGTTTGATAAAAGGCACTTTCAAGCCCGTGTGAGGAAGTGTTGATCTTGTGCTTCTAGGTGCCTTCGTGATTATTCTCATACACTTGTTGTAAAATAAAGTTGTGTGTGTGTGTGTGTGTGTGTGTGTGTGTGTGTGTGTGTGTGTGTGTGTGTGTGTGTGTGTGTGTGTGAGTGAGTGTATGTGTGTGTGTTAGTTTTGTGTGTGTGTGTGTGTGTGCGCGCTCGCGCTCGCGCGCGTGTGTGTGTGTATGTGTGTGAGCGTGTGTGTGTGCGTGCGTGCGCGCGCGCGCGTGTGTGTGTGTGTGTGTGTGTGTGTGTGTGAGTGAGTGTGTGTGCGTCGGAGCCGCCCCCGGCGCACACGTAGCAGCAAGCTCACGCGAGCGCACCCCCGCACACTCCGTCATCAACGCGCTCCGCCACTCAGTAAAAATTTTGAAACAAGCCGGTCCGGCCCAAAGCCGTTCCCTGTGCAGTGCTTGCCAAAATCTATCAGAGAACCAGTCACTGGACTTTATATAAAAACCTAACTCCCTGAGATTTAACCCTTAGGGTATCCGTTCCCATGGTATGGATTCTTTTTTAACTCTTAAATGTCACATTTTACCTCGTTACAGTGTGAGTGTCTAAGCTTCAGAATTTTATCGTAGTTTCATGATAAGAGAAATTTGTTTTGCCTTTTTACAGATAAAACTTGGATTTCAAGAAGTCGGATGGTTATAACAACTATTTAGGATGTGGCATTTTAGAGTTTTGCCGGCAGTCTCAGATGTTCGGACGTAATTTCTATCTTTGACAGCTCCTTCAGTTACGTGTCTATACTTACACATGATTCATTATGCCAAGAGGGAATTGAACTCCCCTACCGACGTCATGTCGCTTCCCATCGTGTAAAGTGTCCGTTGCTAAGCAATTAAGGACGTCATGAAGACATAAATTCTAATCTACTTTTAATGAAATGAGATTTTGCCACAGATCGTATTAACAGTTTATGCTCTGTAGACTGTTCTTGTAGACTGAAGGGAATACACGACTTTATTATTTAACTTTAATTTTCTAACAAAAATCTCGAGTGAACCAAAATTGTTTATACATCTGTTTATGACCCCAGTAGGGTGTGCACGTGATGTATAATATCTCCCATATATCTTACAAATCCTTCAAAGCAATCCTAACATATCCAAGTAGGTGATAACAGACATATCGGAGGAAATTACAAATAAATAAATAAATGTCGAGGAATGCTGGCTCTTCATTTGAACGGTCAACGGCTCCTGAAACTCATCTTAGGTATGTAATTCTTTCTGTTGGAGGCTTTGCGATGTCGAACGGATTATAGACCAGTGTCTACAAATCTAGCTGGACGATAAAATCGTTCCCAGTAGGGCCGTGCAGTCAAAACTCTCAAACATTTGAATTGGAATGGGAATGTCCAGTGTAAAAGGGAATGTCCTAGGTAGAAAAAAGAGGTTATTGTGAAGGTCCCTATTTAGGGCTACAGGCGCTTTCGACTGTAGTCTGAATAGAACCGGAATAGGACTGGTGGTGTGACCAGTCTATATTAATTTACCAGGGAGGTAACCAGTTGGAACACTAGTCACTCACAGCCACTTGGTGTTCACGAAATAATTCAGTAGGTTATCTTTATTAGTAACAACCAATGACTTCTCTGCAGTAACTTTTATTAAACAGGTTATTATAAAATATTGTTAATAACAGGTTAAACCTAATTTTAGGATGTATACTGAAAGCCTATTGTTGTTTTAAATTTGAAAACTATGTTTTACTTAGAATAATTTGAGTTATTATTAGAGCTACTATTGATATAATTCAAATCATAATCTTTAGAGGCGATGTTTTTAAATTGAGCTTATTGAGTTTTACTCATTTTAAATAGCAATAAAGATAACCAATTACGTCTAAAAAAATACACAACAATCGGAGATTCGCCCCGCTCATCTACAGTAAAGTGCACACGCACACTTACGGATTGACTTTTAACAAATATTTGAAATACAATATTTTCTTACTCAGGAGACATCAAAATTAAATGCCCACTAAAGTCTAAAAATATATCGGTTTAATGAACATAATGGTTTCCTGTAATAATTCAGGTCTATAGAACAATTAAGAATTAAAGGGTAATTTTAAATAAAATTTTATTATTTTAGAGATTATTCCGCCCTACTCTGCTGGAAAAGCACTCACCACAGCTAACGACACTGACTGACGGACTGGAATTTGACTTAAAATTAACAATAAGGGTGGTCTGATCGGACAGAATCGCCAAACTATGACTATCCCTCACTCTGACCCAATCTATGACTATGACTCTGTCCCCTCTATTCCAGTTGTATTCAAACTTTAAACACACACTGCGGATAGTCAGAGAGACTGTGCGATTGTCCCTTTGGCAGTAAACGCTAACATGTCTGTGTGTTTGTACCAGGAAACTGCAAAATCACCATAGTTTTAACTTAAGTGTAATAAGAATGTTGAACGAAGTGGCTTATATTACAAGTCTTTGCTGTCTAAAAGGAATCAAAAAGTCTGAATTCCACTCTGGGCGATTATTTCCTTTCTACACGTAATCGATATTGGTAAAAAAATATACCTGGCGATCCAAACAATCCTCAGGGACTCGGGAGGATAATAAAACTTGACGGGGACACCCAAAATTTTAAACTTTGAACAAAATAATAAGTAACTACATCTCGCGATACACGGAAAACATTTTTAAATCACTTTAAAAACAGAGCACTATGCTATAATAAATTAGATATTCCTACAATTTATTCGGTTTTATTATTTTTTAAAAATAAATTAAGTCCTTACTATATATATATATATATATATATATATATATATATAATAATAATAATAATAATAATACCTAAACTGTAAATTTGGTAAAACAATGCTTATATTGTTAAAAGTATCTAAATGCCCACTTATACTATAAATTACTTCCTCTTCTCTCTTACCTAATCTCTAATTGCAATATTTTCAGATGGGTCACGTGATAGTGACCACTTTAAGTCTGCTGTGGGTCCTGTTAACAATACTTACAACTCTTGCCATCTTCTCGGCGCTCCTTACCCCCAAATGGTTGACTGGACCTTACCAGATTGGAACTGGTAAATATAATTCTATTAGATCGTTACTTACATCTAAAACTTAAATTTTTAACATTTTGCAATTCGTAATATTACTTCACACTCTCTTTATATATATATATATATATATATATATATATATATATATATATATATATATATATATATATATATATATGTGTGTGTGTATGTGTGTGTGTGTGTGTGTATGTGTGTGTGTGAGTGTGTGTGTGTGTGTATGTGTGTGTGTGTGTGTGTGTGTGTGTATGTGTGTGTAAACTACGCAATACTGTTTTCTTGTATTCAGTTATCACTTCTACTTTAATATACAAGTACTTAACCAAGAATCTTACTTAGTATATATGCGAGTGGACTTTCAACAACTATTAATTACGTGTTCTCATTTTCGAGCTTATTCTGTCACTAGCGGCATTTTGTAGTCACAATGTGTGTGAGATTTCCATTGTCACGTGACATACCGTTATTGTTTTATTTTTGGTTTCATTGTACTGTGGGAAAGTTTTAGTTTGTCTTGGGGTTAATTTTATCTATTAAATTAAATAATTTATCATATTTTATTTTATTTGTATATGTTCGTTTATTATATTATTTTTGTGTTTATAGATTTGTAGTTGTTCCCAGATTGTCAGTTTTAGGTGTTTGTGTATATTTTTTCATTAGACGTATGTTTTGTAATGTGGGGAGTGTATGGTTGTTTTTTGTGGGAAGTTTGAATTCTGTTTGGTTTGATGCATGCTTTCTGGTGCTCCTTATATCTGTCTTTTAATTTCTATTTTGTTTGGCCAATGTATAATACGGAATTTATAAAATCGAATGCTAAGACTATAACAAATTATATACTAGGCAAACATAAAAGAAATTAAAAGACAGATATAAAGAGCCCCTGAAAGCTCGCCTCATAAAAAACACAATTCAAACTTAGCCACACACGCTGCTAGTATCAGAATAAGCTCGAAAATGAGAACATTTTATTAATACTATAATTAAATAATACGTAACTAAGTGAATACTTAACAGCTAACTTGCTGAAGCGATTCGAGACCATCTTTCCTCTGAGTAGAGGCTTAGCTTTGTAAAAGGAATGATTGTTCTAAACCCGTCAGCAAGTAAATTCTCAAGTATTTAATTAGATACGTATCATTTAATTATAGTTTAATCGGTGATTACAACAACCAACATAATTAATAGTTCTCGAAATTCGACCCGCATATATACCAAGAAGATTATTTATATATATATATATATATATATATATATATATATATATATATATATACACATATAAATCGTATGTTTTCTTCAAAATTCCAATTGTTAATAAAATACTTTTTATGCATCCACTCAATTTCAAATATATATTTTTTTAATTTGTAAAGTGGATACACTGGATGTTAATATAGAATTTTCAAATATTAATCCATTAATTGAATATTTATAAATTTTCTAAGTAAATAATTTTGCTTTGAAACTCTGTCACACACGCACGCACGCGCACACACTGCAACGTCCCCCCACCTCTCCTAACGTCCCTACCACCGCAGCTCTACGCGGTCGTTTGTTGTGATGTTTAAATCCTTTCTTGCAGAATACTAAAATTTACTTGTTTACAAGAAAACATATTTATAAACAACCAAAAATCTGCCTATCACCCAGCTGGTAACACCGTGCAAAACTCCCAGAGTTAAGTGTATGTTTCCTGCTCGTAGGGCCAAACCCACAACAAGCCTATTCCCGCTGACTACTTTTTAAAATACATATAAACACTCCTAAATAAGTTTATCAATTGTGTATGGTCTAAGTATCGTCACACATGTCAAATTAATAGTCAGCTGGAAAGAAACACATTTAGAATAATACACATAATAAACACAGAGTCTTACCACCTGATGATGATCTGCAGAAACAGCAAGGGAACGTGCAAAATATGATTGTGTTTAAAAATACCTATTTTAAAAGGCTCCTGTGTCCTCTTAAACACAATCTGCCAGTAGATAAATCTCTGGACTTTTATACAAAAAACCAACTAATCTTTAGACTAGCTCATGAAATTAGTAGAGAGAAACTCTTTAAAACATTAGGCTTTATCTATTGCCATTTAATGAAATTTAATTAAATTTGTTTACTGATTTGATAATCATTTTTATATTAGTTGGAAAAAGCTAAACAGTTTTTATTGGTTATTTGACTCAGGATGGAATGCAAATAATGTTGATTTTTATGACATATTTAAATCTATTTAATGAAATAAAAAAAGAAAATTTATCCTTCAAAGTATTACACAATTATATTAGCAAAACAATTCACTGAGTTATTTCTTGTTTCTTATGCTTTAAAAAATTATACTTTGCATATAGATTGATTACATAGACATAAACATAAAATTATTTTTCAAATTACACATAATAATATTTTATCTCCTATATGGAATTGGTAAATTCATATTTTATGACCTTTAATTTTTAAATTTATAATATTCGAGAATTTCTCATTTCCTTTAAATAAACGGCTTATAGCCAAAAACCTTTTGTAATTTTAATATCTGTTATTTTAAATATTCTGAACACATAAATTTATTTACTTAGCATACAATTTATTAAAATTTTATTAAGAGTGAAGTCATTGTTTTAAGCTTGCAGATTTGTTTGAATTTAATAAAATTAACTAACTAAATTTGACGTGACTGATATCGAATAAAGAAAATGACTTGCCAAAGATGTTCCTGCCGGTCCTCGGGGTCCCTCGTCTGGATTCCCTGGTCCTTGAGCACCGGAAGACGCCATCCCTGGTTCGTCGGTGGTGGTTTCCCTCTATTCGAGCGTCCTGGAGGCTGAGTCTGGAGCCTTCATCCTTGGTGGTCCTGGATGTCGAAAGCGCTGAGGTTATGGTCCATCTGGCCTGCTGACGGTTTCTACTCGCGGTCCAGCATAGCGTCCCGCGGCACCTCGTGTTGAAAAATTATTACAGACTGTCTCTAACGGCTTAGAGACCAAGTATATATAGCGGTGAATTTAACCTACCGCACCCCGCCTGCAAAGTTTGCTATCGCTCGATTTATTCCTTGTACAGGCAAGTCGGGCAACGAATCTGTTTTAGCTTGCATAGTTTGATAATTAATTTTAGAACACTGAAAAATGTCTATTTTATTTAAACGGCTGTAACTTTTTTGTTTCTTAAGTTTTTTGAATTCTGTTTTCTCTAATGTTCATTCTAGGTTATTGTGGTTCTTTTAAAATGTCGATGAAAGTTCTACGTGGTTTGGTTCGAAAAATAGCTTTTTTAGGCACTTAGAATTTTTTCGCTTCACTCGCGATGTTCAAATTTAGTTAGTTATTACAAATTTATTTTATAACATTCTTTAATTTAGCTTAACTATTCTATTTACTGTTTTAATTTTTCCCTCTTTATTAATTGTATAATTCCCTACTTGATTATTTTAAAAACAGCTTTATTTCTAAAAAACAGGAAATTACTTATTTCCCACTTGCGACGGTCCCCAGCCCGTTGCAATTTCCCCTGCTTGAGAGGTTAAAAATGTTTTTACTTTGTTAAAATGTTTTTTACCAATTCCTTATCTTATTATTACTTAAACTATCTTATTCTATTACAAAATTTTCTTATTATTACACTCTTGTCTCTTGAGAAGTTTTCACCCTGAAACACTTCAAACACAAGTCAATTAGCAATTTATTAGTCACTTTTGTTTACACTAACTTTTATTTTGTCAAATTACACATTATTCACCACACTAATGGCTGTCATTTCCTTTATCTATTTACCACGTCAATTTCATTTACACTAGTTATGGCTTTAAAAACAATGACTTGCAATTAAAAACCTAACTAATCCTACAATACTATTTTTTAAACATATTCCTTTTATATCTTAACTATTACGTATTATTGTGTCAGCTGTAGAAGTACAGTTTATCGAGTTTAATTTGTTTACTTTCCGATAGACCTTTTCTTGTCGTACCGGCTAACTATTGCGTGGATTCCACATTCCAATCTACCTGACAAGGTCAATGAGCTGGCTTGTAAACATTCTAATAGAGTACAACAACAATTCTACTTATCATATTAAAACGGAACGAACCTTGCTTTTTAAATTCTCTATCTTTAGATTGTACAGTTTATAAAACTGGCTTGTGTCCAGATTATCGAAGTCCACTTGATAAATCTTGATTGCTTCTGATTTTAATGCAAAGTTTCTATTTTCGACCTTGATCGTCAGTACACAAGTTTTCTTGTTTTATATTGTCCAGTGAAAGTCCGATCTAACGACCCACTATTTCATGCACACAAATTTCTTGTTTGATTTTGCAAGGTCTGACAGCGTATTTGTTGTACAAGTTATTAAAATTCGCCTGCTATCTTCCTGATTGTTGCTTGATTTAACCAGCTTGTTTGATTTACGCTGTGAATGTAGCTCGCCAATGTTTGCTCAATATACACAAAGACTTCCTGAATAATACTTTGTAATATTGGTTCAGTTAATAAACTAGTTTGTTTTACATTTAAACATTTGTCCCTTTACAAATACGTAGCTAATCTTAAAGTCTAGATTTAGCCTTGTTCAATTACTGCTTATTCTTGTTTCTACTTTAAATCAGTTTATTAATCATTCTGACAATTTTATTCCTGCCTAACTTAGCTTATCGCTCGCGTACTGGTTCTATTATTGAACAATATTCTAATTTGGCATTTCCGTATTTTTAGGATTATGATAAGTGTAAAGTTCACATTCTAGAATCCCTTTACTTGTCATAAAGCTTCTTAATGTTTTTAGTATCATATACAATTTTACAGAATACATTACAAGATATTTTATAATTGTTAACACAGTTGATTTGATTTACTGTAACAGATCAAGTTATTGTTCCTGATTTTGCTTCTTATCCCGTAAACCTTTCTCATTAAACATTTTTGGAAATTCCGTAGAACATCCTATTAACTTTGTCCTGCTTTATTTACATTTAGGCCTTTTTTGCCCTCTACTATTCTGGTACGTCCGGCTTATTTTGCTGCAAGGAATGTTTTTATAAACTCGTTCCCCGCCCGTCCACCGGATATTTCATTGCGGCCGTGTTTACAAACAGGGGTGATTGCCTTAACCTTGAGCCCTTGTTTACATTTGTTCGACTCGCTGGGCCTTTCATTCAAACCATCTGAATCCTTTATTATGAATTATTGTTGTAACCTAGACAATTCTAGTTTATTTAAAATACAGCGGTTATTTATTGGTACTGCCTTTCTTAATAGTATTTAGTTTTAAAATATTTTTTACTCATTCATAAAACTTTTTAATATCTTTTATGTCATAGATGCCTCGGATTTTATCTGTAACCATGTTTGCAATTTCATAGGTTTTTCGACCCATTTTCCTTTTAATTTTATAAGGACCTTGGTACCTTAACAACAGCTTCTCTGTCTCATTCTTAGACACATCTGATCTATTGTGCCTAGTGATTAGGACTAAATCGCCCGGTTGAAACGACGTTTCTCGGCAGTTTATATTTTTCATAGCAGCCCGTCTTTCTCCCACTGTCCTTATACGATCGAATACATTTTGTAATGTTTCTCTTTGTGTCGCTTGTTCCGCATTTCTACAATCATCTGGCAGAAATCTCTCCCATATATATATCGGTACTTCCCCATGGTGTACCTGGATAGGTGAATATCCAGTTACTTCATGGGGAGTTATGTTAATTACCTGTTCCATATATGGCAGATATCTCATCCATGATGACTGCGCTTCATGACAATAGGTCCTAAGAATCCTGCCCAGATCTCGGTTTATCCTCTCGGCATGGTTTACCTGTGGATGCCTGACCGGAATTAATGTATGCTCAACACTGTTGTCGTGCATCCATAAATTCCATTGTCGAGACGTAAAGGCCGATCCGAAATCTGAGAGTATTCGCCTAGGCTTCCCTATTGTCTGGAAATAATGCGACAGTTTGGCGATTGTACTCGTCGTATTTGGGCGCTTAACTGCATATAATTTTACTAATTTCGAGAATACATCTACAACAACTAAAATGTGCCTTGCACCTCCTGTGCTCCGGGGCAAAGGTCCTAAAAAATCGACAGCAACAATCTCTCCCGGCTGTTGTGTTAAAATGGGTTTAGTCCTTGCTTGCAAATATCGATTTGTTACTTTTGCAAACTGGCAGATCCGACATTTCCGAATGACATCCATGACTTGTTTATGTATATTTTTAATGTAAACATGTTTGTTTACCATTTTGACAATTTTATTTCTACCTAAATGTGCATATTGTTTGTGTACATGCTCTATAAATGGAACGATATTTTGCTTTGGCATCACAACCTTCGTTCTATTGTTTACAATTTTACATAATATATTGTTACATATTTTATAATAATTAAACTGATTTATGTGATTTATTATGTGAAAAAGCTCAGGTTCTTGCTCCTGGACTTGTCTCATTTCTTTAAACATCTTTTGTATTATTGTAGGGCATTCTACCTTAATTTGTCCTATTTTAACTACATTTAAACCCTTTTGCCCGCTATTATTTCCTATATTACTTTGATACATCCGACTTATGGTGTCGCAAGGAACGTTTTCTTTACCTGGACAGTGTCTCATTTTTGGCTGATATTCCTGTATCGCGAGAATCCACCTAGTTATGCGTGCATTGGTATAGTTGCATGAATACAGAAACTTTAGTGCTTTGTTGTCTGTAATAATAGTTAATGGGGCCCCTACTATCAATGGCCGAAACTTCTTTAGGCCATGCACTATTGCCAAAAGCTCCTTTTCGCACACTGTATACCCTAATTCCGCCTGTTTCAGTGTTCTCGATACAAAGCCAATTACTTGTAACCTGCCCTGTTGGTCTTCCTGGTACAGCTGACTTGCTATAGCGTTATCGCTCGCATCAGTTTGTAAAAACGTTCCCCGACCTTCCACCGGATGTGTCAAAGTAACTGCTTCCACAAACAGGTTTTTTACATTCCTAAATGCATCTTGCATCTCTATATCCCAAACCCAGGGTTGTCCCTTTCTTAATAGCTTCAACAGGGGTGAAGTTTCTCGGGCGTATTGACTTGTGAATCGGGAATAATAATTCACAAATCCTAAGAATGATTGTAACTGTTTTTTATTCTTAGGACTAGGAAAATCGCGAATCGCTTGTAGCTTATCTGGGTCAGTTTTTACCCCTTTCTGGTCAAAAATGTACCCTAAAAACTTCACTTCCTGTTGGCAGAACAATGTCTTATTGGGATTTATTGTTAAATTTCCCTCCCTGAATTTGGAAAATATTATACGCAAGTGCTCGAGGTGTTCTTCAAATGTCTCCGATAGACATAACAAGTCGTCAACATAGGCTAATATGTTGTCGCTTAATTCCACGCCAAGTGTTAAATCGACTGTTCTCACTAGGGCCGCTAGAGAATTCTGTAACCCGAATGGAACGACCTTAAAATTGTACACCTTATTGTCGAATAAAAAGCCGGTATATTTCTTGGAATCGTGTGTCAATGGCACTTGCCAAAAACTGGATGTCATATCAATCTTTGAAATATACCGTTTATTCCTTCCTTTTCTTAGGATGTCGTCTATACTAGGTGCACTTTCATAATCGGGTACAGTTATCTCGTTTAACTTCCTAGCGTCTAAACAAAGTCGAACCGTATTGTCTGATTTTATGACAACAACCATAGGATTAACATACGGCGTCCTTGACCTCTCAATTATGTCATATCGGAGCATTTTGTCGATTTCTTTCTGAACCTGTTTGCGGAAGTTCATTGGAATAGGATAGTTCCTGTTCACAAAAGTTGTGCCTTCTTTAATTTTGAGCGCATGTTTATATTTATTGGATCTACCTGGTTTTTCATTAAACACGTCTGAATAACTGTTTATCAATTCTTGTAATTTCGACATTTCTTGTTTGTTTAATATGCAATGATTATTTGTATTTTCCAACTTAATCGTATTTAGTTTAAGATACGTTTTACGCGTTCTGGTTTTCTTTCGGCGTTTTGTGTTACGCCATTGTGCGTAATTCCTGTATTTTATTTTTGTTTTTGATTTATTTTTACTTGGTTTATTTTGATAATTTTTATACTGGTGAGATTTACTTTTAAATTTATTTTTAGCAAACAATTTGGACTTCGTTTTCAAGCAAGATTGATTAGAATTAAAGTGCTTTGGAATTCTTGTTAAGTCTAACGGATTTGTTTCCCGACAATTAGGTCTTTCCCTAACTTGTTGGAATTTTATTTGTTTCGGCTTGTAGCCATTTTTATTTAATTCGTTGAATCCTCCCTCGTCATTATTTAATTTGTTTGTTGTAGGTTTGGTTAACCCATTTTTTGCTTTGTTTAATCCCGTTAGCTTACTTGATTCCGTTCTTTCACAGATTAATAATTCACTCTCCCTTGAATTTTCGCACAACTTGTTATTTAAATTTTTGGTAATCTCGTTCTTAACTTTATTCGTTGACAATTGTTTTAATTTTATTTTTTGTTCCCCGCTTGTATCGGTGGAACATTTTACATTTTTAGTCATATTTTTGTTTCGTATTTGTTTACTTTTTAGTTGGTTACCACCTAACTCGCACAAGGACCCTTCTTCCTGATCCTTGCCCGTGAACAGCCCCTTCTGCACGCTATTCACTATTGGGCCCTCCAATGTCGGCTCTACAGGTGTTAATTTGCCGTCGTTAATTGACCCGTCTATACAAGGCGAACCAATTATATTTATTTCCTGTTCCCCGCTTGTAACGTCGGAACATATTACATCTTTGTTAAAATTTTGGTTTATTATTTTATTAATTTTATTACATCCTATCTCTTGTCTTATATCATTTTTATTATTATTCGATACAAGAAACTCCTGGTGCAGCAGATATCCATCAATCTCGTACGTCATGAACGATCTCTCCATGTTTATCCGGGCTTTTAACGCACACAAAGTATTTGCTCCCAAGATGAGGTCAACCCGTAGATTGTCCACAATCAAGAAAACAAATTCCTTTGTGTGTCCGTTTAATGTTAGAGGTAGCATTGTTTGTAATTTGACCCGTTTACAGGTTGACCCTAATGCTGTGACTATCGCTACGTTAGCTATAGGTAGCTCATAGAATAAATTCCCGTTTTGCTTTAGGGCTATGTATTTTTCTGTTTTAATCACAGACATTTGGGCACCTGTATCAACTTGTGCAATTAACTTATGGTCTTTAATTTCGCACTCTATCACTGGACACTGGTCTATATTCTCCAGTTTTACAACCGAGTCAATTCCTTCCTCTAACAAATCGTCCCTAATAGACATGGAAAAACCGTCTAGGCTGATCTTATTATGATGGTAAACCGGCTTTTCCTTCGGTCTCTCGCTCTGAATTATTTTTGGCTTCTTTTTGCTTCGGATCTCTAACCTGGTTAACTTATCTCCCTGATTGTTGCCAGAGATCCTCATATTTAGTTTTTTGGCTTGTAGTCGCTTGGTCCGGGGATAGGCGAGGGTTTAGGATGAGGGTTTTTAGGATACTTGGTCTCTTGGTATTTTGTGGTATCACCATGGGACCTTAGGTTAGGGTTAGGTTGTTGGTTTGGAGCAACCTGCCTCTGTTGACTTCTTTGAGCGATCCCATTACCATTACCGTTATCAGTAACGCTGTCTAGCTGTTGTAGGAAAACTATCGCTTGTTTGATGTTACTTGTGGGGTTCCCCACACTAGCTAGCTGAACGTTACTCCCAAAGTGTTTCATTAAGATGAAAATTAGATGGTTCTCTGGGATTATCGGGTCTAAGTTTTTCGCCCTGTTTACCATCATAATAAAATACTCTGCCATAGAGTATGGTCCATTATTATGGTAGCGCCCTTGATTTATTTGTCTGCGTACCCGATCCTGCTGGCGATAACTCCAGAAATGCTCCGTGAATTCCTGCCTGAATTCAGAATAAGTTTCTGTGTTGTTTTTGATGGCTTTCCACCATGCATCCGCTGCCCCTTTCAAATATCGCTCTACAATTCTTAATTTTGCAGTCTCGTCCATAGTATTGTCTATCTCCGAAAATAGATTTTCTATTTCCTCTAGGAATGTCATTGGATCTCCTTTGTCATTCCCCCAGAACTCAATCCTACGGTACGTAGCCTCCCCGTTCCTGTCTATTACCCTTGGTAAGCAAACTTGTGTTACTATTCCCGCTCCAGCTGTTTGCTTTACTTTTGCAACTTGTTGCTTTACCGTTTTAATGTCCTCTTGGATATTCTGTACCTTTTCGTTTAATTTAGCCGTTTTTGTTTCCGTTTTAGTTTTTAGTCTCAATTTCTGTCTCATGTTCGCTTAACTTTTCATATATGTGACTTGTCTTAGTCTCATTTTCTTTTTGATAGTCCTCGAATTTTGACTGGAAAGCCTCCCATAAATGTCGTCTTTCCATTTTCTCTTCCTCCCTCCATTGTTTTTCTCTGTCCTCTCTCTCCTTCTCCTTTTGTTTTTCTTTGTCTTCTCTTTCCTTCTCTCTCTGTTTTGCTTCCTCCCTCTCTTCCTCTCTCAATCGTTTCTCTTCCGCCTTCTCTTTCTCTCTCAATTGTTTCTCTTCCTCTCTCCATTGTTTTTCTTTGTCCTCTCTCTCCTTCGCCCTTTGTTCTGCTTCCTCTCTCAATCGTTTTTCTTTTTCATCTCTCTCCTTCTCCCTTTGTTTTGCTTCCTCCCTCTCTTTCTCCCTCAATTGTCTCTCTTCCTCTCTCAATCGTTTCGCTTCCGCCTTCTCTTTCTCTCGCTCTTCTTTGTCTTTTTCCTCCTTTGCCTTGAAAAAGGCCATCAATTTATCTATCTCGGGTTTTGACATTTTGATTTACTATTTAATATTCAATTAATTATTTATTCCCTTATTTCTTTCTTTTTGATTTGGTTTAGGCCAGATGGTTCCTACCCGCTCTTTCGACTAAATCTTTATTCAAATTTATTTATTTATTTATTTTATTTGTACGCTCTTGGATTTGTTCAATTTATATTATTATTTAAAAATTTAATTACATTATTTAAAACATTTTGACTCCACTTATTTAAACAATCTCGATTTACTTCTATTATTTAACTATTTAATTTTGATATAGGGAACCTGTTCAAAGTCCCTACCGTTCGGGCGCCATTTCTGCAACGTCCCCCCACCTCTCCTAACGTCCCTACCACCGCAGCTCTACGCGGTCGTTTGTTGTGATGTTTAAATCCTTTCTTGCAGAATACTAAAATTTACTTGTTTACAAGAAAACATATTTATAAACAACCAAAAATCTGCCTATCACCCAGCTGGTAACACCGTGCAAAACTCCCAGAGTTAAGTGTATGTTTCCTGCTCGTAGGGCCAAACCCACAACAAGCCTATTCCCGCTGACTACTTTTTAAAATACATATAAACACTCCTAAATAAGTTTATCAATTGTGTATGGTCTAAGTATCGTCACACATGTCAAATTAATAGTCAGCTGGAAAGAAACACATTTAGAATAATACACATAATAAACACAGAGTCTTACCACCTGATGATGATCTGCAGAAACAGCAAGGGAACGTGCAAAATATGATTGTGTTTAAAAATACCTATTTTAAAAGGCTCCT
The DNA here is from genome assembly GCA_036971475.1 of Prosapia bicincta. Taxonomy (NCBI): domain Eukaryota; kingdom Metazoa; phylum Arthropoda; class Insecta; order Hemiptera; family Cercopidae; genus Prosapia; species Prosapia bicincta. The sequence continues at coordinate 266,267,946 of JBAIZL010000005.1, forward strand.
GTGTCCTCTTAAACACAATCTGCCAGTAGATAAATCTCTGGACTTTTATACAAAAAACCAACTAATCTTTAGACTAGCTCATGAAATTAGTAGAGAGAAACTCTTTAAAACATTAGGCTTTATCTATTGCCATTTAATGAAATTTAATTAAATTTGTTTACTGATTTGATAATCATTTTTATATTAGTTGGAAAAAGCTAAACAGTTTTTATTGGTTATTTGACTCAGGATGGAATGCAAATAATGTTGATTTTTATGACATATTTAAATCTATTTAATGAAATAAAAAAAGAAAATTTATCCTTCAAAGTATTACACAATTATATTAGCAAAACAATTCACTGAGTTATTTCTTGTTTCTTATGCTTTAAAAAATTATACTTTGCATATAGATTGATTACATAGACATAAACATAAAATTATTTTTCAAATTACACATAATAATATTTTATCTCCTATATGGAATTGGTAAATTCATATTTTATGACCTTTAATTTTTAAATTTATAATATTCGAGAATTTCTCATTTCCTTTAAATAAACGGCTTATAGCCAAAAACCTTTTGTAATTTTAATATCTGTTATTTTAAATATTCTGAACACATAAATTTATTTACTTAGCATACAATTTATTAAAATTTTATTAAGAGTGAAGTCATTGTTTTAAGCTTGCAGATTTGTTTGAATTTAATAAAATTAACTAACTAAATTTGACGTGACTGATATCGAATAAAGAAAATGACTTGCCAAAGATGTTCCTGCCGGTCCTCGGGGTCCCTCGTCTGGATTCCCTGGTCCTTGAGCACCGGAAGACGCCATCCCTGGTTCGTCGGTGGTGGTTTCCCTCTATTCGAGCGTCCTGGAGGCTGAGTCTGGAGCCTTCATCCTTGGTGGTCCTGGATGTCGAAAGCGCTGAGGTTATGGTCCATCTGGCCTGCTGACGGTTTCTACTCGCGGTCCAGCATAGCGTCCCGCGGCACCTCGTGTTGAAAAATTATTACAGACTGTCTCTAACGGCTTAGAGACCAAGTATATATAGCGGTGAATTTAACCTACCGCACCCCGCCTGCAAAGTTTGCTATCGCTCGATTTATTCCTTGTACAGGCAAGTCGGGCAACGAATCTGTTTTAGCTTGCATAGTTTGATAATTAATTTTAGAACACTGAAAAATGTCTATTTTATTTAAACGGCTGTAACTTTTTTGTTTCTTAAGTTTTTTGAATTCTGTTTTCTCTAATGTTCATTCTAGGTTATTGTGGTTCTTTTAAAATGTCGATGAAAGTTCTACGTGGTTTGGTTCGAAAAATAGCTTTTTTAGGCACTTAGAATTTTTTCGCTTCACTCGCGATGTTCAAATTTAGTTAGTTATTACAAATTTATTTTATAACATTCTTTAATTTAGCTTAACTATTCTATTTACTGTTTTAATTTTTCCCTCTTTATTAATTGTATAATTCCCTACTTGATTATTTTAAAAACAGCTTTATTTCTAAAAAACAGGAAATTACTTATTTCCCACTTGCGACGGTCCCCAGCCCGTTGCAACACACACACACGCACGCACGCACGCACACACACACACACACACACACACACACACACACACACTAGATGTAAATATTTAATAAAAAGTAACTAAAGTATGTTTTTATTGTTTACCTAAATAGGAATGACTTTTAATTGTTTTTATATATTGTTTATTTTAAATTGTTATTTAAAAAATTGTTATTACTATAACTTCAGTAATGCTTAGCCTACACAGTATATTTATAACAGAATACATTATTGTAATGCTGTTTTCTTGTATAGGCTTACACTTACCACTTAAACAATGAATGCACATAAAACAAGAATCCTAGGAGCCGGATTTCGACAGATGAAATCCTTTCATTTTCAATCATTGAACTGTGAAATCTTTTTAGAGTTGTAGTCAAACGTATGTTATCTCATAGTTTAACGGTAATTCTATCTTTATATTTCACTGCATTGTTCAGTTGTTATAGTTCATTATGTTTCTTAAGGGGTTAATTATATAATTTGTCAGTTTTATGTTTAATTTGAACCTGTTACATTATTATATTATTTTTATGTTTATAAATATATAAATGTTCCAAATTCACATTTTTAGCACTATAAATACTTTTTTTTATTAAATGTCACTTTTTCATTGTGGGTTGCCAATGATTACCTTTGATTTTATATGTGGAGTAGCGCAACGAAGAGAGGTATAGTATGTACCACATATCTTGGCAACTCCTTACCACATGCACACCATGCTCCTTCCACCTCCAGCAGACACAATACAGTCCTAGCTGACATGCAAGAACTCAGGTCTATAATCAGCTTTTCCTGAGGACGGCAGGAAATTTCCAGTAGAGTTGACTGTGCAAAATGAACATAAGAAAGTGTACTGGGAGCAATTCAGACGACCATTCCCCTACACTCCAAGCGATCCTGTTACAACAAAACTCAAAATACTCACAGTTTTCATAAGTGAATAAGCAAAATAAACTTTACTTCCCCATTGTGATCTTTAGGTAATTCATGGTGTACAGGGTAGATCATGTAGCCAATTAATGGGGGTGAAAGCAGTTTTTAAGCATCTTAAAACTAAAATAAATGTCTAAGGAAATAAAACCCAACCAAAATTATGGTCCTTTAGGGTAGGAGTTGGAGCTATATATTTTTTATATTATTATAGTTTTTAATAATAATTTTCAGGTTACATTTCTATGTTGTTATTTTATATTTTCAAAATGATAATTTTTAAAAATGTATATTAATGTAATGTTTGTATGTTTTACAATTATATATATTAAATTTTTTAATGATAGAAACATTCATAGTAAAAAAGTAGTTTTAAAGTTACTTTACAGTATATTTTTAAATAAAAAAAAATAGGATTTTACAATAGCTCACAAAATATATTTCTCACAGCAAATACAAAAATTAATAACTTTATTTCTTCTTCAGGTAACCAGACAATAGTGCCTTCAGTGGGAATATTTAATCGATGCACTCGTCTTAATGGGCAACGTAACTGTGCAGTGTTTGCAATGGAAGGTTTAGCAACGGAATCTATAGTATTCCCAACTCTTTGGAAGATTTCGTTAATCTTCTTTTCTTTAGGACTTGTCATAATGGCTATTACTATGATGTCAGCCTTATTAAGTTGCTGTTTCCAAAGCATCAACAAGAAGAGTATTTTTACTGTGACTGGATCAGTACAGGTCGTAGCTGGTAAGATATTTCGTTCACATATAACTCAAAAAATTTTAAAATGATTAGATTCCAAAATTGGTCTCCAAAATCATAGCCAATAGTTCTTTATTTTTAGACCATTGGTTTCCAAAATCGTAGCCAATAGTTCTACATTTTTTGTGGCACACTTAGGATAATTTAGGTCGATTTTGATTCTATGCCAGAAAACTACATTTTGATTTTATTGTACAAATGTAACCAATTAGGTTACTAGTTAGAAGGAGAAATAAATTCATTAAAGACAAGGATATATAAATGAATAAATACACACAATCTCTAACCACAAATATTTTTATTTTAGTTTTATGTACATTTCGGTTACAAAGTAACCATTTTCAGAGACATGAGTAGACCTATGTATTGTCATGTCTCTGAGGAATGGTTACTTTGTAACCGAAATGTACATAAGACTAGAATAAAAATATTTGTGGATAGAGATTGTGTGTATTTTTTAATAATATTAAACCTCAGTAAATTATTCCAAGTAATTAGTGATATATAAATGAGAATATGTTAAGACATAAATTTACAGCTCACTTTTGTTTATAATCTTTATTTGCTACTTTTATTTTTCTAGTTTTCTAAAAACACTATTAATTATTTAACATGATTTAGAAAGTATTTATGTTTTTTTAATTAAATTTATTTCTGTCTTGGATTTTCTTTAGACACTGATTATAATTGCCTAGTGCAGTCACAAATAACATGATTTTAAATTTACAAAATTTAAATGATTTTAGTCATTCTAATTATAAGTTTATGCAATTTAAGATATTATTAAGTCTTAAAAAATTACTACAGCAAATAGACACAGAAAAAGCAAATTAATAATTTGTAAAGAATTGTAACAAGTTCTTACTGCTTAAAGGAAATCGATTTTTGAACTTTTATTGTTTTCTAACAAACCTGTGAAGAGTTTTTCTACAATATACTTCTAATAAAAATACTTGACATTTTTTTTAATATAGGAAATTTAATGACATTTTACATGTGATAATTTATTAACATTTTTTTGTAACAAACTTTATTATGGAAAGTAACCTTAACATTATTCATGTTCATAATTATGATAGAGTTATGTGTAATACACTAATCAATAAACAAAGTGATTGTTCTCTAATATTTACAGAAGGTTTTGTCAAGTTTTAACAGTTAATATCTAAACTACTCTCCTGTCATCTAAGATTTTTAAATTTAATTTGTGCTTGAGTGATTCAGAATTTATGTTTTTAAAACATCTAAGATTGACAGATTTTCCTGCTATCACTAAAGCCAACTTTGTGCCATCCAGTTGATTCCAATTAATAATGCCACTTTAAAAGATTTTTTTGAGGTATGCTTTGAAAAAACCTTATGTTAGTGTTAAAAATGTTTTCCAGGGTTTCTTCAATCACTTTTATAACACCACATTTTCAAACATTCATTTTGCAATTTTTTTAAAAATTTTCACATTTACACTTCATTTGGAAAATTTTTTCTTTCTTTAAAAAAAGTTGATTAAACCACTCTAGCATACAAGGTCAGGCTAGAAAAAAACCGAACTGGCACAGGTGAAACAATAAAACGAATGCAATAAGGCTGAAAGTCACCTGGCCTGTCACGTGACTCTTGCTCCCCCTACTGCTCGAGTTTCATCTGCCTCCTGCACTCAGTCTGCCCTTGGCGTCTGTTCTAAGTAGTTGACGTTTTGTCTGTGCGTCGGAAAAATGTTGAGTGTACAGAAAGAACAGCGTGTTAACATCAAATTTCTTTTCAAACTTGGAAAATCTGCAAGTGAAACGTTTGTAATGTTGCAACAAGTGTACGGCGATGATTGTTTATCGTGAACACAAGTGTTTGAGTGGTTTAAAAGATTTAAAGATGGCCGCGAAGACACAAATGATGACGCTCGCACTGGCAGACTATTGTCAGCAAAAACTGATGCAAACATTGAAAAAATCGGTAAACTTGTTCGAGAAGATAGCCGTTTAACAATCAGAGCAATGTCTGAGTTGACAGGAATTGACAAGGAAAGTGTTAGGCAGATTCTTCATGATAGTTTCAACATGAACAAAGTGTGTGCAAAAATGGTTCCAAAGTGTCTCACAATTGAACAGAAGGAACGCCGAAGAATGATTTGTTCTGACATCCTACGAAACATTGAAAGTGATCCCACCTTTTTACAAAATGTTATTACTTGTGATGAATCGTGGTTTTTTACTTACGATCCCGAAACCAAACGCCAATCGATGCATTGGAAATCTCCTGATTCTCCACGACAAAAAAAGCACGAATGTCAAAATCTAAATTCAAGGCAATGATGATTGTTTTTTGATGTCAAAGGGATTGTACACATTGATTTGGTACCAGAGGGACAAACAGTGAATCAGCATTACTACATTAGCGTCCTGACTACCCTACATGAGCGAGTACGGAGAAAATGGAACGATTTGTGGAAAAAAAAGACATGGACCCTGCACCAAGACAATGCCCCAGCTCACAATGCGTTGTCAGTGAAGACATTTTTAGCCAATCAGAACATTCCCATCTTAGACCATCCACCCTACTCACCTGATTTGGCCCTCTGTGATTTTTTCTTTTCCCTAAAGTCAAGTCAGCTTTGAAAGGAACTAGATTTGAGAGTGTTGAAGCAGTAAAAAAAAGCGACGGAAGTAATGTATGGACTTATCGAAAATTATCTGCAGCTTTGCTATGAACAGTGGAAAATTCGTATGGAGCGGTGTATAGACCGAGGAGGAGAGTACAGTGAAGGAGATAACATCAAATTGTAAATAATGGAAAATAAAATTTTTTTATAGCATCAGTTCGGTTTTTTTCTAGCCACACCTCGTACATTCATCCGTTCCAGGTCTCTTTAGTTCTCAAATTCTTTTCCAGTGTCTTCCATTTCTACTCAAAGTATTGTTTAACATTTTCTCCTTATTTTTCAAAAAAGTAGACACATTGGTTGGAGATATCTTGTACTCCTTCCCAATATCATATTTCTACTTCAGACTCTTTTCCACCTCTCAAATATCACCAAACTCTCACATAATGTTAATGTCTTGCATTAAATGTGTAATTTACTCAAAGATATAGTATTTACTAATATGCTTTTAAAACATAAACTCAGAGATAGACGAACCAGACTTCTCCCAACAGAGCGAAACTAAGTAAAGAACCATACACAAAATAACATGACCAAAATTCAAACACATGCAAACAGTAGTGGTTTTAGTATGTTAGAAATTCTCAGGTACTTCTGATAGCACTTCTTTGATGATAGCTTATTTTTAGTTTTTAAAGAAGTTTTACACATCTAAACAATAGCAGATGGGAATCTTGGTAGACAAAAGAAGTTTTTAGGCTTTAATTGTAATTGTGACATTATATAACATATAAAAATTAAAGTGTCTATATTAATAATATTGAAAAACCATTACGATAAACTTCAATTAAGCTACTATTACAAATTTGAAGTTATAAAACAAAAAAATTATAAGCTTCAAATTATCTATGATTTAGTTTACATTGATAGCATAGATGTTGCAGAAAGAAATACAAAACTAAAGTCTCAATTTTTTTTCTATACTTATTGTCATTTTTTTAGAAGCACCAAGTCCTGATAGTTTGATATAAATATTACATTGTTTTGCATAAAGTATGAACAAGATAGCCTTATAGAAATAATAAACCTGCTATTTTTACAGGAGGCACTTAAGAGAATAATAGCTTTTTTATTATGTGTATTTAGGGAAAAAATAATGAAAATGTTAAATAAAAACACGGTTGATGCATGAGTCAAAGAAATGTGATTTATTAGGAATTTGGCAACTCTTCAACGACTAAATTGTCAGGTTCATTCAGGCCTGTAAGAATAATAGACAGAACTACGTCATAAAATATTCAAAACAAATTTAACATAAAGTCAAAAACATTACAATAAGTTATTAATACTAATAAATTAACAAAAGATCAACACAAATTAAATAATTAAAAAACACACTATGAAACGTGATAGTGCATGATAATTAAAAACTATAAACAATTAATTAAAATGAAATTCTGTCTATTATTCTTGTAGGCCTGAATGAGGACGACAATTTAGTCATCGAAACGTGCCAAATTCCTAATAAATAAGATTTCTTTGACTCATGCATCAACCGTGTTTTATTTAACAAACTTTTAAGAGTGTGTATCACATCAATAATAAGAATGATTTAAAAAGATATTTATGACCCCCTGACTATTTGTATTTTTTTTTTTTTTGTCTTTACTGTGAATTTTACTTGAACGAGTTTAGGTCACTTTTTGCTTTCCACATCACATACAAAGTTCAAGGGACTCGTATAAATTTTGGAACTACTCTCAAATTTAAATTAAATACATTTACGTTATCCAACTTCTACTGTAAAACTTTCCATTTGGAAATATTTTATCCAAATTTTGTACAATTGCTATATGGGACTCAGAACAAAAACTAAGTAATTGAAAAGTGACGAAAATTCATTATTTTATAAATATGTACAGAACAAATCAGCTATTTTTGGAAGTCATTGATTAAATATTGAGTAAATAACAACTATTATTTTATTCCATTTTCAACTTGATATAAGGGCAGAAACTTATATGGTAAATAAATTCTAGAGGCAACAAATTGGATACCAGTGAAATTAAGAAGACTATGGGAAAGGGAGGCGCTAAAATAGGATAGAAGAAAAATTTAACATTTTAAAAATGTACGTTTCTCAATTTTTTTCCAAATATTGGGTAAACACCTCTGATTATTGTTGGTAGCAGGCAGGACTGCTTCAGGTATGTGACTGTAAAATATGCTTCATCACCTTTTGCAATATCACAGAAGCTTCATGTTTCTACTATCTTGTATCATTCACTACTCTCTCCTACATGGTGGTATTCTATAAAAATAATTCATGGGGGGATTGAGAGATTATAAAAACTGTTTAGGACTAGCATTTTATACAATTATTTAAAATTGTTTTGCAGTATTAAAGATATTCAGAAAGTAAGGTCCGATTTCATATAAAAAAATAAATTGTACAGGTTTTTCCAAAAACGCTTTTTGAAATTTTTATTTCATTCTCTATTTTTCTACATAGCAACCAATTTTATTAAACATTCTCATAATTTTCTAAAAGGTCTTGTGCCAAAACTATAGAAGTTTTGTTTCCTGTGTTGATAACTGGTCTTCAAATACTTCTTTTATCTGTCACTCATGGTGAAGCGTTGGGCTCTGGAAAACATCTTTACATAGCGGAACAAGTGAAAATTTCTTAACACCAAGTCTGAACTCTGTGGTAGGTGGTCAACTTGTTTCCATTAAAAAAATCTGATCCAATATTGGGTTTGATTGACAAAATAAGGGTCTGATAGTTTCATGGAGTAACCAAATTACAGAACGTTTGAATGCCATGTCCTTTTTTCTATATTGCCCATTGAAATATTGTCATAGAAATACCCTAAGTGCAGTCCCTTGCTTCAGAGTTATCAGTCTAGCAACATGTTTATCTCAAAATATGTCTAGTTGAGTTTGTTAGCAATATTTCATGTCTATCTCAAAACATGGTTGCTTTAATCTTGTGTATTGAAATTGTCTGCTTGGCCTTCAATTAAAATGGTGATTTCATTCCATTGACTGACACCTAAACTCTGGGATTGTATGAGACAGCCATGTTTTTTCAACTTTTAAAAGTTGATAACCTTCTTTATGGTTCAAAAAAGGAAAAGAGCAGTAGTAACTATTTTCACATAGCGTTTCTCAGTAAGCAGTTTAGGAACCCAATGGGAGCACATATTGCGAATTTACAAATTTCCACAGACAATTTTCTGTATAGTAATTCTACTAACTTTTGGAAATTTCAATATTAAAGTTTAAATTGTAACTTGCTGGTTTTCAACAATATTTCTGCCAATGGCATTGAACAAATCTTCTGTGATCAATCAAGGTTAACCTGGCCATGGTTTATTACTGACACTTTCCCATTCATCCTTGATAGGTCTCCCCCACTTACTCACTTTTTTTTTACTCACCTAATTGGGGCATACACTTCACTTATCTGTCAATGAATTTCCATTGCTGAGGTGTTCCTTGCAGTCATAAACCAAATCTCTGAACATATTTCATAGTCAGCAGATTAATCAATTATTTTTAATATTTTAAACTTATGTTATAAATAGTACTTTGCAACATGCCAATGCAAATTGCAGTATTTAATAAGCAAGGTTTCCCATGTGACATTGCAATGCAACGTAAATAAGGCATGGACGTTGTAATGTTTGTACAATATACAATTAGCTACTGATATTTGAACATTACTTTCCTTAAAACCCTAATAGATATTTAAACCTTTATGTAAAAGACTACATATTTCATGTAACACTGTTAACCAATTTTATCTCCACAGGTGTAACACTATTTACTATAATGACAGATGTTGAATATTGCATTATATGTTACATAATAGTTAAACTGCAATGTTATGTGAATTCTAATTGGATTAATAAGTTGTACGTTTCAAAAAAGACACTTTTTAGGAAAAATTACAAATCAAAATTTATTTTTTATGAGTTCGAAATATAAACAAAAATTGAACAAAAAAATTACTAATTACACTCGTTTTGAAATATTAAAAGTCTTTGATTATGAAGTTAACCAATTTGAACAATTGTACAATTAATGAATTTGTGGTATATATATGAGATATCTACTATTAAGGTTGTTTAATTAATTAAATATATTACACATATATTATAAATCTAAAAATTGGTATTTGAAAAATAGAATTCATAATACCACGGGGCTTAACCACTTATTTATAATATTCCGATAGTATCACAAAATTTAGGATTTTCACTATTTATCCGGCCTAAACTTTTAATAGCATTGAACTTATTTATATGAATTCAATTTCGAAGTGAAAGAGTGTACATAATTATTTTATCACTTATCTGTAAAATTTATTGTAAATAATACTAATATTATTTTATTGACTAAAATAATGTTACACAGGTTTATTTTACATATTGGGATTAGTGCTGTATGCAGCAGGCTGGGGAAGCGTTAGGGTACTGAATCTCTGTGGACAAGATGCTGCCCCTTTTTTCATAGGTGACTGTTCATTTGGTAAGTTGATCTCAGTAATAAAAATAGTTTCTCTGCTAACTAAATATTCTTATAAGAATATTTAGAGTGGTGTTAAGTTTTAAAATAAAATATTAACATTCTACAATAAATCTAAATATATATATTTTTTAATATACAGGAGCTGCATCACACTATTCATCAAAAATAATTTCAGTCACTATAAAATGTATGACAAAGGCAATGTTTAAAGTGTATTATTTCTTTTATTTAATTTACTATTTTACTTTTACCATTTACTATTTTTGTACCTGCACTGTTATTTCTTTTATGATTTTTTATTGCATTGGTTATTTTTTTCTTTATAAATTTTGATTATTTTTCTAAATAGTTTTCACTATTAAATCTTTCTTGAAAATGATTGTGGATATTTAGCGGATGAATGGATGTACTCCAGATAATAACTATTCATCATATATATATATATATGTATATATGTATATATATATATATATATATATATATATATATATATATATATATATATATATATATATTATAATAAAGATGATTATTTTTTCTTGATTTGTTATAATTATTAAATAACATATTGTTATTTAAAAATATATATATATATATATATGTATATATGTATATATATATATAAATATATATATATATATATATATATATATATATATATATATATATATATATAGAGAGAGAGAGAGAGAGAGAGAGAGAGAGAGAGAGAGAGAGAAAGAGAGACATTTTTTGGACTAGGAGACTGACAGACTTAAATTGGTAAGAGTCCACTCTGTAGTCTTGAAATAGAAACACATAAAAGCACTTAAACAATGATATATTTCAACCACACAGTGGTCTTTGTCAATCGAAGAGAAAACTGTGTGGTTGAAATATATCATTGTTTAAGTGCTTTTATGTGTTTCTATTTCAAGACTACAGAGTGGACTCTTACCAAGGTAAGTCTGTCAGTCTCCTAGTCCAAAAAATCTAAATAATCTTTACCAACCAAAACTAACCTAAATATATATATATATATATATATTTGTAGATTATGCAACACTGTTTTCTTGTATACACTTATCACTTTCATTTATGTACTTAAACAAGAATCTTACTTGGTATTTATGCATACCAAGAAAGTGAGATATATATATATATATATATATATATATATATATATATATATATATATATATATATATATATATATATATATATATATAGTCTCCTGCCTTTAATAACAATGCCATCTTTTTCATTTGACACCTTTCGGACATTCTCTACTTATAAAAGCTATGCTTATACTACAGATTAAATACATTAGTTATTTTGTATTGCAAGAATATGGTTTAACCAGTATACTGAGAAGCTTCCCTTACTTGTCTATTTACTTCTTCATTTCCTTTCTCCATGCTTTCATCCTTAGCCTTATATAGATTTATCAAACTATCTATTTCCTTTTCTCTCTTATAAAGTAAGGAACATCTGTTTGTTGCCAATGCACTTATATTTTAACTTTGAAATATCTGATACCTTCGTGTCCATTCTCCATTAACTTCTATATTAATTTTTTTTCATATTGTCAACATTTCTTAGTTCTGAGATAATGCCAGTTTATCATCTGTAGCCATACGGCATGACTGTCTCGCCAGACATCTCAGCAGAATGAAAATTTTAGAATCCAACAGGTGCACAATATGTGCATGCCAAACATCTATTATGGACAAGGACCACCTCCTGGTCTGCAGTGGACTAGATAAGGAATTTACCTGGATTGTATTGGGTGTCAAGATCTCGAATGGCGTAAGCCACGTGAGAGCCATTGGAAGAAGAAGAAGAAGATATTGTGTTACTTTTAATCACTATACTCTTTAGACTATTAACGCCTGTATGAAGTGTTATGACTACCTTAATGAGGAATTTTTAACTCCTCTAGGTAAAAGGTATCAAGCTCGTTTGAGGCTCAAGTTAAGTCAAACACTATAATAGCCATACTCGTACTTTAATATTTCCTGTTCTTTTTCTATAAATTTCTTGATTTTTCTAATTTAAATTTATGTTTAGGTAAGTCACCTTTCATTTTTCTCACAAATAATTTGTAGTATAGGATTATACACCTCCTACACCTGCAACAGCTATTTGTTCAAAGGTGATATATCACAAATTACACTTTTGCTATTACTTGCGACCAAACATTTGTTAACTAAAAGTTGTTAATTGTTAACTTACACTTGGAGGAAACGTTTTCGTCTTACAACACATAGAACAGAATAAAATCATAAATAAGAACAAACACGCAGATAAGATAATATATTGGCACAGATATGTAGATGACGTTATAATACTATACCGAGGAAAGATAAGACAATGCCAACAACTCCAAACACATATAAACAAAATACACAAAAATATCCAGTTCACTGCAGAATTTGAAAACAACAAAACATTGAATTTATTAAACATCACCATAACAAAAAATCAAAACAAACATGAATTCAACATATACCGCAAGCCAACCATGACAGATACATTGATACACAATTCATCGAACCACCCAATACAACATAAACACGCAGCATTCAAACATTTACTACACAGACTAAATAAAAAACCTATGTCCACAACTAACTACACAGAGGAACTAAACACAATCAAATATTTAGCTCACAAAAATGGATATGACAATTATTTAATAGACAAACTACACAGAAAAATACTCAACAAAAACTGTAACAACAAAAACACGAACACAAACAAATTCATCACCCTCACATACATAAACAAACTCACAAATAAGATAGCACACCAATTCAAAAAAGCAGGATACAATGTAGCTTACAGAACAACAAATAAAAGCCAAACGGCTATCAGACACAGCATTAAAAACAATACCAACACATACAATAACCCAGGAGTATACAAACTAAAATGCAACAACTGCAATAAGTTCTATATTGGACAAACAGGCAGATCTTTCGCCGAAAGATATAAAGAACACAAAAGGGCACTGCACACTACTATTGAATCCACCTTCGCAAATCACCTCATGGACACTAAACACTCATGCAAAAGTATGGAAAATAACATGAGCATCCTCCACACATGCAACAAAGGCCATAAATTAAACACACTAGAACAGTTTGAAATAAATAGACATAGCAACACACATAAAAATGACATCTTAAATGAACAAACACGGCACAGATCACACATACTTTTCGATCACATCACTTCTAACTTTCAAAAAAATGGTACCGAGGAAGCACAACAGCAGCATTCCTAGCGGCAAAAATACGAGGCTGAAGAAGTCGTAAGACAAAAACGTTTAAAAAAATGTCTGGGCGCAAGTAATAGCAAAAGTGTAATTTGTGATTTACAACCAGCTCGTCATGAACAGCAACAAGATTTCGTGATATATCAATCCTCTTTTGGCCCTGAATTCAGTTCGTTCCTTGGCTTTTATAGCTGTACTTTTTTCTAGTTTTGGTTATTTTTATACATATTTCATTAAAAACACTTGTAAATTGTTACACTCAGCTATCGTAGCACTTACGTTATATTGTTGAGGACGGATATTTCGCGAAATGTGTCCCATTGTCAACTCGGATCACAATTCCGAGTTACGGTCCCAATTGACAATGGGATACATCTCCCAAAACGGCCGTCCTCATCAATATAAAGTACATGCTACTATAGGCAAGTATAACAATTTACAAGTGTTGTTAGTTAAAAAAACTAGTAGCTCACGTGAAGATGAACTCAACCAATATATATATTTTTTTGTTTGAGTTTGTAACGATGAGGGCCCAATGTTGACACATTAATTTTTTTACGTTTTTATAAATGACTGAAATCAGTGCTGTTCTCCACATTTCTAGAATATGTCTGCAATTAAATCATCAATTAAAAAGTGTAGTTGAGTTTTCTTTAAATTTTTATTACTGTATAATAAAAAAATTGGAACTATAGCTTTATTTGATTTCATTACAGATTTACTTCACTCTTTTGCTATTGCTATTGCTAATTTACTATTGCTATTGCTAATTTACTATTGCTATATATTAGTATTATTATTTACATGGGTGAGGCAGAGAAGCTTATACCATTCCAGCATTAATCCCCTTGAATTTTGAACTGTGGGCATTTATCTTCACTCTGCAGCAGTCCTCTGAAATATTCATTTTACCATTTTTCTGAAGTAATCAATTATTTCTTTTATTTGTCTTCAGCAGATAATTTTATATCAATATGTTTGTATATAATGATATGATAGTGTTATTTCATTGAGTAAATAGTTTTTTTAGCATTATATTTCCTATTTACTTATGCACAAATATAAAAATAAATAATGAATGAAAATTACAAAAATTATTTTTTTAAAACAAATAGTTGAAATAAACAACATGTTAAAAAGTCCACAGCTATCATTAAACAGAAAAAACAGCTAAAACTGTAAAATCTATCAACTGCTTAAGGTTCAGCTCTGCCAGGAAGTATAGAATTAATTTCTTCCTTTTTCTAATGTTGGTATCAGCCATTGAAAAGTCTTGCAAATATTATGAAAATGTACTACAAACAATTGTCAATTCCTAACAGACACAATTTATAAAAATGTTTGTCAAAGGACATGTTTCGTGTATTATATGTAACAAGGGCACCAATCATTGTTTTTTTTTTTTATTTTACAAGTAATATTATTATTTGTTATAATATTATATATATATATATATATATATATATATAGAGAGAGAGAGAGAGAGAGAGAGAGAGAGAGAGAGATAGATAGATAGATAGATAGATAGATAGATAGATAGATAGATAGATAGATAGATAGATAGATAGATAGATAGATAGATAGATTTTTTGGACTAGGAGACTGACAGACTTACCTAGGTAAGAGTCCACTCTGTAGTCTTGAAATAAAAACACAATAAAGCACTTATGTTACTTAAGCACTTAGACTCTGAGTTGACAATAGGACACATCAACTTCAACAAACGTAAGTGATACTATAGACAAGTATATAAACATTTAAAAGTGTTTAGTGATCAATAGAAAATAAAAGGCTAGCTATAGGGCTAAATAGTCAAAAACATTGGTTTTTGTAGTGTGTGTTGCATTAAATGCTATCACTAAGAAATTACAGGTGTTTACAGTCATTTAGAAAACTGATATAAGTAAATGTGTTCAAAACTTTATGTAAATGATTTGGTTAATATGATAAATAAAATCAAATAATATTTATAGCGGCCTTTCGGTCTTGTCAAATCTATATTGTTGTAATATAAATACTATACCTCATATTTTAATGTCTGTGGAATGGTCTTATGCTTCGTCTAACCTTCTCCCTGCCTATGCTCGCCCAAAAGGTTGCGTATCGGCTTATTTGTGATCAGCTATATTATTGGAAAAGTATTATATTTTCAATAAAAAGTCAATTTTGTCTAAAATGATGGTAATATTTATAAATTACAAATTATTTGAACAGTTCTTTTCTATTAATCTTCAAAGTATTGTTAATATTAGCATAAAATAATAATTTCTGAGGAAATCACTTTTCATAAAAACAGAATCAAACAACCCCTACTATTAACAAGGCATACATAACTTAAAGAACAATATTCATTATATTTTATTTTGTGCAGTCTTTCTAAATTTCTCATATTATCTTTAACACTAGCTGCCTTATTTTCCTCAAAAACTTTATGTTCTTGTGTTGTATGCTTGTACTACAATAATTATTAATATAAAACTATATCATATTTAAACTTATTTTTGTTTTCATTCTTAGGTGTGGCATTTTACATAGCAGTTTTTGGAATAGCTCTGACGTTTGTTACTGCTTGTTTGTCTGTATCAGCTGAGAAAACAACATCTAGTGATCGAGTAAATCGCCAAGTTGAACGTGGAGAAACTCTTGTTTGCCTTTTATAAACCAGGTAAAAATTGTTGTAATTTTGAAATTTATTATTTTATCTTTTTCAAATAAGGTTTTTATTTTTACCAGTTTATAACACTGTATACCACTGTGTTAAAAAAATACCCAGGATTTTCGTTTTTTGAAAAAAGTATTTATTTATTCATCTACATCGATATTGTCTCCTTCAAAGTAGTCCCCACTAGATGTTATGCACTTATGCCAGCACTTTTTCCAATTCTCAAAACACTTCTGGAACTTGATCTTTGGGGTAGCTTTGAGCTCTTTCAGCAATGCACTTTTAATGTCATCTATGCTTGTGAAATGACGACCCTTTAAGGTTTTTATTATTTTGGGAAAAAGGTAAAGTCACATGGGACCATGTCCTGTGAATATGGAGGTTGGGGCATCATTACAGTGTTATTTTTCGCCAAAAAATCACGAATAAGCAACGATGTGTGAACTGGTACATTATCGTGATGCAAAAGCCATGAATTGTTTTGCCACAAATCCGGACGTTTACTTCGCACTGTTTCACGCAAACGACGTTGAACTTGTAGATAAAACACTTTATTGATCGTTTGACCTTGTGGCAAGAATTCATGATACACTATGCCATTAAAATCAAAGAACACAGTAAGCATAACCTTGACGTTCGACCGCACTTGCCGAGCCTTTTTCGGTCTTGGAGAGCCAGAATGCTTCCACTGGGACGATTGAGCATTCTTTTCTACATCATATCCGTAAACCCATGTTTTGTCGCCTATTATAAGTAATTCTGCATCGTCACTGACTTCATTTAGTGATTCCTGAGCAACATTCATTCGCTGCTGTTTTTGTTCAAAATTCAACAATTTTGGGAAAAATTTTGCTGCCACAGTTTCATACCCAAAATGTTCGCAAAAATGTCATGGCATGAGCCAATCGATATGCCAACATCATCAGCGACTTCTCTGATTGTGATTTGGCGATCATTCATAACCATTGCTTCCACTTTTTCCACGTTTTCATTGGTTGTTGATGTCCGGGGCTTTCGTCATCGTCAACGTCTTCGCGGCCATCTTGGAAACGCTTATACCACTCGAAAATACTGGTTTTTTTCATAGCAGACACACCATAGGACTTTGTTAACATTTCGCACATTTTGTTACACTTTATTTCATTTTTTACTGAAAACTTAATACAAATTCTTTGATCCATTTTTTTTAACAATGGAAAATTGCCGAGCTCATGAAAACACGTCTAATCTTAGCGGCTGCCACAGATAAAGTAAACAATGAATAAAGCTGAAAATTGTGTCATACTTCAGGGGCATGTATACCAACACAATAAAAAAAATTTGACAATCGGACTCTCCAAACGTGCGAAATTTAAACATTCCTGGTATTTTTTTAACACACCTCGTATATGTACAATTATATTAATTACTTTCTACATTGAAATTTATAATCTATTCATATTTATTTTCTATAAAGGCAAATGTTATAAAACATTATTATTTGATACTTGTTAAAAATTTCATATTATAAATCTCAATGCCTAAATAATTACAGACTATATAAAATACAAATTTGTAAAAGATAATCAATGTCCGGACATCCCTATTTCCTCTAAAATTTTAAATTTCAAAATAACAATGCAATGTCATAACTTAACAAGTTTTTGTTTGAACCTTATAAATTAACGACTTGTCTATCTTATACTCTAAGTAAATCTATGAAAAACTTACTGAGATGGATAATTTTCTAATATTATATATTTATTAACTAATTTGGTAAAAATCAACTACTAAATGATATTTCTTATTAGATGTATTTGACACTTGGCATTGTTCATTGCTCTAATTTATGTACAAGGAGTTAAAACACTGAATAGAAGATTACTTTCAAAACAAGTGAAAACACTACTTTTTTACTTTATTTTCATGTCCTTAATCTTAATTCTTTTATGTGCAAGAAGTTTTTACCCAAATGTAAATATTTTAACACATTAATCAGACTCACTGACAATTAATTGCAATTTGATTCATTCTTTTATTTGTGGATTCTTTTAGTAATAATTTTTAAACAGAATGTTTAAAGCGAGTAGTTATATTTAATAAAACAGAAAATGTTACTATTCCTAGGGATGTTGAGTCTACTGATAAAGACAACTGTACTTTATTTTAGGCCGACATTAAACAACAAAGTAACTACATTTTCCTTACCATTATCAATCACATTAATACTGTAAGCAATATTTCAAATTTAAAACCTGTACTTTACTTGTGGTAGATACCAAATTCAAAATAAGTATGTGATTTTAATTACACAATTTTATTAATTAAGGATCTCAAAAATGTTTTCTTATATCAATAAAATTTAAATGAAAGTTCTAATAGTCGGTTAAACATATATAATATAAATTTTCCTTGGCTTTTTATGTAAAAAGTACCAAACATTAAGTCACAGAATTGGAGCAATTTTTACTGTTATTTTAATTAGTTATTTTTTCAAAATATTTTTAAAAATAAAATATATATAATAAACTTGTTTTATTTTTTTATAACTGCAGAAAACATATTAAATGTCAAAATGACTTCTATAGAATTTGAGAAATTTTTAAGAACAAATATCAGTATATCTGCAGTTTTAAAAATATTGTCTTAAATATTTAATAACAAGGTTAGATTGTTTCACTGATCTATCTTTCTAGAAAGAGCTAACACTTTCTAAAGTCCAGAGAACCACTTTCTAGTAAAATTGACTTAAAAGTTCTGTATCTGCAATTAATTCTGGCCAACAATTATTGGTTTTTAATTAGGGGAGTATAATAGTATTTAATTTTTTTTTATTTACATGAAGAAATTGAAAAATAAGTCTAAAATACATAATATGGTATATAAAGAGTTATTATTCTACAAATTACTAAACAAAAATTACTAAATTGAATAGTATCAAAAGAAATAAAAATTTACTTTTATTTACTTTAATCGTTGTCTAATTGGTGCTCTGAGTATCTTAAAACTCATATTTACATGTCTGCACATGTGTTTAGTAAGTTGACTAAATTTGTCTTTCTTCCAAAGCTCACACAAGTAACTTTCCAAGGGTATTTTCTTCCCTAGAATCACATTGATCCTCATCTTCCGTTGCTCTGAGTCTTTTCAATGTCTTCTAAAAAGGGAATGGAACTCCAGAAATTTATTGGGGTCTCATTCCTAAACAATAATTTACACTATCGTCTTGCCATTAGGTAAAAAAATTAATTAAAAAAATTAGGAAGAAACAGACTTCAAAGGTAGCTCTGAATCAATTTGATACAACCAGCTAAAACTTCCCTCATGTTTACTCAAAAAAATCCACATTATAAACTGGTTAATGCAGGTTGGGGAGAGGACACCCTCTCTCACATTGTAATGCGGGGATTCACAATTGCGATGATGCAAAATGATGGACAAAATTGAGCTCTCTATATTAATTTGATACACTGTGGCCCACATAGGATAAATTATTACCTTTAGAAAGATTATTTTTTTTTTTTACCACCTCAACATTTTACATTTTAGAAGATAATAGGTGGTATGGTGAATTTGGTTCACATACTACAGAAATAAATCACAACCATTACGTGACGGCACAAGAGTAAAAATTAAACTACTCTTTCAAAACTATCAATAAATAAACATTAGAATAAACATTCGACCAGCTCCTCACATGTTTCAGAACATATAAACTAAAATATTGTATTACACATTAAGGTTCTGTAAATAATAAGTGTTTATAATTATTTATTAATTATAATTATGCTATTTTGGCCTCAATTGCTTTTGTCATGTCATGTGTTATGTCTTATGCAATGATGGTAGGTGCCATAGTTTTTGCAACCTCTTCAGAAGTTCTCAGGATTATTGCCATAGCAAATACGTTAAAAATATACGTTATAATCACAAATTTTAAAAAAACACTCAATTACAATCCTCTTTTTAAAATACTACTGAAACACACATTAAACACTGAAATACTAAATAAACTATTTTGTAACTATTAATTTGGTTTACTTTTCTACTGAAAATCATAACATTTGTACTCTGTTATAAATTTTTAACATGTGAAAAAAAATTATTACTTTAAATTTAAAGAATGTGGACATGATTCCCTTTTACTCTGAATTCTTTAAATCTTACTTGATCATTGAATTCAATATTCTTTGGTAAGTTTAATTTTTGACTATATTTCTAGAGTAAACAATTAACTACTTCTAGTACTTTTATACATTTTTTTATTAATTTTTTTTCGATTTGTTGTTGGTAAAGATCTTTTTATAACAAATACAAAATATATTTAATTTTTATATTTGTTCTGTAACTCTTAAGAATATAAAATTTAAATTCATCAAAAAATATCAAACCTGCAGTGGTTGCGTGTAAATAAATAATGTGATTGGTCGGGTGGATTACTATTGTAATCCACTTTTAAATAGCTTTTAAAATATAAATATTTAAAAAAAATATCTTATAAGCATTTTAGGGTGTTTAAGGGGTTATGTAGAAAATTAAAGTGGTGGAAAACATTTTTTATTGTAGCGTAAATGTAATATATAACATAAAACTAAGTTAGGTCATGTGTTAGATCAACCAAAGACACTTTTATTGTCACCTTTGGTTTTGTATTTATTCAAGCTCTGGCTCAGACATTGTTTGCAGATAAATGTGTTACTAATTTAAATATTGTTTTCACACAAAATATCTATTTAAAATACAAAATATTAAAACTACTTTACGCACAGGAAACATATATAGGTGGTCGCGTGGATTACTATTGTAATCCAGGTGAATTAAAAACATTATAAACAAATCATGTGCCAACTTACAGCTCTGCTACTTGATTGGTAACAGTGGGGATATGTGTGTGAAAAATAGACAGCGGTTCAAGGTAATAAGTCAGACCAACCCAAAATAGCATACGAAAATTTACCCCTGTTAACTATACTCTCAGTTTGTTTAACTTCATATAAATCCTTACTATTTTCTTATTGGTAAAATCTTAGTCTGTTTCCCAGTTTTTAAGGAAAGCACTCTGAACACCCTGAAGGAGCACTGTTTATAAAATTATTATGCTTATACTCTTTCACATATAATAATAAGTAAACACTTCCCTATAGTAGTACTGACGTTTTGGCTAATAGAGGACAGCTGTTTAGATGTTTAGACTTGGACCATAACTGACCTCTTACTTATTTAACAGAGTGTGGTTAAGAAACGAATGGGGTCAGGGTAGAATAGCTACATTAGTTGATTTTGAGAATTTTTTTTGGGATAATTATAACAAAAAGTGTTGTGAATTATAACATAATTGAGTGTTGTGTATGTGTGTTGGGTGTAATTTGAAATGTTTGTTATGTAATCCCTCTGCTATTTATAAACTAAGCTACAGTTTATGTCCCGGAATCTGAACTTTGTTCACTTTGCACCTTAATAGACACGACAACAATAACTTTACATTTACAAGAACACATAAAAGCACTCATACATCATATTACTCAATCAAACTTTTCTGAATACATCATATACACAAACTACAACATAAACATAACAGCAAATCTGAATACTCTGTATAAAGTAAATACAACTAGCAAGCATATGAAATATACAAACTTTCAAATTACACATACTCAAACTCAATTACAATTACTTTATAATTCACATACATTATTTTACATCATTACCCCTGCAAAGCGTACTAAAAATCACCTAATAAAGCTATCCTACCTCATTCCAAACCTATCCCACTTTAACTTACCAAAACCCTATTCCTAAACACCCAAGAGAAAAAATATGCTAAAAACTTATTTGTATATCAACTGAAAACTGAATGTATTTTTTCTGCAAAGTTACACTTTTAAATATATTACATATGACTTATCAGCAAGGTATAATATAATATTACAAAGGTATTATATAAGGCTTAGTTATATATCACATATTGGGAGCAGTATTGCTGATACTTATTACTCATCAAACGGCCTATTTTTGTCTTCTTTTTCCCAAACCGCCAATTTATTAGAGAATCGTCCAACTTGCACATGTGAAAGTATTAGTCCATATTTCATTGCGATTGGCACCAGTTCTTTTTTAACACGACGGACACCAAACTCTGGATTAATAAATTTTAAATCACCATCATAACGATAGCGGCCTGGGTTACTGTTATATTTAAAAGGACCATATGCCATCAGTAATCCATTAATTTTAAGTGCTTCTGCACTTGTCTCGAAAACCCCTGCAAGCATAAACAAAAGTTTTAAAAAATTATTTCTAAAGTGAATATATTATACTCATTGCCTTTTTACAATATTTTACTTACAACTAGTAAATAAGTTCCAAAAGTTGAAGTTGATAGGGCTTATATTTCTGTAAGTTTTTCATAAATTTACTTAAATTAGAAGAAAATTATAACTAATGCATTAAAATTCCAAAAGAACATTGCCTAAATTGTTTAGTAAACAATCAAAATGCAGTGATTAATCTTGAAAAAAACTGGCATGGTTATTTAAAAAAATTAATTTAGCAACAAAAATTATTAGATTTTCACTTTTAAAAACAAATATTTTTTTAAAGTTATCTAGATACTTCAGGTATTACAAATATTGTCTGCTCTTCAAATTAAAAGTGTTAAATATACAAAAGGAAAACTATTAACCTATTTTTATTATACTTTTTTTTGTAAAGGAGAACAAACAAAACAAAAAAAGTATAATTTAAACAAAAACCTCAAGATCTGCATCACAAAAACTGCTAGTTTTATTAATTATAGAGACATGATAATAGTTTTATCAAGAGAACTGAGAGAAAAGAGGTAACTTTATTAACATGTAGATCTATTAATTTACAATAGTAAAGTTCAATATCCTAGGGAATACACATACACTCTGATGGTCAATCGCTGTCTTGCAAATTGTAGAAAAATATTATTTCATTAAAACTTTTCTTAAATTATAATTCTAAATAAAGAATGCCAAAACTATGTGATGTATAAATATGTAGAACCCTGAGGTAAGCAAAACTCACACCCTAATTGTAAAAAATAAAAGTAAATCAGTAATATTGGCGAGGAGAAAGCGGAAATAAAAGTAAATCAGACAAAGGATCCATTTGGTTTTCAGATTTCAAGTTGAAATTGTCAAAAGTAAAATCATGTGTGGCTAGTGGCGTAGAACCCCAATGCTCTTTCAAAACTATTAATGTAACAAAAAAATATTTTTCAATACTTATTAAAAAAGTTTCAATTAATTAATAATGGAAATTCATGTAGAGCCAAATTATAAAACTTGTACTTTTAACAACGTAAAACATGACATAAATGTAATACAATCTTGTTTTATAGAGATACTGTTATTAAAGAATTCACCATTGGGAAATTAAAAAATATTTGAGCTAGCATATTGAAAGAGTTGTTTTTAAAAAAAAAATAAATTTGGGGCTATATTGTTCCAACAGATCCTGCTCGACAGTTCACAGGTGCCTGTATTTAACTAGATAATGTAGAGTAGCTGCTTATTTTGATCAAGTCTATTTGGTTGTTTCAAATATTTTGGTTTTGCTTTTTTATTTCTGTAGGATAAAATAACAACCGATATATCAAGATTAGAATTGTAAATTTTATTGTGAGGATCATGTGACTCGAGACTTGGGACTTCAAATTTTACAAATATTTGTTTTTAAGAAATAGAGGTGTAAATAATCTTATAGCCCTTGAAGTTTCATTCAAAATGGTTTTTGAATGAACCGAATAGCATAAAAAATAATGAAGTTTTCATAAAAGAAAAGCAATTTTATTTTCACAGAAAAATTTTAGGAGCACACATTTTATACCTGGAATATTATATATTATGTATAATATTATTATCTATGTATAAAATACATATGTAAGGTAAATAATAAAGTAAGGGTTAGGAAATAAAGTAAGGGTTATAAACAAAGTATTTTATAAGCAATAAAAAAGATTCCGATCTATTACAGCTGCCAAATCTGCTAAAATATAATTTTTATAAATTAATTTCATGATAAGAGGTGGTTTTAAAGGTTGATATTTCACAAAAAATAAAGATTTTTTTACATTTAGTAGATATAAAACAAATGAAGCTGCTAAGAAATAATTTTTGTATTGATTTCAGAATAAGGTCCGGTTGAAAATTCACAGTATATCAATTAATAATCTCTTAAACAATAGTTTATGACTATTGTGATTAATAAGATTCACTGAACGTAATGGACTACAAAATTCAAGAAATCAATAAATTAATTAATTCATAAGCAGTAAACAAATGTTTGTACAATGGTAATGCGCGATTAAGTATTTCAAGGAGAGAATACAATTTTTCCATGGTTTTCAGGGGGGAGGGGTTTAGAGTTGGAAAAGTTATTGAAATCATAAAATTCGACGGAGGTTTGAAGAAATCTGAGGTAAAACCCTATATTTACCTTCATTGACTGGACTACTGTGCATAAAAAATATTTTGTTAGGTGTAAGATATAATTTATAAATTGTAAATGATTTCTTTGTTTTTTCACCATTTGTTATTAAATGAAATGACCAAATTTGTCATTTTAAATTGTTCAGACAATTGTCTGAACGTGCTAGAAAAAGGATAAAAAAAGATCTGTTTTTAATTAATAGTTTGTAATTTGATTACATGCACTATAATGTTGGTATTTGTAACTTGTGATTCATTTTCTTTTCGTAAAAAAAAATAATCAAAATTTAAAGTTATCCATAATAATTGAGAACTACTTCCGATACCTATGTAAGAGCGCAACACCTTGCAGAAGGTAAGGTATCAGTTGTTCTATGCAAGAGTAAAGAATAGATGTCATATCGAATCTTTATTAGCTCCTGGACTAGTGGCATGTAAGGCTATACATCCAGTATGATTTGTAGTCAGGTTCGTGCCCTACAATAGCTATAAAAATATTATAAATCCTAGTAGTTAGATCCATCCAAAGTGTGACATGATTAACCGATACTCAGGTAAAACAATTTATAATATTATATAAATTATATTGAACTATAAAAACGTTTTGTTTATATTGAACTAGTTGTAGAATCAGTCATGTTCAGTAACCTGGTAATTCATGTTGGAGACTGAACAGTTTTTTTTTAGGGTCATAAGCTAACTTTTAATGAACTATTTTGATCTGTATTAACATTTTTAACATTTTAAAATTTTGATCTATATCAATATTCTAACATTGATTAATAACAGAATTTTTTCATTTAGAAAAACTAAAAGCAAAAAAAATCTGCCAAAGTTCCAATATTTTTTAAGTAGCAACTTAAACTATATATATATATATATATATATATATATATATATATATATATATATATATATATATTTATATAATAAAGAAATAGCATATTCAAAGTAGCTGGTAAGAAATAATCATGATTTAAACTTACTTGAGAAGAGGTCTTGCAAAAGTAATAGATCTGTTGTAAATCTATAGGCTAGAGGGTTACTGAACTATTAATTTTAAAAGATAAAAGCATTCAAATGTATGGGAACATCTAAGCTGGTAACTCGTACAATGAACTAACAGACAAGAAGATTAAGATTGGCAGCTCATAAACCCTCAGTTACTGACGTCGATTCTTTTTAGGTGAAAACCATAATTAAAAAAATAAGGCCCATGCAAAAACGGACAAGAAAATGTTGATAACTGAGGCAAAAAATGCAAGAATAGCTAGAATTGGCTAAACTAAGAAAAAGGAGGGCCAATTTAAGGAGAAAGTGAGTGATGAATGGGAGGAGTTATGAATCGTGAAGAAGAGTTAGTAAAGTTTTGGGAGGCAGAGTAAGAGGAATTTCGGGTGAGGGCAGCCGGAGAAAGAAGAGCCTAGCCCTGGAAGTAGGGGGTAAAGGAGTCCAACCCTGAGAGGCGAAAATGAAAAAGTTCCACCATCATCTTGGACACAAAGTGGACTACAATGCCAACACACAGGAAAGTGACTCCAATTTAACTTAAGCTCCAATTAATTAATATTTTTAAATTAAATTTTTGTAAATTTATATTTAAAGCCAACATAGTAAATTCAGAAAACAGGCGTAGTAACTAAATTTATAAAATATAATCGCATAATACTTTCCAGCACTACATGGTACACTTTGTGTATGCTATGTGTACATGGCACATAGCTGTATAAAAAAAATATTAATATATTTTGGAATATACATAATTTTTAGCAGTGTTATATGGACTAAATTATCTTTTTTTTATTTTCAGTAAACAACTGCTTAATTTGACTTGACAATTGGTGGGCATTAGCTGCAACTACGCAAGGAGTACTACCTATACTCATGGCTACCCTTGTCTTGGGCTTCTCTCAATAATAGAGACATGATATCAAGATGATGCTTGAGGTTTTAGATCTTTGTTACAGCATATTATACTATAAAACATCAATGTTTACCAATAATTAGTGTGTGGAAAGGTTTATTTTAAAAAAATAAATACAAATTAAAGACCTGAAATTCCCAACATTAAACAAATAAACTAGTAACAGTATTATAGATTCCAATGAATAAAATTTAAAACTATAGGTATTTAAATTTCCCCATTTCGGAGAACAAAATTATCCAGAAATTAAATACAACTTGGTCAATTTTTATTATATTGATGATTATTTATTATTGTATTTACATTTATTCTTGAAAGGTTGTACTTGAACAAATTGATAAAAAATTTTAATTTATGGAATTTTTGAAATTTTTTTTAAAATGATGAACAGTAAGTAAGAAAAACAGAAAAAACCTGGAATAGAAGCAAAGTAAATTAAATTAACATATGAATAATAATCAAGAAAATGTGGAGTGAATGGAAAACAATTTAAACCAATATGTATGAAAAAAATTATTAAAAGAAGAAATAACAAAAGTCAGGGATCTATGGATAATGAATTAAAAGTAGATATTAATAAATATCAAGAGCAACCTGAATCCATGAAATATGGGAAATACTTAAAAGAAAAATAAACAGGATATAATAAAAGGTTTAGAAAAGTAGAGAAAAATTGATAAATATTGTCAATGGAAAATAGAAGGTTTAAAGAAATTAGAGCAACAGTATATAAAATTTAATGACTGGATGAACTGAAGGGGGAGAAAAATTTAAGGAACCAATAGAAGTAACATTCTTAAAGAATTATATACTGAATGTGTTTACTCTCCCTGAATTTTAATCACCTGTTTACTAACCCTTTCTTTCTTCTCGTTGTTTGCACAGTGACTATTATTTCTTGGGATGTGGTACATTCAGGATCCACTAAACCATCCACAATCAAATATAATAATAATTAAATTATAGGTAAATTAATTAGTTGAATAGTAAAACTTGAAGGCAAACTCAATCTAGAGCAGTTACATAAAATTGACCCATGTTCTCTTACATCTCTCCTGTAAATTTTAAGGGCTCTTCTTCTGATTTAATAATTACCATGATAAAACAAACCTTTATATGGAACTGCATGTATCTTTACTACTTCAGATAATCTGAAGGAACAATAGTTAGTATATGGGAAATTAAAACTTTTTAACAATATTAGTAATAATTATAGCCTCAATTAAATTTTGGATTTTTTAAAAACAGCTTCAATGTAAAGTCTCGATAATTCGAGGTGGATGGTCCCAAGACCCCCTCGGATTACACGGAAGTAACTTCCTGTACATTAGAAAAAAATAGGGGTTTCAATAAACCCTAGTACTATAATTAAAAATGCACTAAATAAGTTTATATAACTTCATATAAACCTTTCTTGGAAGCTACACTCATTTTCTTTCCATACCGTATCGATTTAAAGATAACTTAGAATCCCATCTCATTTCATTTCTTATATAAACATTTCTTGGAAGCCCAACTCATCATTTTCTATCAAATACATAAAATAGGCTCAAATTGAAATAGCCTCGAATTTAATGGAGGCTCAAAATATCAGAACTCGGATTTTCGAGACTCTACTGTGCATGTAAATACGAGCCATAACACAAATCAGGCAGCGAAGGATTTCTTACTAACATATTCTACTACCTCTACTTTCAATTAAAGTTTATGAGGATAATCCTGGAGGATTAGGAGTATTTAATAATTATATAGGATATTTCACTATTCTAGTGAAATGTTCAATATTCACTCTTTAATTTCCATATTTCATAAAATGTTCTTTTATGAATTTAATGTGAAAATTTTGAACTTACAATCTAACATATTAATTTAATTATTGGTGTGTCTGATTAAATTTAATTATAAATGTGCCAATGCAGCAGGGACCGTATTTTAAACACATGATATTGATAAATAACATTATACCTACATTTCTTAGTTGTCTTAATTTGAAGTTTTAACTACTTTAAAGATCTAAGGTAACTTCATACTTACTACATCTATTGTTAGTTAATTTAACTTATCAAGTTAATATAGTTATTCAGTTTAAGTGTCTGTATTCAAAGTGAATTTGAAATGTGTATTCTATAATAGACTTTATGCATTACTTTCTTCCTTTTTA
Organism: Prosapia bicincta; assembly: GCA_036971475.1. Classification (NCBI taxonomy): domain Eukaryota; kingdom Metazoa; phylum Arthropoda; class Insecta; order Hemiptera; family Cercopidae; genus Prosapia; species Prosapia bicincta. The sequence continues at coordinate 266,296,771 of JBAIZL010000005.1, forward strand.
TGATGTTATTCAATTTTAATCAAAATATTTTGAATAAGTTACTTAGTCTTAATCTCTTGGCTTGGAATTCTTATGAAGCTTTTGCTAATGGATGTTATAAAAACATATTTATATTATATAATAACCTATAACAGGTAGTTGAATGTACTTAATTTAATTACCTACCTATTAATTTAAAAGCTTTTAGATTATCATACAATAATTATAAATTTTTAATATTTGTTGACGTGCATCTTCACGTGAGCTACTAGTTTTCAATAAACACTCCTCAACGTCCTCAACAAATATAGGTAAGTGCTACTATAGGCAAGTTTGTAAATATTACAGGTGTTTAATAAATTTTTACATTAATATTGCTACTGTTAGGAGACAGAGATGTTTCATACAATGGGTTGTAACAGTATAATTTTTTGAAATGTTAATTGAACAAAACCAAATAAATGGGCTTTTTTATACTTTATAAATATCGTAGATATTAATTAAAGTTGTTAGAGAAAGTACTTTTATATTTCTAAAAAGTTAGTACAGTTAAGACAAAGTTTTTTAAAAAACAAATCAAATCATTGCCACAACATTTGATTCATTAATGAGATTCTGTATGATTAATATATGCAAAATTTTCATTTTTTATTTTAAAAAATTGTTTATTGAGAAATATGACTTATTAGTGATAATGTGACTATATTTTCAATACTGTATTATGAAATACCTTCCAAGAATATATGTAAATATACTCAATAAAAGCTAATTATAAATCAAAGTTATTTTTCTGATTGAATACAAGTTTCACTATTAGATGGTCTTGCAATGGCGATGCAACTTGGGATTATGATGAAAATGTTACTTTTAATTTGGACAGGTTAACTGTCATGGCCTATTTTACTATGTTATCCCTAATTAGCTAGATCCAACAACAATACCACCAATTGGTGTAGAGTACATTTTTCAGAGGGGAATTGTGTGGTTGCCTCCCTCTACCTCCCTACCTCCCTCTCTCTCTCTCTTTATTTATTTATATATATTTATTTATATATTTATATATATATATGGTGAAAAGTAATAACTGGAGTACATTCATTCATTTTACAATGCATAATACATGAACGGATGTACTCCACATATTAACTATTCATCATATTTTCCCTCCTTGAAGGAAGTATCAGCTTATATATATATGAATAAAAATATTTCAAATACAAGAACTGTTTCAAATTATATATATTTTTCAATCCTATTTTTCATTTTTATTCATTTATTATATTACAAGAAAATATACTACTATAGTTAGTAAATGAGACCGAGACCACCTCAGATTACACAGAAGTACGTTCCTGAAGTTAGAAAAAATAAGAGTTATAGTGAACCCTAATACTCTAATAAAAGTGCACAAAATAAGTTCATAGAACTTTTTATGAACATTTTTGGAAATCCCGACTCATTTCCTTTGCACACCATATTGATATGAAATTTTCTTGAAAACCCAACTCATTTCCTTTGCATAAAGTAATTATATGAATATTTCTTGAAATCGCGACTAATTTCCTTTGCACACTGTATTTATATAAACAATTCTTAGAAGCCCAAAAATTTCATTTACATACAAAATGATAATAACATTTCTTGAAATCCCAACTAGTTACTTTGCATACCGTATTTATATGAACAATTCTTGAAAGCCCAACTCATTTCCTTTGCATACCATTTCTTTTTGAACATTGTTTGAAAGCCCCACTCATAATTTTTTTTAAAACAAATAAAAATAGGCTCAAATAGAAATAAACATGAAAAATCGAGACTCAGAATTTTAAGACACTATATATTTATTTATATATATAATGAATAATTATAATTCTTGTATTTGTATTTTGACTATGTTCTTTATTAATACACAAGAATACATATTGCGATATTTATTATATATATATATATATATATATATATATATATATATATATATATATATAACATACATAATTTTATACCAGTACCAATCTACTTAGTCAACGTATAAGGGACAAATTTTCAGATGAGCACAGCTCATTGAACTGATACAATTCATCAAAATCTCAAAATATTCAAATAGATATCTTACATCTATCCTCAGTACAGATTTTAATACATAGATGAGAATATTTCTAATGGGTGGTCCTATTCAGAAACTTTTGCTTGGTTTGTTTGATGTGTTCTGGCTATATAAGTAAACTATCATTTATTTCAACGAGTGATTTAGATTAATCAAAATTTGTTTTATAGCTGCATAATAAAACATCTAAATTTATTTGAGTATATATTTCACACTGACAAGCAACAAAAAACATATAACCAGGTCTAGACATGTGATGGATAGCATTAAATTGGCGCAGATTGACAATCTAATGACTTGTTCCTACCATCCTTTCTTACCATGATATTAACAATAAAACCGAATAAGATATTTTTTTTAAATTTACAGAAAACTCAATTTACAATATTTTTGAAATTTTTTAAAATTAAAAATAAGCATTTTGCTGATTTTTATCTCAATCTTAGAACAGTTTTTTTCTTTAGTAAAATTACCATATCATAAGTCACCAGGTTTGGCAACAAGATGCATTCTATTTATTTATTACTGAAAGATAATTATAAACTTTGTTTATACATAGAAAATTGTTTGATCTTTTATAAGAAAATGATATTGGTAGAAAATTTTATAAATTTGACTAACTTTGAAATTTGTAAAAAATTGTTTTCTATTCATAGTTTCTAATTAAAAACATAATAACTGAGAAATTATTTTGTAGAAAAGGGTACTGGTGTAGTTTTTTATTGATCTAGGTTTTTTGGAATTTTGTATTCAAAACCAATCAATATTGCTAAAATCAACCCTTAGCGCTCGGATTTTTTTAACATGCTTTGCTTCCCCACGTAATTAAATTGAGACAAATTTCTCACCTACAAGTTGGATTATTGTTTATGGAAAACTTTGTTTTCTCTTACATGATTTTAGTCAACTAAGCTATTTTTATTCACTAATACTGTATGTACATGATTTTATTTTCTTATTTGTTGTTTTGCAGAGTATGATATCTTTGTAAACAGTCTTCCAGATGAAGTCCTTGTTTTCTGCTGCATGTCTTGCAGTGAAAAACTGTTTCCTTTCTACCTCCTTTTATCTTCCTGTTACTGCAAACTACACAATCCTTAGAACATTTTTATAATTGGAAAAGATTAAAAGTAATTTCCCATTTAGTCTTTCTTCTTTGTCAGTAGTTGATGGCCGACCCCTCTTACTACACGGGTTATTCCTGATATCACCAATGTGTTCCCTCACCAAGTTTTGGCGAAACTATATTTGTTTAGCAGGATTTTCTCTCATTTGCTTTTTTTTGTTATTATAGATTAAAAAACTGATGACTACATCTACATCTAATAGCCAGAAAAACATTTTCCTCCACCATTTATTTGTTCGTCTCGTAAAACTGCACGGTTCATTATATTGAACAGCTAAATCTACAGCACCCACAAACTGGTTATATTTACAAATACCTGTTGGTTTAATTACCTGTTGTATAATGCGGACGAGAAGGGATTGAATTTTAAAGCCCTTCCTACTAAAAGTCTTGCTTCTAAAGAGGAATCTTTTGCGCCATCTCAGAGCCTGCAGCATCTCTGGAAACAGCATCTCACAGACTGCAGTAAAGCTGCGGGAACAAAAAAGCTACTAATAATGGTGACTGGAAAATCCGCCAAGCCACGACCCCTTAAAAATATGAATTTGAATGCTCTTCCTGTTCATTATAGAAATTAATGTAAGGCGTGGATGACTGGTAATATTTTCATAGAGTAGTTCAAAAATAAATTTTGTTCTTTCAGTAACAAAATTTAATGAAAAAAATGGACTGGCACCAAAATTCTATGTTAATGAAGTGAAACAGTAGTACAGTATAGGCCTTCGTAGTATATCATATTTCTACAGTGTTAAATCCAAAATATATCACATCTCAGTTCTGTTTTACGTAAGCAGCAAACCTGCAGTACATACTTCATTAAATTTTAGATACTATTTTCAAATTTGGTTTTCATCAAATCATGTTCGGATTTCACGGGGTTTCAGATTACTGGGGTTCGGATTTGATGGGCTTCACTGTATATGTTCTGAGTAAAATTTGAAAAAAAATATATAATTTTGAAAATATTAAACACTAACATAGTAAGTTATATAAAATTAACTTAATGAGGATACTAATAAAAATATGAAATTTTTTCCTCTTATATAACTTTTGCTTAAATTGTGTATGTTTTTGGATTGAAAGTTTCAGGGTTACATTTAAGCATGGGTTCCCATATTTTTTGATACCATGCTTTTGTTTCTCTAGAAATGAAAGCCGCACACGCCCACTCCAATTTACACTGTAAATAAATTGTATGGGCATATGAAAAAGAAACAAATATTATATATATTGAAAACAATTCATTTATTTATACACACTTTCAGAAGAAACGTGATATAACATTTTAATGTGTAATTTGCAAGGTAAAGTTCAACTGATAAGAGAAAAATCTGTAAGCGAGATGGATGAGCTTCCATTTATTTTACTTACATTCCTATTTGAGGTTGTATTTTAGTTAAAGAACATCGTAAAACATTAGTAACATCAAGTTTGTTCCTATATTTTGTATTCATTGCAACAAGTGCTGAAAATGCTTTTTCACACAAGTAGGTGTTTGAAAAAGGCAAGTATAATCGAAGAGTTGCCTACGATACACTTTTAAATGTTTTATTTAAAATGAAAATTTGTCCATTTTGTCAAAATCATATTTGGCAGAGAAATCATTTTTGCATACATTTTATTTAAATTTTCAAAACAATTTTCTAAATTTAAATTTTAATAAATTGTGTATTTAAATTCTAACTAAATGAAAATGTATGTTATTATTTTCCAACTGGTCTCAGATCCCCCTTGACTTGCCTTCATGCCTCCCAGTTTAGGAACCCATGCATTAAAGGATCAGTAAATATACACACGGTTACTTCTGAATTTTGAAACTTGAATTTTAAAAATAATAGATACCCTATTTTTTCAAATAGATAAGAAATTATATCAAAATTAAAACAATATCTAACTGTGATCCATGTAATGTAAAATAATAGGCACATTTTCACATTACACATTTTGTGAAGTATTTAAAAGCTATAGATTTAAAGGTAATGAAAGCTGTTAAATAATAATCAGTTTCAAGTAAGTCATAAAATAAATCTCTTACTCATGTTTAAATAGAAAAATTGTTTAAATTAACTATAATAATAGGAAATTACATATTCTAATACGGATTGATAATTTGGCAAAATTATTAAAGGCTGTAAAAATTTATAAGAAATCAATTTTTCCCAATTACCAATTTGTATTTTTTCTGTTGAAATAAAAATCCTGTTTCACAGATACCAATTGACAGTTGTTTGAGATGGCAACAGTCTCAGGTAACTGTTTTTCCTAAAAATTAAGAATTATTAGAGTCACTGGATGTATCTATGCATGGTATCTATAGGTAAGGCCAGAAACTTGTATTCATACATTTAATAATGGTCGTTTATTTGTTGTACAGAAACTAAGTAATATTGTATTATTACTACAGTATTAGTAGGCATACATATGCACTCGCACAACTCGGTTTGAGTTGACAATGGGACACCATCTCCCGAAACAGCCGTCCCCAACAATTATAAAAGTAAGAGCTACTATAGGCAAGTGTAACATATTCACAAGTGTTTTTAGTTATAAAATAGTAGCTCACGCTGCGACGAAGCGGCTTGCCCGCTTTATTCAGCAGACGCGTTTCACGCTAAGTCAGCGCATTTATCAATTCAGAAAAGTCACTTCTTAGAATTACTTCACATACAACGGCAAATACTACACACAAAACAAAGTCTTGACCATGGGATTCCCTTTTTCAAGCATATTGTCAGAAATATTCTTACATAATTTAGAACAAAAACATATCATAAACAACAACAAACATGCCCACAAAATAATATACGTACATCTAGGTACATATGCGTGGATGACATCTTAATCCTATACAGTGGCAACATAAGACAAACATCTTTCACAATTACATGAACAAATTACACAACGACATAAACTTCACTCTGGAAACAGAACAACAGAACAAAATAAACTTCCTCGACCTAACGATAACAAAACAAAACAACAAACACACATTCAAAATATACAGGAAACCCACCACCACAGACAGAGTTATACACAACACATCCAATCACCCCCACACAACACAAACATACTGCCTTCCACTCCATGATACACAGATTAATCAATTAACCCATTAGCAATGAAGACAAAATAAACAAACTAAACACAATAAAACACATAGCCCATAAAAACGGATATAAACACACATTAATAGACAACATAATGCGTAAAAAACAATGTACACATAGCACAACAATAACACACAAACACAAAAATATATAACACCTACATATCACAACACATCACAAAAAATAGCTTCCATTGAAGTTTTATTATAAATTTTAATTTTCAAATCTGTCTTTTAATTTATTTCCTTTACCTTTCACAATTATTTAAAATAATTCTTACTAAGACCTTTCTAAATTCTAGGTAGTCACTATTTTGAGTAGCTGACTATGTCATAAAGACATTCCCACCATCTTGTTTCTTAACAAAGCCACTATGTTAAACATTTCACATTTTTTTTAAATTTACTAAAAACCAAATTTTAAAATTTTAAATTTCTAAAAAAATTTAATTTAATTTTTTTTTTTAAATTTGAAAACAAGAAGCTAAGTTCTGACCTTTTAGAATAACCACTCATCCTTGCCCTGCACTTTAACGGTTTCAAGATGTCGTCTTGCCAGGTATTTTCCCTCTCTTGACTTGACATTGCTTGTACCTGTACAGTTTAGCGCCCCTACAACACTTTATTGTTATAATGCCTTCTGGACTGAATAAAAACGTTGCGTTTTTTACCGCATAAATTTCGATATTTAAATTGTAAAATTTTGCATTTAGTTCTCTAGTAATTTATCTAAACACTGTCTCTATTTGTACTCTTATTTGACTCACAATTAAATTTCAATTTTAGTTCAAACCTCTTACGACTTCACTCTTTTCAACAGTCTTTCAAACAATGGATTACTTTATTTTAAAGTTTACCCCTTTAAAAAGTTTACTTTAGGCACTGTATAATTTTCACAATTCTAACTGAATCTATTTTTAAAACGCTTACTATTTAACTGAATCTTCTTTGTTTGCGGACGCCACAACCTGATGGTAAGTTTGTGGGAAACCGCTTTTGGTTAGCTTCCCCTCCAAAAGGGTTTCTGAAATGCATAAAACTAGATCTTAGCACCACTCTCGAAAGACGCTTTTGTTCTTTTGTTCATGTACACTTTGAAAAATTCAACACCTTTACAAAGCAGATCACAACTTCACAACTTTCCTGCTCGAACTCTAGAACCATGCTAACATCTCGGTCAACCCTTAGCCAATCACGAAGCTACTCAATTTGGTCTGATGTGGATGCCGGATGCTCGTCATATCCTGTTGCCTTTCCAATTCGTCATCTATATCGTAGTCGAAATTTCTTCAAATTCCTTAATTCCACTGTAACTTCCAAATTTGGCCTCCATTAATGTTTTTTTCCATTATATTCTCTTATTTTTTCTTACTGCTCAAATGTCGATGATCTCTCTACCTTGATTTTGACTTTTACTGCCTTTTTCAAATTTATAAAACCCCTTGTCCCTGCTAATGGCTTTGTCTATATTATTTTTACTTGCTAAAATCATTTATTCTTATGCTTAAGTCATTAGACCCAGGCCTCATGCCTCGGTTCTATGAATTTAAAATGTTTAAATTTAAACTTTTTGTTGTAACGCTTAAATGCCTCATTTTACCCCGTTACAACATGTAGATAGAATCAACTAATATCTAAATTTACTTTATCTTTAAAATTTATTTCTTTTCATCACATGTGAAATATAATTGTTAAACCCAAGATATTTTCATTTTTTATAAAGTATATACTAATGATTCCGGTCTGATCACACAATTTTGAAATATCAGTTACTTTTCAATTTATAACAAATAAAAAACAATGTGCATACACACACAGACACAATCACACACACACACACATACACACACAAACATACACACACACACACACACACACACACACACACACACACACACACACACACACACACACACACACACACACACACACACACACATATATATATATATATATATATATATATATATATATATATATATATGCTGATACATATTCCTTCATGGATGGAAAAATATGATGAAAAGTTATTATCTGAAGTACATCCGTTCATTCTGCAATGCAAAATTAATGGATGTACTCCAGATAATAACTTTTCATTATATATATGTAGGTTAGTTTTGGTTGGTAAAGATTATTTAGATTTTTTGGACTAGGAGACTGACAGACTTACCTTGGTAAGAGTCCACTCTGTAGTCTTGAAATAGAAACACATAAAAGCACTTAACCAATGATATATTTCAACCACACAGTGCTCTTTGTCAATCAAAGAGAAAACACAAAAAGAAATATGAGAGAATGAAATAAAATTAATATTTATTTTATTTCATTCTCTCATATTTCTTTTTGTGTTTTCTCTTTGATTGACAAAGACCACTGTGTGGTTGAAATATATCATTGGTTAAGTGCTTTTATGTGTTTCTATTTCAAGACTACAGAGTGGACTCTTACCAAGGTAAGTCTGTCAGTCTCCTAGTCCAAAAAAAAAAAAAAAAAAAAAAAAAAAATATATATATATATATATATATATATATATATATATATATATATATATATATAACAGACAGGAAATGTTTATGGTAATAGTGATCTTCAGTTTCTTCTAAAGCAGTGATATTAAAAATATTTTAATTTATTATAAGATCCAAAAGTTGAATAAATTCACTTACTTTCAACGAATTTCCAAGTCGCAATATGTAACATGTTTATAACTAAGATGTAATCCATTGAATTTGGAGTTACTGTGCCACCTGCCCATTCTGTAATATTATCAAATACATCTAAGTATTGTACAGGATATATATTTGGTAAATTAGTATAGTTTCGATATGCATTAATACTGTGAAATAAACTTCTATTAACTTCTGTTGGCTGAAAATCAATGAAGGGGAAGTACCGAGCTAAATGTGCAACATGTTGTCCACTGCCTGAACCAATTTCTAATAGCATTTTCCTTTCAGTCTCGTTTTTCAGTGGAAAAATGGTTCGAGCAACTAAATCACAAACTGACTCTTTATTTTCTTGAGCTGCTCTATGTACAATTCCTCCCAGTTTTCTGGAGAAGACAAAAATATAAGTCACTCAATAATTCTATGCTGGAGCTTCGAATAAAAGGATTAAATGCAGAGTTAGAGTACACATTACGATAAATAAAAAAAGGAAATTCTGAGAACCAAAACAAAATTTGTTTTCAATTTTCATATAGAAACTAATAGTCTGTTGAAAATTTTAATATAAATTTAAAAAATCTTACATCAATTAAATTAAAATCAGTTAAAAATATTGTAGACAGAAAGTCTACAAAAAGCTTGTTTTCCTGGTTAGGTTTGAGAAAAAAACTTATAGAAACAGAGATTAGAACATACTCAATAGAGTTTAAGAGTTAAAATCTACTTCTTATAAAAAACCTCTTCATTGTAAATAGAAAAAAAATATGTTCTGGACATTTGCCACTTTTGTTTATCTATAGTGTTTGGTTTGAGAAATATTTACCCCTCCAATATTTAAATTAAAAGACCAAGTTTTGTCTCAAAGTTACTAATCTTTTAAAGTTCTTACTTAAAAATTAAACCCTTTGGTTAAAAATATTTCTATATCATGCCGGTTGTTTCCATTTATAACTTTAGCTACAAATACACAATTATAAACTTGATATAAAACTGTATAGGTAATTAATTTCTTTTGTGATTAGTTATAAAATTTCTTAAAGTAGCACTTAATTTTATATTTTAACGAAAACAGCTGTATAGATGTATTCTTTTGTCAACTTGAACTGTAAGTCAAATATAAAGTCGAGTTCTGAGTAACAAAGAGATATATCTCCTAATGTTACTAAAAGTGGTATACATCATCCAGAGCTTTGTAGAGCCAAAGTCTCTAGGTACTATGATGCGAAGAGGCAATTGTATCAGAAGGGAGGCAGAATCATGAACTTAATTTTTTTTTTTGTGGTTACCACTAGAATACAACTGAAAAGTATAAAGTGAAAGTATAAGAATTTGTAGATTCATGAGTGTCAAAAGGGTCTATATAAGAGATCTATTTCAACTGACAAGAACAGTTCGAAAAGCATACTGCTTGCACAGAGCATGCTGGTATTTATTGAGAAGTTCTTTAGGTCTAAGAAAAAAATTAGCCATAATTTCTAATGATTCTCAAATGGAGGTCACTCTTAAATATACAGAACTAATTGGATAACTAAAAATTACAAGGGTGATATTGTATTCTAATACGACATGATAGTTCTCACCTAGCATTAAAATATTAATAGTTTAAACTTGTTTTTCATGTTTGTGTTAGTTAAGGCTTTTGTAGCATTAGCAGTTTGGACACACCTGTTGTATTTATGATTTTATATTAATTATTCTAGTATAAAGAGTACAGGTTAAATATATTATTCAAATTTAATATGCAATTTTAAAATGTGTAAAGTTTCTGAAATTTATACTTAATTGTGCAATTTGGTTAATCCATGAATTGGGTAGATTGTTTTCCAATTTCTATCATTATATGAATCAAGCGCTTCAATTTGAATGTGCTAATGACAAATTTTGGGCTTATTTCAATTAAATTTAAGAGAAATTTGGAGTGGCATTTTGGAGATTTACATCATATTTAGAAAATGTACTACACTGCATTTACATTAGCATTAAAACATCGAAATAAAATTGACAAATTTTAATATATTCAAAATCTCTAAGTTTTTATTTCATATTTCTGTGAAGAGACTCTATTTACAAGTAAAATATAAATATTATTATAAATACAGCCAGATCTGGGCAGTAAATATAAAAGATAATAATAACCCATTCACTACCAGATTAATCATTAAAAAAATGTGACTCTGAGTACCAAATGAATTTTTGATTTTTATAGTTTGAATTGATTAGCATGCCATAAATGAATTAATAACACTCACCTCAGCTATTTCCTCAATGTGATTGTTTACACTAATGAACAAACATATGTACACACTTTTTACAATATTTATACCAATTTAATTAAATATTAATAGTTTGTCTGGATATGATAAATCTCAAAACAGTCTTCCAAATGTAGTGGAACATTACATTTTTTGCACTGGTATACAGTTTCTTTCCTTTTCCCCTGTTTTAAACAGACTTTACATCATCTTGAGGGCCTAGCTTTTGAGGTTGATGGAATTTTTTCAATAAAGTGGTCCCAATATTTCTTTTGTACGCGTTGAGGCGAATCTGTTGAAATGAATGGTCGTCCAGAATTTGACCTGTTTAGTAGCTTTGCGGATTGTAGGAGTTGTTCTGCTAAGTTTAGCCTGAATTGTGTAAATGTTTTCAATATTATATCTAAAACAGGCCTAACCTTTATAAGTGGTATCAAGAGATGATGAAAAATGTAGATATTTACTTATTATATAAAATCTATTGCGAGACATAACTTCACCAAATTTTGGAGTATGCAAAATTGTACGAGTAGAACAGCAATCACTTACTTTAGGTTTTGTGATATTACAATTATGATGGCAAAATATGCCTTTAGTTCATCTATTGTGAGATCCATCCACTTATATGAAATATCACCTCCAGCACTAATTTTATAGTGAGCATGCTTGTTGGTTCCATCTGCAATACATCCAAAAATCATCTCCTAAAAATTGATTCAGTATTTCTAATTCAGTGGATTTGTCGGATAAACATCATGAAATAATAGGATTTACTTCTGAATTACTACTAAATCTTAAATTTTTTACAATATTAGGCTTAGAAACCCACAACCAATCTTTATCACTAGACAGACAACTCGGTATTATCGTATTTTCATCGCCGTCATTACTACTTTCAGAAGAACTATCACTTTCACTAACCCTACAATCAATATTTTCCATTACTTCTTCATCACTGACAAATAATACAGTATTTATGAACTCTGTAATTTCTTCTGAATCAGTACCTGTTCACTATTAGACATTATAAAATGTAAACTGTACAACGAGCGTAACCTAAGAACGTAACCTATAAGTGTATGCGCATGCAAACACTTCTAAATATGAACGTAAACAGAACTAAAATAGAGGTTATACTAAATATTTTGGGAATACCAAACAAAGAGTATAGAAAACAGCTATGCATAACTAGACACCAACTTTAACTCTTATAATACAAGAACACCTTTTTAAAACTACAGAACGGGCACTGCAAGTCCTTGGTATTTACGGCGCTCAAATAATGATGACGGGCAAATTCCGTCTTTGGTAGTGAATGGATTAACGATGTGAGTGCTTAAAAAAATATTTCAAATTATCTTGATAAAATATTTTATTTAAATATAAAACTTACTTTATTTCACTTAGTGGTGGAGGAAGAGGTGCAGCAAACTGCTTGAGAATGTCTTTGTAGGCCATACTATGTACCGTTAAAATAACCTAAAAAAAACTTCTAGTTAGAAATTCACACTTTGACTTATGCACATATGTACATACATACATAGATACACATATATGTAAACCTTCCGTCATACATTCAGGATACAAATCATTTCATAGACCGGCTGTCTCAAATACCCGTATTTCTACCTCCTGAAACAATTTTGGTCACTATAGATGTTACCTCTCTTTATACAAACATAACTCATGCACATGGTCTATCAGCTCTCGAAAATTTTCTCAACAAACGCTCAGACAACCCTTACCCCACTAAACCTTTCCTTGTTCACCTCACCAAATTCATTCTTGGAAAAAATAATTTTCAGTTTGAGGGAAAGAATTACTTGCAAATAAAATGAACAGCAATGGGTACTAGGATGGCCCCGTCATACGCGAATCTGTACATAAAATAATTAAATCACTCCCCCCTGATTGCAACCCCTCAGAACTGAGAAGATGGGAACTATCATGCCAGTGGTATACCAAGTCCAGAGAATCCCCTAACCTCAACATCAGATAAATCCATTCATAGTTTTTTTTTTTTTTTTTTTTTTCTCTCTCTCTCTCTAATAGCCTCAGATGTCTCCAATTTCTTTTCCCCTGACAGACTTATATAAACTATAATTACTTATATGCTCATGGAAACAATTTATATATCTTTAATCTGTGCATCTGATTTCTACTCTACACAATCTGTGATTACAATTTATAATTATTTTATTTCTCCCATATTTCTTTTTGTTTTCTCTTTGATTGACAAAGACCACTGTGTGGTTGAAATATATCATTGTTTAAGTGCTTTTATGTGTTTCTATCTCAAGACTACAGTGTGGACTCTTACCAAGGTAAGTCTGTCAGTCTCCTAGTCCAAATATATATATATATATATATATATATACAGTACAGTCTCGCTAATCCGGTCTCCGATGATCCGGACGTCCGGCTAATCCGGACGGCCCAAAATTTTTGTTTAGTTATAGTATTTCACAGTGCACAATCAGTCTGCCGTCCACAAAAATATTTATTTTTATACGTCTATATTTTTTATTTTTCAAAGGGGTTTTCCTACTCTAATAGACAAATAATATAATTTATTCATTAAAATATGAATTTACCATATTATTTGTTTCTTTTGCCTATTAAAGTAGGGAAAACGTCTTTGAAAAAATATATTCACATTAGATCTCCCAACACTACAACGCACGTGACATCAGAGACATCTTGCGATAAACGATAGATAAAGGACCGCTGACTAAACGGATAGAAGACAGTCTATCCGTCTGGCGTCAGATCAGTTGTGTTGTCGGACGCACCTTTACTGCTTCTCGCAAGATTTCTGTTCGGTTGTCATTTAATTCTAGTGCGATATTGATCTGTGTTTTTTATTTACGTCTCGTTCAGTGTTCAGTGAAAATGGCGACTAAACGTAAGTCAGTAACAGTGACGATAGAAATAAAAACTCCAAGCTTTATTTCGTATTGATGGAGGTGAATCGCGTACTAAAATTGCAAAAGAGTTAGGCGTGGGAAAATAAACTGTTTCCGATTGGAGAAAAAGCGACAGGAAATTGAAGATATTTTTGCAAAAATGGTTAGTAAAGACAGTTTAGGCGGCAGAAGCACTTTGAAAAAAACCAAAAAATGAAACCTTAGATGATGCTTTGTATATTTGGTTTTGCCAACAACGGGAACAGGGTGTTCCATTATCGCGTGTAAATTTGCAAACGATCGCGCTGAAACTGAATGAAAAGTTAAAAGGAGGCCCTAATTTTACTGCCATTGTCGGTTGGCTGTCACGGTGGAAGGAACGACACGGCATGCGTCAACTCGAAATTAGTGGTGAAATTTTGTCAGGTGAGTCAAGTTTCTCAGAGATGAAAACTTACAACCTTGTCAGATGTTCAACGCCAACGAAACCGGATTAAATTATAAAATGTTCCCAAAAAAAACTTTAGCTTCCAAATTAGATTCAGTAGCAAAAGGCCATAAAGTTAAGAAAGAACGTATGACTGCTGCCCTGATGCATTAGCTTCTGGCTATCTAAAATTTCCAGTTTTGGTGATAGGGAAATCCGCAAAGCCTAGGGTTTTTAAAAATGTAAACATAAGTATTCTACAGGCCCAATACAAGTTCCAAAAATCAGCGTTGATGAACAGTCAAATTTTTAAGGAGTGAAGGTTTTTTAAAACTTTGTTCCAACAACAGAAAAGTTTTTAAAAGAGAAAAAACTTCCTCGAAAAGCGGTTTTACTAATTGATAATGCCCCATGCCACCCAAATGAAGAACTGCGTCATGGTGACAATTTTGTTAAATTTCTTCCTCCTAACGTCACGGCTCTCATTCAGCCAATGGACCAAGGCGTTATAAAACGGCGATAAAACGGCGATATAGGAAAAAGTTAATTTTATCGCTTTTGTAACAACAAGAAGCAGATCCAGCTACACAATTTATTGAAATTCTTATAAAAGTGACTATAAAGAATGTCATTTATATGGCTGCAGAATCGTGGGAGGAAATTCAACCGTCTACACTCCAAAAGAGCTGGAAAAAATTGTGGCCTGAAGGCCACAGGAAAGTGAAAAACCGACAGTCAACCCACTAATGACGACGCGGAATTTGTTCAGATTTTTCAACAATTGGAGGGTTGGGCCAAGTTGATTATCAGTGAAAATGACATTGGTTATCAAGTGCTCAATCGTCACGGTGTGCACTGCAAACGCAGAAAATGACAGCTGGGAAGAGGAAGACTACACAGACGAACCGTCAGACCAACTAATGATGGGGCGGCTGCAATGCTGGAGGGGTTGATGACCTACTTTGAGAAACAAACTGATACGTCAACTGCGGAGCTACTGACCTTGAAACGCCTACGAGATCATACTGTGAAATGACGTCATTCATAGTTAAAACAAAAGAACATTACGGACTTTTTTCACTACGTTTTTTAAAGTTTATTTTTGTTTCAGTTTCATTTTTGTTTGAGTTTTTTGTGCGTTTATACAGTATAGTGTAAATAACTTTATGTGAATACATTTATTCAACGAGAAAGATGCTTTGATATTTATTCATGTCATACCTTTTCTGTTACAATTAAAGAATTTTTTGCTAAATAAGCTATGAAATACTGTACTGTATAGCTATATTTAGGCCTCAATTTCACTAAAACTACAATTTCAATATGTTTCCCCGCCTAAAACACATAGTGTATGCATTTATTTGGCCTTTTCCGTCTAATCCGGACTTTCGTTGATCCGGACAGGGTCCGGTCCCATCAAGTCCGGATTAGTGAGACTGTACTGTATATATATATATATATATATATATATATATATATATATATATATATATATATATATATATATAATCCAGAGGATTTTCAAAATGAGTATTTATTCTCATCTATACTGGCTAAATTAAAAGGCCAAGCATTAGAGATAGTTGAAAATTCAAATTCCTATAATTGGAATGAAATAAGAAATGTTTTAGTAACTAGTTATTCAGATAAAAGAGATTGTTTCACTTTAAATTTAGAAATAGCAGAGTTAAAACAAGAAACTAATGAATCACCATTTAAATTTTACGAAAGAATTCAAAAACTATTAAATTTACAAATTTCATTTTTTATTAACAGCGAGCCTCAAAAGCAAATTGCAAAAGATGTGTTAATTGAATATGTTTAAGTAAGTGATATATCCGCCTACTTACTACTTTAAGTATATAAAACAACGTTAGACAAAGAAGAACACTACCAGGAGTTAAACACTATAAAATATATAGCACAAACTAACGGATACAACACAACAATGATTAACAAATTATGCAACCGCCTAAAAAATAAACCTAATAACCCGAATACAAACACACAACACGACAATCCCATAAAATACTTATCAATACCATACAGATCATCCAAAACCCACAATCTAACCAACACACTACGAAAATACAATTACAAAATAGCCTACTCCACACACACCACTCTCAATAAACAATTTAAACCCAACAACAAAATTGACGACATTTACAATGCCACTGGAGTTTACAAACTAACTTGCAGTTCGTGCCCCATTTTTACATAGGCCAGACAGGGAGGTCCTTCTACACATGTTACCAAGAACATATAAAAGCACTAGCAAACAATAACTACCAATCAAACTTCTCCAATCATCTCAACTCCACAAAACATGACTACATAGACATAACATTTAACCTACAAATTCTTCATAAACAACATAGAAATAACTAACGCTACACAACCGAACAATACGAAATATACAGACACTTCAAACTACACCCTAGACACGTACTTAATACACAATTACATTACAACTCACACACTTTTTGACATCATAACTCCTAATACTCACAAAATACACCCACACAACCATAATATCCCACCCCACCCCCACCCTAATACCCTAACCATACCTTGAGATTAGTTGTGGTATGAGTTGACAATGGGACACATCACCCGAAACGGCCGTCCTCAACAAATATATAAGTAAGTGCTACTATAGGCAAGTTTGTAAATATTTACAAGTGTTTAGTGAATACTAGTAGCTCACGTAAAGATGGAATCAACAAATATACCTTAATACAGTTGAAATTTTAAATAGTTAAATAGTTTTAAATGAAGTATATTCAACAGGATGTCTTAACAGTAGATGGTCTGTACGTAAGACCTATTCTATTCTAAAAGCTTGGATCCAATTCAATCAGTAAAAAAATAAACTCTTAATAAAAGCTCAGTACAAATTACATCATATTACGTATGCATGTACTCAAGTAATAAATTACTATATGGTGCTGGAATAAGCATAGTGAAATAGGATCATATATCCCTAGGTTAAAATTGTCTAGTTACTAAGTCCAGATTACTGGTCCAGATCTTGGATTTATCGGTCCCTATTCTAAGTATGTCGGTCTGTATTTTGGACTCAGTTTTACTATGTTTCTGTTAATCATGTCACAGTTTGGATAGATGTAGTTACAATGGATACATATATATTTATATCTACTGAATTCCCCAAACCTAATTACTAGAAGAGACCGGATTATATGCAACATAAAAAGCTCAAAATATGCATGAAAATTGTATTAATTGAATGGCATATAATAACAAACTAATAAAAAATTAACAATTTTTTTAGATATTTTATTTCTAAATCAACATAATAATCAAATCACAATCACTTAATCAGTATTTCTATTATCTATGTAATAATTATTACCTGAATTAAAACATTCTACCTTTTGCTACTATTGTAAACATAAACGATCAGGTACTGTTCCAAATGTTCGGGAGTAAAGTTGTGTCTTAGATAGCTCAAAATATTTTTAATTTGTGTTGAAAGAGCAATTACAAACGGGTCTTTACTCCTAAGGTGTCTTAGAAATTGCACAAATTTTACACTACCTAAAATTGTCCAATAAAGCTCATTACTTTTATTTAAGTAATACCTATTTTATTCAGTTCACTAGGCATCAATCACTTTCTTAATTTACACAAAAAAGGCACTTATTTATTCATGACTTAATATCAATAACCATCATGACAATACCAATAGCTAAGAGTAATAATTATATGAATATTTTATTAAAAGTAAAGTGGTAAATAGTTTAGAATTGAAAATATAAGTAATAATCTAATTTGTTCTTATTAACTACTCTGATTCTTATAAATACATCCATATTAAATGTTGACTACAAACCATGGAAATTACTTGAAGAAGAATAAGAAATGACTTCATAGAAGCCATTTTCCTTGTGAATTACAAAAAACAAATTAATCTACTGATTGTTTGTGATTGGAATGTTAAGCTAATAACCATCTTATGTAAGCTACTTAACTATTGTAAGCATTATTAATAATAAATTACAAATTTTTGATCTAATACTTGATGATTTTGGATTTATCAGTGTTAATGATAAAAATGTCTTATCACAACAGAAAACACTATACAGTACAAAGATATGATTTCTACAATAATATCATAGTTTTCTCCCAATATTATCCTAGATATCAACTCTTTGTTTATACTTCTTAAAGAAATAATATCATAAAGAAAGGCAATAATAAAACAAGAAAATAAGTATAATAATAACAGGGAAAAACTAAAGCTATGATCAGGTATTATGGTAGTGTTGTAATTGCAAAATTTAATTTTTACTTACTCATTTCCTTTAAAACTTCCTTTTTTGCCTATCGGTTGAAAATACAGTAACTGTTATATTAATTAAGCATATTATCTTATCTTTATTTAATATAAAGAACTACGATTATTTACAGCAACATATATACCTGACTTAGTTGCCCATTTTTTGTTTTTTATAATGTTATTACATTGTTACATTAATATCAACATTACCAAAATCAATGTAAAGAAATTAAAAAATGTTTTTGTCACAACATAGTCTATCAGAAATCATCTACATATATAATCTAAGAAATAAAATAATCATCACACTCTGTGTTCCCTACTGGAGATTCCAGTACAGCATTAAAAGTCATATATTTAATTTGGTAAGGTATTAACCTTGGCTTCCAAGTACTAACCTTCCTTCTTATTACATATAGACTAGATGATGTAAAGATATTTTTGAACCAAACATAATATTCACTTTTCAAACTTGAAACAATCACATTAATATGACTTAAATCTTTCAAAAGTACAGTAGAGTCTCGATAATTTGAGGTGAGTGAAACCCCTCGGACTACCGAAAACTCGGATTACATTAAAATAAGTTCCTGTGCATTCGAATAAATAGGACTTCTAATGAACCCTATTACAGCAGAACCCCTCATATCCAGATCAATGTGGTGAAAGCCTGATCCTATGGGCGTCTCATTGCTTGATTTGTTTGCTTCAAGA
Organism: Prosapia bicincta; assembly: GCA_036971475.1. NCBI lineage: Eukaryota > Metazoa > Arthropoda > Insecta > Hemiptera > Cercopidae > Prosapia > Prosapia bicincta. Next base: position 266,316,357 of record JBAIZL010000005.1, read on the forward strand.
GAGTTTACTTTCTGATATGTCACATGACTCTAGTCTTTCTAAGGGATATTTGTTGAAACTTACATTGTAAATAAAGAGTTATTTATTTATGGTCCATTGACAGAAGGTCAGACATCTAAACATAACTGACAAGGACATTCAAACACAACTGATAAAGTTTGGTAATACACCAATCTGTAGAACACTAGAGAACTGAATGATGCAACAGAATGGGGAGGAAGAGAAATACCATATTGATATAAACATTTCTTGGAAGCCTGACTCATTTTCCTTTGCATGATGTATTTATATAAATATTTCTTGAACTCCTGATTCATTTTCTTTAAGGCTATAAACATTTCTTGGATGCCTGACTAATTTTCTTTCAAATAGATAAAGGCTTGAATTTAACAGTAGCTTGGAAAATCCGGACTTGGATTTCCGAGACTACTGTAGAGATGTTAATTGACATATTCCTTGAATTTGATTGATCCAGATGGTGAGCCTATTACACAAATTTTACTGATCCTCAGTCAAGATGTATAACTTAATTTTAAAACAGCAAGAATATTTATATTTTGGATAAATAACAATTTTCAATTTTATGGCTGTAATTTAAAAAAAAAATGTGACAAAATCATTTCTGCTCTCCTACATATGAGAATATATATATATATATATATATATATATATATGAAGTTAATAAATTACCAATTTTGAGTAATTTTATCCACCATTAAGTGCAATAATTTTACCTTGAGTGATGAGGCACCTTTCGGTCTTTGACCATTGTCGAATCACTGATTGTTCTCTGCTGTGGATGCTATGTCCGTGAAGCCGGTGTTTGTAGAAGTTACGCGCACTATTTCTTGATCTGTGTGTATGAGGTTTCTGTATAGTATGTCTTCTGTATATGTTGTTTGTAAATTCATTAAGTTGTTGTGTATGTTTTTATAAATGTGGTATTTTTCTAGTGAGTTTAGTTCTATTGGGTTGTTATTTATTTCCAGTATGGTTAGGTTATTTTCGTAATTTGTAATTTCGTGTTTATGGGAAATTAGGTGTGCTGCAACATTTGATACTTTAGAATTTTTATTTTTGAATGCTCTATAATGTTCTTCAAATCTTATTTTAAACGTTCTGGATGTTTTTCCTATGTAAAAGGCGTTACAGTTGTTGCAAGTGATTTTGTAGATTCCTGATAGGTTATGATTTTCTGAATTTGTTATGTGGTTTTTGTTACTAAGATATTTTATTATTTTGTTGTTTGGTTTGTAAGTTGGAGTGTAGTATTCTTTATTGTATATATTCGTTATTTTTTCTATTTTGTTATTGGTATATTTATATTTTAGGTAGATTTTTTTATTTTTATTGTTTTCGTGTTCCGGTTGTAGTGTTGTGTTGAGGTTAGGTTTTTTTGTGAATTTATTGTATATATTTTTTATAATGTGTTTGTTGTATCCATTTTCTATTGCTATTTTTGTGATGTTATCTAGAACTAAACTCACTAGAAAAATACCACATTTATAAAAACATACACAACAACTTAATGAATTTACAAACAACATATACAGAAGACATACTATACAGAAACCTCATACACACAGATCAAGAAATAGTGCGCGTAACTTCTACAAACACCGGCTTCACGGACATAGCATCCACAGCAGAGAACAATCAGTGATTCGACAATGGTCAAAGACCGAAAGGTGCCTCATCACTCAAGGTAAAATTATTGCACTTAATGGTGGATAAAATTACTCAAAATTGGTAATTTATTAACTTCATAAAGTCAGTGCAACGGAAAAACAATGGATAATATTAAATATCAGGAATATATATATATATATATATATATATATATATATATATATATATATATATAAGAAAATCATTTCTGCTCTCCTACATATGAGAATATATATATATATATTTAGGTTAGTTTTGGTTGGTAAAGATTATTTAGATTTTTTGGACTAGGAGACTGACAGACTTACCTTGGTAAGAGTCCACTCTGTAGTCTTGAAATAGAAACACATAAAAGCACTTAAACAATGATATATTTCAACCACACAGTGGTCTTTGTCAATCGAAGAGAAAAGCATCATGCAAAGCATCACCGATATAAATTTCACTAAAAATCTGAAGACTAAACCTAACCTTACCAAATTAGAAAAAGCGGCAATATTTTCGTTGAAAAACACTAAAGATATTATGATTCTTCCAGCAGATAAAGGTTCAACCACTGTCATCATGAACAAAGAAGACTACATCAAAGAAGCAAATAAGCAACTGTCAGACATCACAACATACAAAATACTTACAGATAACCCTACTTCAGAATTCAACAATTTACTCTCGGACCTACTCAAATATACAGCTCCTGAACAAAATATTTCGGAAACATCTTTAAAACTATTATATAATGAAAACCCCTCTACTCCTCAATTCTATATATTACCAAAGATCCACAAAAACATAATCCCTCCACCTGGTAGACCAATAATTGCTGGCTGCAATTCAGTAACAGAAAGAATTTCAGCTTTCCTCGACTCACACCTTCAACCCTTAGTAAAGAACCTTCCATCACATACCCAGGACACCAATCACTTCATAGATCGACTCTCACAAATATCTGTACCTCTACCCCCGGTAACTATTTTGGTCACCATAGATGTCACCTCTCTCTATACCAACATCCCTCATGCACATGGCCTATCTGCAATAGAGAATTTTCTAAACAAACGCCCAGGCAAGCCTTCTCCCACTACACCTTTTCTTGTGAACCTGACCAGGTTCATCCTCGAGAAGAACAACTTTCAGTTTGAGGGAAGGAACTACCTTCAAATAAAGGGAACAGCAATGGGTACCAGAATGGCACCATCGTACGCAAATCTGTACATGGGATTGTTGGAAGAAAGTTTTCTAAAGAAACAAACACACCAGCCATTATGTTGGTATAGATATATAGATGACATCTTCCTAATTTGGACACAGGGTGCTTCAACACTTGAGTCATTTTTAGACAGCCTGACACAATTCTCCACACTTCAATTTACCTGGGAGAAATCTACATCAGCCATCACCTTTTTGGATGTAGAGGTAACACTCCAGAATGGAAATATCAACACAGGAATTCACATCAAACCTACAAACCACCTACAATATCTCCATTTTGACAGCAACCACCCAATAAACATAAAACGATCCATTCCATACAGTCAAGCAATCAGGGGTAAGAGAATCTGTTCGAATGATAGGGAATTGGAAGATTTTAATAGAAAGATATCAACAGCCTTCCAGAGAAGAGGATACCCAAAAAAACTCATTGAAAACCAAATTCATTCAGCACAATCCTCGGTTCACCATAAACCACAAACAGAACAAAATAAACTGTCTTTAATAACAGACTACCATCCTGGTCTACATAAACTCAACAAGATATTGAGAGATGGCTTCAAAATTCTTCAAGCTTCCGTCCACACCAAAAATCTTTTCACCGATCCACCGCAAATTTGGTACAAGCAACCTCCCAACTTGAAAAACATCCTAGTACATCCTAAACTACCAGACCCTGATGCAGAGAAACCACACAAACTTCCTCATGGCTCCTTCCCATGCAATAGACCTAGATGCAAGACGTGTCCAATACACCCCTCAGCAAATAGTTTCAACAACCAAACAACAAAAATGGTCTTCAAAATACAGGGTCATCATAATTGTCCATATACCAGCTACAATGTAAACTTTGCTCAGCACAGTACATAGGCCTGACCACGGATGGTTTGAATATCAGAATGAATGGCCACAGACATGATGTTAAAATTATGAATATGGATAGACCAACAGCTCAACATGCTGCGAGTCACAACATCACAACTTTTGATGACTGCTATACCACAAAAATAATTAAATCACTCCCCCCTGAGTGCAATCCCTCAGAACTGAGAAGGTGGGAACTATCATACCAGTGGTATACCAAGTCCAGAGAATCCCCTAACCTCAACATCAGATAAATCCATTCATTTTTTTTTTCCAAATAGCCTTATCTCTTTTCCCCTGACAGACTTATATAAACTATAATCACTCATATGTTCATGGAAACAATATATATATCTTTAATCTGTGCATCTGTGACATCTGATTTCTACTCTACACAATCTGTGATTATAATTATTTTATTTCATTCTCTCATATTTCTTTTTGTGTTTTCTCTTCGATTGACAAAGACCACTGTGTGGTTGAAATATATCATTGTTTAAGTGCTTTTATGTGTTTCTATTTCAAGACTACAGAGTGGACTCTTACCAAGGTAAGTCTGTCAGTCTCCTAGTCCAAAAAATCTATATATATATATATATATAGCCTAACCTAACAATTAAATTATATACACGTATCTATAATTTATATAAAAATAGAGTTAGTTACTAAGCATTTAAATTATCTATTAAAATCTTAGAACTGAAAAAATCTCTCTACCATATAAGAGACTTCATAGTATTTCATAGCCTGTTGGGTTAAGGATTAAAGCTTCACCGATTATTGAAAAAACAAAATCTTACAACTTCCATTTAAATTTAAGTAAGTAATATTAATATTTGATAAGCTTAAGCTAAATTTTGCTCAAGTTTAGTTTTTTTAAAATCTTTGAAAAAGAAACTAGTTAAAAATTTCCCGTGAACGGATTTATTACCCAAATCTTTAACAGCATTCTCAAGAGGCTTATTAATACTTTCACTGGTCAAATAAAGTTATTTTTGATGGTGGTGATGAACATTAGTTGCAACATAATATTGAAGATAATGAAGGGGAGTTACAAAATCAACTAGATAGGATAGATAGGTTTGTCAGCTCATACAATAATCCAAAACCCATTTATAAAAGATAATATAGGCCTTGAATATTGCTATGATTTTGTTATTAGAGAAGAAAATGGACGTAACTTTACAAACTATAAACAAAATAAGAGCAAAACTGAAAATGGAGATGTCTACTAATGTTATAAACTTCTTGAAATTTTGCAGTTTTTGTGTTGTACATCTTGAGGTTTTTATAAAAATTACACTTGTTTGTATTATCATGGCAAACAAACCACTACTTACTGATCTATTCAGCAGGCGCGTTTCACGCTAGTTCAGCGCATTATTTAATGGTGTGAATCACTGACAAGACTGCTGCTCAGGTGCGTTGGGTTGGTGTGAGTCAGTGGCGTATTTTATTCTGTGGTGTGGTTTTGTTCATAGAATAATTGTTAATTATGTGCTCAAATTTAGTATTAGATTGTAGTGTGTTTTGTCATTTAGAATGTGTTGTGGATAGTATTTATGATGTTTATGAGAAAACTATGAGATATATATAAACACCATAAATACTATCCACAACACATTCTAAACAACAAAACACACTCTTAATCAAACACTCTATTTGAGCACATAATTAACAACTACTCTATGAACAATAACAGACCACAGACTCAGACCAACATAACACATTTAAGCAGCCGTTTTTTCAGTAATTCACTACATTGAAAAATGCGCTGACCTAGTGTGAAACCCGTCTGCTGAATAAATCAGTAAGTAGTGGTTTTTTACCAAGATAATACAAATAAGTGTAATTCTTGAAAATGTTGAAGCTAAAAAAGGAAGTAGTTTTCTTTTGCTGTAAACATTTCTAGTAAATCTTTATCTTTCTTTAATTGCGCAAATCAATGGTAATAGTCACCAAACCTTCTTTACTTTTTATTTGTGAAATACACTATCTTTTAACATTTCTTCAATAACCTGACTATACTAATCCATTGTATGCATATCATAGCCAAGTTTTGTTAAACAGCATGGCTGGGGAAAAGAATGCTATCCCCTCTAATGGGGCTATTGATTATTTGAAGAAATATGCCTTTTCATATTGTCTTCTGTTGAAAATGTCGCCATAGTAATCATAACACTAATTTTTTTATAGAGATAAATCCATCGAATTTTTTACAATTTCGTATAACCTAAATGATGTAATGTTAAATGAAAAGCTTCGGCCGTTTCTGAAGAAGTGCCCCATTGTCAACTCAGACCGTAACTAGTTGACTCAGTTATGGTCTGAGATGACAATGGGACACATATCCTGAAACAGCTATCCTCAACAAATATAAGTAAGTGCTACTATAGGTAAGCAGTAAAATATTTACAAGTGTTTTTAGAAAAATAAGGAGATAAGGTAATCAACTTAAAAATATTTACCAATAAAGTTAGAAGTATACATTTAGAAAATGTTTGGTTTTCTAACATCTTACCAAAAATATAAGAGTCTAGGAGGATAAAGGATTAGGAATCCTTGTGGATATTTGAAGTATAAACAAAAATAATGATTGAATAAAACCGTCTTTACTAGATTAATTTATTTATCAAAGACATAAAAAGATTATCTTTACAGAAAACGGAAGCGCAGATACAAGATTTTTTCACACTTCACAATTACAAAGAGCTTACTTCATTCACAAAATGCATACTTGGAAAATAACCTAATAATTGGTTAAGTATTTCAATCCATTTCAAAATGTTACTTTGTAATATAAATTTACAATACATATCGATCGCCTTACCTTGATATTTTCAAAACAATACACTATGTAGCAAAGACAGAACACTAAATGAAGCAAACATTTTTTTTTAACTGGTGTTTAAGATATTGTGTAACATTTATATTTACTAATTTACAAAACACAATTGAATAACTTTTTAAAATTATTGTGGAAAGAATTAAATATTCAGTAAAACATAGCTCAAAGTTTAAATTAATTAAATAAACATACATATCTACACTGAAACTTATAAAGATATACTATTACATATTGCAACAACCTAATTACAACTCATAATTATAAATAATTAATATTATAATTACATTTTAAATATATAGGTTATAAGTTGAAAATAATTAATACTCACACGCACACACACACACACACACACATACAGAGCGATTCATAAAAGCATGAAAAGTTCATACCTTGGGAGATGAAGTTTCAAAAGATAAAATTAGGAAATATTTTGTTAGCATGTTTTGGTTAGCATAAGATTTTTGAACAAATTACAGCTCAACCCATGAAATAATATCATAATTTAATTTTTAGGCATTAAGGTAAAAACACTTGGTGATTTCAAACAGTTTTTGAAATGAGAAAGCAGATTAAACATATCCCAGAACAATGTCTTCAGTAACTTATGAGAAATCTAATAAAACATAATAAATAAATAGAGGAAAAATCTTTGTTTCTCATACAATAACTACATTAAGAGAGCAATAAACTCACAAAGGTTTTATAATACATATAAAACTCATTAAAGAACAGTGTTATTAATAAGGTTAATAACAAAATAAACAAAATAGTTACAGAAAATAAATTTTATTAATACAAAAATATCTAAAACTCGGTTAGAAAATTTGTTAATGTTTATAAAGAAATAATAGTTCTAATGTGCACATTAGATCTTCATAAAAAACAAAATTTAAGTGCATAAGTAATTATGATCTTACTTTTGTAACTGTTTAAAAATAGATGTTTTTGGTATAAAACCCACTTTTAATGTTAACCAATTACAATTTTTATTTTAAAATCCCTAGTGTAGTTTTTCTCAATGTTTTGAGATTATTTTTTAGAATGACATATAGCCTATTTAAAAAATGTTCACCATAAATTCTTCCTTTTTTATTTACTTTTTTTGAGAGTAAAATAATGCTCATTTCAGATTTAGATAATGAACATTTTAATAAATCATGGAAAAAACTCACTGGCTGGAAAGAAATTAAAAAAAATTATCTAATAGTAGAATTCAAAATAAAAAACCTACATTTTAGATTTTTACACATTGCACTCCACAAATAATAAAATTTATTTACTATATATTTTAATTCATAATTATTATTCTCTTAATAATAATTATTTAAAATAATCAATTAAAAAATAATAAATTAGTGCAAAACAATTCAGTTGTGATTACAAAATTTGAAATCAATTTGATTCCGCATGGCTGTGGGGAACACTAGTAATTTAATCCACAATTATTGAAGTTTATACATAAGTAGTTCTTTTTCTGCAGGTTTTATTGTCAAAACAAAAGTAGAAATTCATGTCAATTACAAGAAGAATTGAATACAACAAGCTCTATATAGTCCACAGCTAAATGTTAAATAAATTTCTAAACTCATTTGTTTATCAAAATACAGTATGGTACCTGTAGCATTTAAATGAAAATCCAAATTTAGTATTGCCACTTGTTTTATATTATACTTTATGGAGACAAATTTTCTCAGAATTAAGTTTTTTAGAAGTTTTGATGTGTTTAATAGCTACATAATGTAGACATTTTATAAGAAACATAAAATGTAAGTTTTCACCCCTATTTAATTAGTTTTACCTCAGTATTTCTAAAAAACCACTGTATATATGGTTCTGAAGCCTACTTTTTTTGCTTTTTAAGCAAAAACTATTAAGAAATCAATGTGTTTATCCCTTAATTATTAGTCATAAATATTGCATTAAACACTTATTAACCTTTTGAGCTGTAACTTTCTAGTTATTGAACAAGGACCAAAAAGTGACTTTCTTAAAAATCACAATTAACTTCTTTATTATTATATTGATACTATATATTTTATTGGTTCAGATACTATAACAATTTGTAAGAAAATTTTTATTTTACTGCTGTTTCGATAGGAAACAAACATTTTTATAAAACCCTACTTTTGGTAGTAACTAATAGGAAAATTTGTTAAAAATTTCCAGTCTTGTCCTAGAATATAAAGCATGTCTTGTTTTATATATTCATGAAAACATAACAATAATCAAGAGACATATTGTGGGGAGCAGTAAAATAGCCGAACTGACAGCAGAGAAGCTGGAACTCTAACAAAATAAACAAATTGCAACATATACCTTATCGCAGCTTTAAAAAAATGCTTTAACACAACAGAGATCTTGTTAATACCAGTAGCCTATAGAGCAACTATATCAGTACTGTTCAAAGGGTTAGCGACTGAGGAGAAATTCTGACCAAATATTTTATTATTTATGACCAAATATTTTATTATTTATAACATAGTAACAAAGCAAATGCCCAAACTTGGTTTATATGAGCCTTTTTCCTTATTTAGCTTGATCTCCTGAAGTATTCCCTTTTCTTTATGAAACACCCAGTACATACACATTGGATATATATATATATATATATATATATATATATATATATATATATATTCTTGATATTTAACATTATCCATTGTTTTTCCGTTGCACTGACTTTATGAAGTTAATATATTACTATTTTTGAGTAATTTTATCCACCATTAAGTGCAATAATTTTACCTTGAGTGATGAGGCACCTTTCGGTCTTTGACCATTGTCGAATCACTGATTTTTCTCTGCTGTGGATGCTACGTTCGTGAAGCCGGTGTTTGTTGAAGTTACACGCACTATTTCTTGATCTGTGTGTATGATATTTCTGTATAGTATGTCTTCTGTATACAGAAGACATACTATACAGAAATATCATACACACAGATCAAGAAATAGTGCGCGTAACTTCAACAAACACCGGCTTCACGAACGTAGCATCCACAGCAGAGAAAAATCAGTGATTCGACAATGGTCAAAGACCGAAAGGTGCCTCATCACTTAAGGTAAAATTATTGCACTTAATGGTGGATAAAATTACTCAAAAATAGTAATATATTAACTTCTTATATATATATATATATATATATATATATATATACATACACACACACACACAATGTGTATATAGTAATATCACACACATACATACAGAAAAATGCTAGAGTCACATGCTGTTCCTGTATTTTTTATAAACATTTTGAGTAATGGCCCTTGGTTGAAAAAATGCCCATTACTAGTGATAAATCTTCTTGATTTATTTACATAATAATCTGGGATTCTTCATTAATGGAACCGCCTTCCAATAAGCTATCAATTATTCAGAAAAAATTCAACTGTTAACGTTGCTTGCTAGTTTATTTCAAGTGTTTCACCTTTTCACTGGCTACTTCTATTTGCCTACACTTCAAAACTGAACGAACAGCCTCTATACTGTTGTTTTTAAAGTATTTATTCCTTAAACAATGAAATAAATAATATACAATTGGATTATTAGTTAATATTGATAAAATACTTTTTCATGTTTATAAATTTTTATATATTATACCTATATTATTACAAAAAAAAATATAATTATAATTAAAAAGTACTTAATTAAGTGAATACATAATGGCTTACTTGCTGATGCGTTTTAAAACATCCGTTCCTTTTATGAAGCTAACCCTCTACTGGCGGCATCGTGTTAGGTAAAACGGCTGTAACGGGATGGATATATGACTATGGGATGGGGTGGGTTATTTTGGTTGTGTCATGTAATGGAACACAGTCATAAATCCATCCCGTTATAGCCTTTGAACCTACCACTGTGTCGCCAGTAGAGGGTTTAGCTTCGTAAAAGGAACGAATGTTTTGAAACGCGTCAACAAGTAAGCCATTATGTATTCACTTAGTTAAGTACATTTTAATTATAGTTAATACAAGATGATTACATCAAGCAACAAAATAAATAGCTTTAATTGTTTATATCTAATTAATTTTTCATTATTATTATAGAAGAAGTTAAACTGATGAAGATGATTTTGGGATAGGAAGAAACATGATGTTTTAATTCAATTAATAGACAATTTTTCAACTAAATAAAAAATACTACCTAATAAGAATAAACCCAAAGTAAATGCACGCCAGGGTTCTTGTATCAGTCAAAAGCAGATACTAGGTTTATAGAGTATCCATGTGTTGTGGAAGTCTTAATATAAATTTCGTGTGTTCTCCAAAACGGCCATTGTTTTTGTGTAAAACAAAACCAATTATTTGTTTCTGAGCTAATTAAAAAGGACAAAGAAATATTCAAATCAAGTTTTTCTTATGACAAAATATTTACCATTATGTGGTTCAATGTTACTAGCTTTAACTTTACGATGTAATTATCCAAAAAACAAAAATTTTAACTTATTGACAAAGAGCAGTAGCGTTTCTCTGATTGTGATATTTGTTGAACTGCAGCAACAATTTCTAGAAATTGACTTCACTTTGTGAAAGCTTAAGAGCAAATTGGACAAAATGAGCTTTTTCAAGAATTTCTACATTGGTGTTAACACCAATATTAAAAAAAAAAACAATTTGGTACTGATGAAAACAGATTTGAGTTGAACTGTCCAACCCATGCAGGGTATGACATCAATGCTGTGCGCTAAATGTGTTGAATATACCCATATAAAGTTATTGTCCAATCCTTAAGTGACAGTATCATAACTATGACACAAATAACAAATGGGTATAACAATGGTAATGGTCAATCTAAAATTAGAAAATATACAATTAGCCTTCGACTTTTACTTATTATTATTTTATTAGTTAACTACATTAAATTTGCATATAAAACTTATAATTTGATAAATACAGTTTATTTAATGTAGAGGTTTTTAAATTTATTTTGTTAAGAGATAAATCTGTTGAGATTTGTATATTATTTTTTATAGGAGTGAGTGTAACAGGTAAATTTATTTTTATAATTAACTTTTAGCAGTTACTTTAGGAAAAAAAGTTTTTAAATATTATTCTTTAAAATAAATTTAATCATAAAATACTGTTAGGACTATTTTAATAATATTATCATTACATAAGATATATTATGAATAAAATTAAACGATAATTAAATATTTTTTTAGAAAATATGATTGGTATAATAAGCTTAAATACTTCAGTCACTTAAAGAAAATATTTTTATAACCAGACCTTGAATGTAAACAAACACATTTTCAGTTCTTATATGTGTCTGGAATAACCGTAGCGACAAATACTTGAATGAGGACAGCTTAAAATAAACACCTGGTAAAAGTGATTTTTAAGTACATAATCATGACAGAGAAAATTATGTCCATTTGAAAGTGCAACATTTTGTTTTTTAAATCGGATTATTAAGGCCAAGACTCTAGCATTGAAAAGCACACAAAGCTTTATATACTATGAAGGCTTCAGTCACTCTTGGCAGCAACAGACATGGTAGTGAAGAGTAGACATTTACCAGAATTAACATACAAATATGACTAAAAAGATGGTTTACTAGAAAGAAAAGAGGAACATTAATTATCTTACCAATATATTTAAAAAAATCTGTGTAACAAATATGTTTTAAAGTATCTATTTCATTTTTAAATAGTGTAATAGAATGAAAATTTTAAAATAACATTTCTACTACACACTCGTTCACCAACAGTTTCATTTACTGCCAAAAAATTTAATAATTAACCCAAAATATAACTTTTGGTCCACATTTAATGGTATACAAAATAATTAAATTTTTAATAAAAATCTAAGGAACTAATCAAATTTTTCAGACAAATTATGTATTTAAAGTTTACAAATATTCAACGAGGCTAATATAGTTGAATCATCACAGATCAGTACTTCACATTCAGTACCGTGTATTTGTCTCTTTAAACAAAATTTGGAAAACATTTTCCTTTACATTAAAAAATAAAAATGAAAATGTACATTTATACTATTAGGCATTGCCTGGAATCTACATAAAGATTCAAGCAGATATCCATGACATCAGAGTGAAGAACAAAAACTTCTAAATAAACTAAGAAAGTAAATCCACACTTTTAAATTATAAAATAAAATCATTTCACACTTAGAAATGTTTAATTTAATCAAATATAATTACTACTATAAAGTCAAATTATAAGTATTCCTGTTCTAAAGTAGTAATAATATTGAACTGCAGCTGTTGGATTTACTAAATTTATAAATTATACGTACAATTTAATCCTTCTGGAAATACTTTTATACAAAACAACAAATACAAATTGTATATAGGTTTTAAACACACGACATAAATATATAAATCAGCCACATATTTAAAAAATGCATGTATATATAATAAAATAATGCAGATAAATGCCACAGAAACATCACAAAATAAAACTAATATTAAGTCACATTTATAATATTTAAACTTGCAAAGTTGAAGCTTATAGATAAAAAACATTTAATTTATAGACTTCACTCTTTTAAAATATATTTTTACCTGTTTTTTTCCTTTTTGTTTTTATTGTCAGATGCATTACAGTTCATAAATAATTTAAAACTACTTTTTAATTTATATTTTTGTTCTTTAAAAAGGTGTTGTTGAACTTATAATTTAAAGCTCTTACCTCCTTTTTAAAATCAAATGTATAATAAAGGAAATTTATACATTTGGTACTGTCGTATATTAAGTGTGACACATACTTCATAATGTACATCACGATTGGAAGGGATATCTTTACATGGAATGGCTTGTGAAACTGTCATGATAATTCCACATTTAAAGATATTTTAGACTACTGTCCTTCGCACATTTTTTGTAACTACTTAGTAATTTACATACTTAGAAAAAACAATGTAAAAGAACAAAAAAACATAATACTGTTCATTTGTATCTACAGCATACTTAAATTAAACAACACTAATTGTAAAGTGCAATAAAAATAAAACATAAGTTACTTACAGAAAAACCAAAAACCACAGTCATTTTCCAAAAACAAAAACGATTTTTTCACAATATTAAATGCATGGCAATGAAGCCTATTTTTGGCTAACATTGAGACATCAAGACAATAAACAAAATCTTTTACAGGTTCAACTTTTATATAACTTTTATGATTAACATTATATACTATTGGTTGCAAAGTCTATCAATTCTGAAGAAAATATTTGGCTTGGTTTAAGGGGAAAACCAGACTCAACTAGGATTCTGTGTATGATGTTTGGTAGAGGAATAAGTGTTTACACAGCAGAATCTTTTCCCACAAAACTAGTCTTGGAAACTGATTTCTTCATATCAAACTCAACTGTTGTATCCTTCTTCGTGCTAAAATAAACAGATTTTTTATAATTAAAAAAAAAATCCAATTTATTATTAAAATAAATATTTTTTCAGAGTAACAGCCAGGAAATCATTTTGAAGGAGTAAATTACTAAAAGAATTTTTTTTACTGTTGCCTTTTAAATTATATGTTCTATGATAGCTTACAATTTAATATATTTTTCCATGTGAAATTGTATAATATTAAAGGTTTACTCAGAAAAGGTGAATTACATAATAAAAAAATAATAACATGAATAAAAGAAACTGAGAGTAAGGACTTGTAATAGAAAGAAGATTTTAAAGAAAAGATTTTGTCATAACAAACCAAAATAGATGTCTTTTTAGTTTGCTGATTTTCTTTGTGTTCTCATAAAAAGTACAGTATACTCCATTTAGCACTAGAGATGTATTCCTCAGCTATAAAGCGGGGCCTGCATGCAGTGGGGGTTACATCCAGTGGCTATACAGTGAGGGTTGCATCCAGTGGATTGCAGCAGGGCTTGTATCCAGTGGCTATACATTGGGGGTTAGATACAGTGGGGGTTGTACTCAGTGACTATACAGTGGAGGTTAAGATGCAGTGGCTATACAACGGGGTTTGCATCCAGTGGCTATACAGCAGGGGTTTCATTCAGTGGCTATAAAATGGGGATTAGATGTAGTGGCTATACAGTGGGGGCTGCATACAGTGGCTATACAATGGGGTTTGCATCCAGTGGCTATACAGTTGGCGTTAGAGGCAGTGGTTATAAAGTGAAGGCTGCATCCAGTGGCTATACAGTGGGGGGTTGCATCCAGTGGCTATACAGCGACGGCGGCTGCAACCAGTGGCTATATTGCAGAGGCTGTATCCAGTATCTACACGGGATTGAACGATTACATCATCATGTCGGGTGATAAACTACATTCAGTATTGTATTGTAAGACATTCAGTCTTAATTGCTTTTCTTTAGAAGTTGGGTGTAAATATTTATTATTAAATATTTAATAAATGGAACAGGCAACATTGGTGGCCGTAACATAAAAAGTTGTCACACAGATACCCTTTAATCTTCTTAGGGTGTTTTTGAATTGTATTGATTGTAGACTTTGCCAAATTTATACTTTCATACTCACTTCCTCATCAAGAATAACTTGCTAACATGTTTAGAGTAAACAAACTTAATTTGATACGTAACCTAGATAATTGTCATAATAAAAAATACTAGATGTTTATTTCTATGGAACAATAACTGAGAGTGTAGCAAAATGCTGACTCATTTCGGATCTAATGGATCAGCACTACATAGGGAAGCAATAAGCAAGGTATTACTGTATTCAGTTTATTAATTGAGTCAGAATTTCATTTATCATATTAAAAGTTGAGTTTTTTGGAAATTTGATATCGGTTGGATTAAAATTATTTGGCAGAAAACATCAAATCTACCAAGGCACTACTCTGATCTTTCTGAAATAGATCCACGAGGTCAGAAATAAAAGTGATCATATGAAGAATTATATAACATAATATAAACATTATAGATATATATAAGAAACATTATATAATATATATTTAATTATAACATACTACCAGAGTATCCGACTTATAATTGTATTGATATAATTTGTATTTGGGTTAAATTTAATCTATTGAAATTAAATCCCAATAAATATATGAAAGTATAGTTTTATAAACTTACCGATTATTGTTTTGAAAAACCAAGAGAAGGACAGGCTTCTAAGTAACATAACATTTGTAAAGTACAACTAACCTTGAAAGATGAATAACAACAAACAATTAGCTGTTTAAATGTGTTTAAAAGTGACTTTTACAGGTGATAATCAGCTGGTCAAGTCAAGTACAGTATATAATGAATATAGATAATTGATTGTAAAGAGAGTTTTCAAGGCCAGTGGGGTGTGCCCTGGTGAAATTTCTAAATAAAAATAGGCCTATGTGTTATGTAGGGACCATAAAAATGTCCATGTAAAATTTCAGCTCAATGGGTCCATATGCTTACATCATTGAGTAGCACACACACACACACACACACACACAAGCGCACTATTAGATTTTAATTAGATATAATACACAGACAGACAATATTAGATATATTAGTATATTAGTAAATTAGTTGACATCATAGAAACAAAATATAAAACTCGTACATGGTTTGCAAGAATAATACAGGCCTCTTCCAAGGTACTAGGAATGTAGGGGAAACAGAATATCTAGATAAGAACTTCAAAGATCACAGCAAGTTTATTTGTGTCTGTATGGCAAATAACTGTTTCGGTTCCAGGGACTTTAACGAAGTTTTTTTGTATTATGTAAGTTATCATTCTTATTTCATTTCAATAACTACCATATAAAAAATATATTTAAAATTTTGTATTAAAGAAATTTATTTCAGAAATATTTTTTTCTTTTAAAGTAATCCAGTAAAAGGCAATGCAAGTTGGGCATATATTATACAATTTGGCATCTACTTCTCCGGGTTTAAGATTTAGACTGCTACTTATTTCCAGGGTATACGAAACAAATAAACGTCTAAGCTAATAAAAAAGAAATACAATACATCAAATCCAACCTGTGGTCCAGCATTGGTCTGTGAGAATCTATCTGAATCCTTCCTTCTCTATGTCCATTGTTGAGCAACTCTTTTCCTTCACTGAAACATAAAACAAAGTCATAACTATGAGTTAAATTTTTAAGGTTGAAAATACATTGTGAACGACAAAGTTATGATTACACACAAAAAAAATAATAAATATGATGATAGTCATGTAAAGCCAATATTTTTTCCCAATAGAAAATTCGAGGTAAAGTATAATGAAAAGTACATAAGCATTCTACTGGTATCTATGTTTACTACTCGATAATTTTTTTTGAACAATTACAAATAATAATAGCTTGCTATAGATCAATGGTTTTCCCTGACTTGATTAACCAGTATCAATGTTTTGTACTAAAGAAGATTTGTGTAAATGTTTGAGTACAGTTTTCCGCCATTCCTATCCTTTCAATATTCTCCTCTGTTAACGAGTTTCGGAGTAACTCCATTTTCAAAACTTAAATCTTACTTTTACGATTTACTTAAATGGAGTATGTTTTAAATTTACTTAAATTGAGTACAATTTAAGTTTTAAAAATGGAGTCACTCCAAAACGTGTCAACAGAGGAGAATATTGAATCGTTAGGAATGGCAGAAAACTGTAATCAAACATATAGAAATATTCCTAATAGAAATGAAATGAGTATATTAATAATTTCAAGATTCATGTAATTCAAATATAATGGTAATAGATCAAACATTAAAATTATAAGATTTTTGTTGTTCTTATAGTTTAACACGTTCAGCATGGCTAAGCGTTCCGGCACGCTCTGGGTTCCCTTACAAGGCACTGAGAGCGTGCTGATGCATTTCCAGCTTCCCTTCTGAGAGACGGCGAGCGCACCGGCATGTTCATTCCCATCATCATAAGTTAACTTTTGATGCTTTAACTGAAACAATGTTTCAGCGATTTTATGAACAGATTCATTTTGGTTTAACTTTTATATTTTAATGTTTTTTTATAGTTTGAGCCACTTAATGCAGCAAAATATCCGGTAAAAACAACAATCATAAAAATAAACTAAGCTTTTTGAACTAATGCAAGAATAAACGATAACTGTTATTAGAGTGAATGAACTTACTCGAAGTGGGAACAGATTACTGTAAATGAGTCATTGAGAAAATCCTTGGACACCCAAAAACATAATGTGCCATAATACGATTTTAGTAAACAAATGTCAGCCAATCTCGGCTATAAGTAGTCTCGGACGTGACATATGCATTATCTATGTCTGCATTTACATTATCGATCTCTATTGCTCTGAGAAACACATGATATAAACAGAAACAAACATTCCATTAAAAGTGGTTAATTTTAATATTTAGTATATTTTAGTAGTAGGTACTTTTAGAGTTTTAAGTAAATTATCTTTTTAATTGAGTTTTATTATTTGTCATACAGTATTTTATTATTTGTATTTCTTTTTTTTAATTGTGACCTGATAAATAAAACAATAGTTTAATATCTAATACACTGTTTTGATGTCCCCAATAAACCTGTATATAGTAGAAATAAAATTATTGAGTTGAAAACAATGGGCACGATAATTAGATGCTACGACAAGCTATGCAATCCGCATTGCATTCCACTGCCGTCATAAGTGGAAGTTAGCGAAAAAACAAACAGTAGTTTGATGTGATCTCCAATATTGCTAGTGTACTGAATGTGTTAAAGGCAATTAACCCATATGATTAATTATCACACATAAAGAATAAGAAAGGATGACGAGTATGGGCAGAATTAAAATAGAAAAAAACGCAATTAAGAATTTGAGGTTGATTATTACGTTACATATGCATTGATGCCCTCTCTACCATTCAAGAGTCATAAAGAGGTGTCAACCCCTTGTAAGAAGGATAAGAAACAATAAGTAAAAAGTAGTAGAATCAAGGATAGGAGATAATCATCCCTCGTACTAGGAATGAGTAAATCATTATGTCATTGTGTGAGACCTGCTCTTGAACGGAGTGAAGAGAGTGTCTATTAGCTTTCTAAGTGCCATGAAAAACCTAAGCACCCACTTCATACCAGATGACTTACGGTTAGTTGTTATAAATTTATAGGTTAGAGGGTGATAACATTAAAAGAAATCTAATGATAATAAATCAAAACATTTAATTTCCCCACCATGATGATGTACGACTACCAGGAATTCAATCACTGTCCATCAATAAAACTGTGAATGAATATTTTCGTTGTCGATTTTACCAGTACAATAACTTGTGGTAATTCTCATACTGATCTAAATTATTAGTAAACTAAACCTGGTCCTATTAACTTCCTTAGTACTACTTAACAAGGTTCTATATCTTAATTAGTAGTAAATTAAAAAAAACCCTATAACTTTCTTAGTAGTAAAATAAACAAGGCCCTATAACTTCCTCAGTAGTAAACTAAACTATAACTTCCTTTCTGATGTCATTCATTAAACATCAATTCTCCTCAGACCTGTTGAGATTTCTTGAAAATAACTATAACTTCAATCTACTAAACATCTGCAAAAGGAACTAATTGCACAAATGTAGCTAGACAAATTTCTTTTTTTCACTACTTAATTGTTTTATTAAAATATCAGACTTGCCCAATAGATGGTCGGCAAGTTACATTTTTAACAAGGTTTTTCAAAATTTAAAAAAATAAATTTAAATACATAAAACACTGTTTAATCATTACCTAATAATTTACTGCATGCATAAAACTTGTATGCTTTATTTACTCACAACATGCAAAATCACTTTCTAAGAGACTAAGTCAAAAGATTCTCAGAATTGACAGTCAGAAATATACATCGTAACTGCACAAGAGGTTTTTATTGCTTTTAGGATAGTGATAAATACATAAAATCCAAGGTTCATGAATAATTTTAAAATAATAACAAATATAAAGCTATACACAGTGTCCTTCAAAGAAATTTTCAAGTTTTACCCCAATTATCTGATGAAAAATTCACAAACCTCAGCCTTTAAAATAGGGATCCCGTTACTTAAACTATTCAGTGATTTTAGTTATAGCGTGAGGCTTGGATCAGCGACTTTTATTGGTAACTTTAGTACCACACTAGTGAAATGATTCTACACCTCGCTTTTTTCTTGTTAAGGAGGCTCGTTTTATTTAAAAAATAAAATCCTTCAAAATTAAGAGCAAACTACAGAGTGAAATTGTGTCTACAATACATAACACTGTCTCTGTCATGAAACTTGTCACAAATTTTCCACTCACACACGACGTGAATGAGTAGAACTATGGAAAGCAACAAATCAACCAATTACAGCCTTGGTAAAATATCAGTGTTCTGCGTCAGCGACTATAGAGCAAAAGACACATATAAACAAAAAAAAAATATTTTTTAAATAAATTAAAACATAACCATTTTTCACAGACAAAATCTGGTTAGCTTTATTCGTACTAAACATACTTCATATTATTATGAAAAATATGTTAATTACTAACAATATTTCAAAAATTATCATAAATATGTTAAAACAATATTTTAGCTACATTGGTAACTTTAGTACCACACTAGTGAAATGATTCTACACCTCGCTTTTTTCTTGTTAAGGAGGCTCGTTTTATTTAAAAAATAAAATCCTTCAAAATTAAGAGCAAACTACAGAGTGAAATTGTGTCTACAATACATAACACTGTCTCTGTCATGAAACTTGTCACAAATTTTCCACTCACACACGACGTGAATGAGTAGAACTATGGAAAGCAACAAATCAACCAATTACAGCCTTGGTAAAATATCAGTGTTCTGCGTCAGCGACTATAGAGCAAAAGACACATATAAACAAAAAAAAAATATTTTTTAAATAAATTAAAACATAACCATTTTTCACAGACAAAATCTGGTTAGCTTTATTCGTACTAAACATACTTCATATTATTATGAAAAATATGTTAATTACTAACAATATTTCAAAAATTATCATAAATATGTTAAAACAATATTTTAGCTACGTGTATATCTTTACAGTGCTAAAAAAATAGTACCATAAAATCTAAATTTCACAATTAATAAGAAATAATTTACATTATTTTAGAACTTTTAACTATAGTAGATGAGCAGTATTACCACCTGATCAAAAGTAATAATTATATAATTTGTTTTAATATTTGTAATAAATTGTCACAGAAGTTAAAATTCTGTGAAAAAATTTGAACTCACTACATTACAAAGAATAATACAAACAAAGATTACAAAGAGTAATCTTTAGCTTAACCTGGGAGTGGTTGCCACAGGTCATAGTGACCTGCAGGCGTCTATTTAATGCCCGAACTCACTACATTGCAAAGAATAATACAAACAAAGAATAATCTTTAGCTTAACCTGGGAGTGGTTGCCACAGGTCATAGTGACCTACAGGCGTCTATTTAATGCCTGCCTAAACCAAAAGATGAACCCTCACTCTCCCTAAACCTTTCTAATTCTCTAGGCGGTAATAGCCTCTTGTCACTGTTTATTTAGTTACTGCGTCGCCATTGACCTTTTTAACACATGCAAGGCGCCTCGACCTGCAGCAACTACTTAGGTTGACGATAGTTCAAGGCATATTATTTTTATTTTTCCATTAAAATCATAACTTTAGTTGTTTTTAGTTTATTGTAATTTAAACAATTCGTTTAGACACTACTGTTTGTTATACTACGAAATGTATGCGTGATAAGAAGTGATTATGGAAGTGCAACAAACAGAAGCTTCCTTCGCCAACCATTGGATAAAGACAGGACTGTACTTGTTTTCTTGAAGTGGTCCACATCAACTACTTCGTCTATGGAAGTGACATGGATCCAATAGAAATAAGAGCAAAAGAAACAGCAACACAGAACAAAGTGCAAGTGAGGAGGAAGTCAATGTCGGCTTATATTCTTCAGATGATGTACTACTTGCTAACAGAGGACGTTCCCTTGATAAAGATGACGACACAATGTAAAAAATCATTTTAGCAAAATATATTCGAACCGGACAAAGACATCTTCCAACAACCAAAGAAGCTGCAACATGTTAAAAATCTACAAGAAAGTTGGCAGGTTTTTTTTACCAATGGACCATGAAAAAAAATCGAAACTTATACTAACTTGTTCATTGATTTTATTAAAGAAAAATACTGAAAAGATTGAGACACTAAGAACTGGAGACATTGTTTGGACTTCTGTACTATGCAGGCCTCTTGAAATCCTCACTTTAGCTATACTGTCAAAGTTCATTTTTAGCATCCAATTTCTTAAAGCCTCTACCTCATAAGAAGTACTGAAATCTATCTAATTATACTTACTACTAAACCATACAAAGCAAATAAGTAACATAAGATCAACGTTTCATAGTATTACCATCTGTGAGAAAAAACTTTTTACAATACATTATGTTCAATTTTGCAAAAAACGTATAACATTAAATAATCTTGACCAAATCACGTTTCCATAAGTCAAAGATATCAATCCATTTCAGGAAATGGTTAGTTATAGGTTCAATGTGAGTGACTGGGTCCCGCAGCAACCATATTATTTTGCATAATAGGCACGATCACTCCCAGGTTGAGACACTATTTGTCAACTTGCAACAACAATCCATAGAAATTAATTTGATGGTGTGAAAGAAGAGATCAAACTGAACAAAAAAAACACACTATAAACTGCAGGCTCAGGGGAGCAAGTTGTCTGTATTGATGAAAATGGCTAAGTAAATCTGTCATGCAACAGTTGCTTCCAAGGCAGGGCATGGCTCATCATTGGTGCAGGAAACATGTTATAATTATAGTCATGTTATATATTTTATTCCTCTAAAATTTTTATTTTTCAACATGGTTACTTATATTTCCACAAACAGATTGAATACAATTTTTATTTCTGCCTTTCCCAGCCCACATTATTTATACTAAAGTAGAGGACACATGCATGACATTTTTCATATGTGAAATCGGAAAATTAGATGAACATGTTGACATATTTAATTTTAGCTTTTCATTAATATATATCTCTTAATTTTATATATTAAAAGCGGCACTCTTTTTGAATCACCCTTAACTTAGAATTTGCTTATCTCCGATTTATTCAGAAATCATCATGAATAGTATAACTTAGTAGTACTCACATAAAGTCAGTAAGTAAACTTATAATAATTGCATAATTACTTTACTATACTTACTTACATAATAGTTAGACTTAAAAAAAACACTTAAAAAAACCCGAACGTAATTTTTACTTACTAAAAAATATAAAATAATTTTCTGATAACGAAAACATAATTTATCATAAGCTTACTATCCACAAAATTTTGAAGTCTGCGCTGAATTTCATACTTGGACTCATATTTAACATACTGAACGTGACAAACAAAGAGATTTTACATGAAGTTTGACATAATAGTTAGACTTAAAAAAAAAAAACTATTATTGTAAGCTGACCTCCTGTATAGTGGAAAATGTGAGCTGGCTATTTAACTTAACGAGAGGGCGTATAGAGTTTTAAACAGGAAAGGGTGCTTGCGGAGGTTTATTCCGCACAAATAGCCTTAAATATTGAAACGGTTTACGATTTTATATGTGGGTGACTTCACAATTAAATACTATATAAATGCATTGTAAATAGTGTATTCTAAACATCATATTTCTAAAAATATTTTGAATTGTTAAAATGTGTAAGCAATGCATACTATATCAGTGTTTTCATTACGGGATTTGCGTGTTATTTTTCTAAAATAAAGTAATTCAACGTTCAAACATAAAAAATATTTTATCGAGATGTTTGTCCCTACTCACAAGAATATGAAATTAATTATATTATTTAGTGAAAATAAGGAATATTTTTATTCAAATATATAGCCCTAAGAATTAGTGGATGACAAAAATATTGACTTTATAATACAACAGGTTCTAGATGAATCTTACGTCTTTGTTGAAAAAACAATTCATCATCGTTCATTTCTAAGCTTACTAGTCACCACTAGTGTGACGTGAACATACCCACTCTCACAAGAATTAAGTTTGTTTTTGCTCTTCTCCCTTGCCTTCCTGGTTCAGTATACCACAGAATTTTTTGTTTTTTACTGAAAAAAAATTTGTTTTCTATTGTAAAACTGAACCGCAACAGCTTCCTGGCAGATTACTAGCAGGATTTTCTCTATAATGTCAAAATCTAACATGATTTCAACAAATTAGTCATTTTCAGATTCACCTATTATATCTTCATATATTTCATTTACAATTTCATCGACTTCTTTGTCAGGTTCATCATCTGGGAGACTCATTTTCATCAAAATCATCCAAGAGCTGTCTAACAAAATTTCCGGTAGAAAGTATTTTTTTATTTTCTCATTTTTCGACACCAGCATTTTACGAATTCTCTCCTCTTCAAATGGAACAACAGTAAAATGTGAAACTTAGATGCTAAAAAGACATACAACACTAATATAATAATAACAACAAAAACAATAAACATTCAACTCCACATTGTCTTTTGTAATGTAAATAACTGCACGAGGAACTCCGCACAAATAACTTCTATGAAGAGCCCTTGTGAACGAAATCTCTGCAATCTGATCTCAAGGGACAAAGATTAAATTCACCCTAAAGCTACAAGAAAAAATGAACAAAAATAGGTTGGGCAGTTTCCTAGAATGCAGGGGAGTAACAAGCCGGAAATAAATTTGTGGCAACTAAAAAGACATTTTTTTGACAAATAATGATACGTGCGGAGAGAAACTCTGCATGCGCCCTCTCGAAGGTTAAATTTACCTTATAAGATATAACGAAACCTTCTTGTTATAGGAATAACATAATACTTTTATATGATATAAAAATATCAATAATTTTAAACATTTGATTTCTTCCGGAGATATCTTGAATATTTGCAATTGGTCTGCTAGAGTAGATCTTGTCAAAAACATATATAAAAACCTTCAAGCCGTTATGTATTACAAATTTAATGGACTCATTACAGTTGATATACTGTATAAATTACTATGAATTACACAGGTAATGAACTCATTACTAGCTAAATTCCAGTTGACAGTTGGTATCACATAGCTCTATTCCAGTTGTACACTTAGTATCATATAGCTCCATTCCAGTTGAACAGTTGGTATCACGTAGCTCCATTCCAGTTGAACAGTTAGTACCACATAGCTCCATTCCAGTTGAACAGTTAGTATCACGTAGCTCCATTCCAGTTGAACAGTTAGTATCACGTAGCTCTACTCCAGTTGTACACTTAGTATCACATAGCTCCATTCCAGTTAAACCATTAGTATCACGTAGCTAGCTCCATTTCAGTTGAACAGTTAGTATCACGTAGCTCCATTTCAGTTGAACATTTAGTATCAAGTAACTCCATTCCACACGTTATGAGAAACATTTACACTGATCCCAAAACTTTGACAGTTTTTATTATACTATACATGGCTTCTTGACATAGTCAACACCCAGAAAAGCAAGAGAGTGTATAATAAAATGTTGAACAATAGGCTTTCTGTAGTATATAATTCCTTCTATCGGAATTTTATAGTTTTGTATTTGATCATTCTGACGTTTTGAAAATGCTATGATTGTAACCGTAATTTGATTTCTAAATTCTAAAACAGACTAAACTACATGTAAAAAACAAAAGTAATATTTACAAGAGTAACTGAGAAATTTAACGATTTTATAAAAACAAATTTTAGGTGTTACTGAAGATGTGTATTTCAGTACTATTGGTATAGGCTCTCTAAAAGTGAAAAAAAACTATTTTTCAACACCCTATCTAATTTTTTTAGAAATAATAATTTAGTTGTTTTTGTCAAGTTAATGTTCTAACTTTAACTATTAAAATAATCAAGGGCTTCTGATTTAAGTAGAAATTAACTTTAAAATTTATGCAATATGAATTTAACAATATACTAAGACAGATTAGAGAAGAAATAATTAATTCAAAGTATTGCTAAATAATCAAGCAGGTGCTGATATGTCGAACACGAAACGAAGCTGTAATAAACTGATCACAAGACAACATCAAAACAAGACAAAATCTTACAACACAAAATTCAATTCAGTTGGTGGTAGTGGAAGTTTTTCAGTCTCAGTCATGGAGTTGTTGCTTTGACTACCACTCCCTGTAGATGATTCCTTGTTGCTGCAGTAAGGCAATGGAAAGCGCCAGCTATATAAACTGTAAATTACGAAGTAATTGTTATTGTGGAATATATTTTTATAATTAGTCAAAATGAGATACCTTATATTAAACACAATTCCATTGAAACAATTATCTAAATGAAATTTTTATCGCAAGTAATTATTTAAAGAATAATGAACCACTTTTTTTAATTAAAGCATTACCTTCCAAGTTTAGTATCTTCTTCTCTGGGATTACGAGTGTTTCTTTTCCCACACATAAGCCATAGAAGTCCTAAAAAAAAATCACAATGTAGCATTTACGTTTTACAAAATTTTAAAAAGCTATAAATGATGATGATTTTAAGGTATGACTTTACGCATTTCCAATATGTATCTTAACCATGTTAAAGCATTACAATTAGGGATGGGCCGATTCCTAAAATTTTCGATTCCGATTCCGATTCTAAAATTTTCCTTTCGATTCTCGATTCTTCAGTCGATTCTCGATTCTTTCAAGTTATATTAGCTTACATGCTAGTTCTCTAATAATTAATTTAGTTAACATCTTGGTCATATGGCAAAACCTTTTAAAAGTTCTGTTTTAATGTAATAGGCTACACAAAACCTTCAACCGTGAGAGTGATATCTGTCTGTAATATAATTTATTAAGGTTAAGTTTCGGAGGAATAATACAGTGTTTCTGTTATCCGTCTATTCGCTCAACCGTCATGGCCACGGTTCCGACGGTGACGGTTAATCGAGTTTTTACTGTACTTTTTTGTGTTTTGTTCTGACATTTAGTGAGAGAGAGAGAGAGAGAGAGAGAGAGAGAGAGAGACGAGCGATGTCAAACGACCAGAAATGGTTACGATCTTGATTGCTGTTGCTTCTTAAATAATATTTTCGTTTACTTTAATCATTTAATTCATTCAAATCAACTAATACATAAATAAGACATAGTTGGTAATTAATTATTTTTCCACACAAATATAATAAATTTTGTTTGGTAATAAATTATTCCACACGCATATTTTAATAGTTAACAAATAGGAATCGGAATCGATGCTTTAATGAATGAAGAATCGAGTATCGACGATTCCTCGATACCACCTAGAATCGACGATTCCTGGAATCGAGAATCGGAATCGGCCCATCCCTAATTACAATGTTTACCGTTACATTCTAATTGGGTTCAATAAATTACAAGGCATTTACACTAAGTAACTATTTATTAATTCACACCTTTATAAGGCTACTAATATTTACACACTTATTACCTTTAAAATCTTCCAAGCACTGTTTTAGTTATGTCTAATAATACACATATTAGACCTAATGAACAATTTATTCCTCAATAAATTAGTTTGCATGTGACACTTGTCACCAGTGGAATAAAAGGAAGACCCACGTTGTGTGGCTGTAGCATTAGCCAACACACCAAAAAGTAAGAAAGAAAGAAGGACAGGTGGATGTAGGAATGGTTTAACTCTTTGATTAGCAACATGTGCCTGCCCTGATATGACCCCCCAACAGCAACATATTTTTTAAAGATTTTTACACTTTTTTCTAGCTTTTTTCCTTATTTTTCTCCAAATTTTTTTAAATTATAGTAATATTTGTTATAATTTTTTTTATTTACTTATTTTCTCACATTAACCAAACTTTACCTTAGGTTTACTGACAATTCCTTTGCCAAAAATTATCTGTTAACTTTTGTAAAATACTTATTCATTGTAAAATACCGCACAAACTTCGAAACAACCTGTAAACTCATGGGGAAAAAATAGACTTTTGACACAAAAGAACTGCTTCATTATTCAATCGCCTATTCACTGTTAAGTACGGCAAAATCTCCGAAACAATCTGTTAAATACAGGGGAAAACTCAAAGACTTTGGACTCAAAAAATGGTGACAATATACTCCATGTAGTATTTATAGTCCAGATATTTGTAAATATTTAACCGATAATAAAGCACATTACATAGGAAAACAAATAATAAACATAAGGCAATGCTAATCTGAGAGAAATGCTATAGTTAAATGATACTTAACTAAGTGAATACATAAGGGCTTACTTCCTGACAGTGTCGTGCAGTAGAGGCTTTGCTTCATAAAAGAATTGATTGTTTCGAAACGTGTTAGCAAATAAGCCCTTACGTATTCACTTAGTTAAGTACAATTTAATTATAGTTTAATCAATGAATTAAAGATGATTACAATACTCAACTTTCGAGAGAAATGGTAGAAGGTACATATATGGGAATGCTCCCGCTGGCCGTTGCGCGATCTCACGTACTGGTACATGAATGCTAATCAAAGGGTTAAAGAAAGAAACATGTACACTCATGAAAATCTGTTGAGTGAACTAAGAATTAGTAAAAAAAATAGTTTTCAACCTCTATTTGTGACTAGGCAGTACATTATTTGATGAACTACTGTGAACGGGGTTACACTTGATATTCACCTGTGAGATGCTATCCCTCCAAATGAGCGTTTATCAATAACACAACATTATCTAGCTACTGAAAAGACTTAAAATTCACAATTACTGTACCCATAACCATATTTGTAGTTGAAATTTGAGACAGCTAAAATAAACTGCCTGAAGGACTACATGAAAGTAAGTAAAATATGATCACTTTAAACATTTTTTTAAATGTACAGTACAGTCTCACTAATCCGGACTTGATGGGACCGGACCCTGTCCGGATCAACGAAAGTCCGGATTAGACGGAAAAAGCCAGATGAATGCATACAATATGTGTTTTAGTCGGGGAAACATTGAAATTGTAGTTTTAGTGAAATTGAGGCCTAATTATAGCTATAAAGTACAGTATTTCATAGCTTATTTAGCAAAAAATACTGTAATTGTAACAGAAAAGGTATGACATGAATAAATATCAAAGCATCTTTCTCGTTGAATAAATGTATTCACATAAAGTTATTTACACTATACTGTATAAACGCACAAAAAAACTCAAACAAAAATGAAACTGAAACAAAAATAAACTTTAAAA
Source organism: Prosapia bicincta (assembly GCA_036971475.1). Classification (NCBI taxonomy): domain Eukaryota; kingdom Metazoa; phylum Arthropoda; class Insecta; order Hemiptera; family Cercopidae; genus Prosapia; species Prosapia bicincta. The sequence continues at coordinate 266,344,996 of JBAIZL010000005.1, forward strand.
AACTTAGTGAAAAAAGTCTGTAAGTTCTTTTGTTTTAACGATAAATGGTGTCGTTTCACAGTAAGATCTCTTAGGCGTTTCAAGGTCAGTAGCTCCGCAGTTGACGTATCACTTTGTTTCTCAAAGTAGGCTATCAACCCCTCCAGCATTGCAGCCGCCCCATCATGAGTTGGGCTGACCGGTTCGTCTGTGTAGTCTTTCTCTTCCGAGCTGTCATTTTCTGCGTTTGCAATGCACACAGCGACGATTTCGTCCTCGTTGAGCACTTGATGATCAATGTCATTATCACTGATAATCCACTCGGAAATATCAGTGTCTTTCAACTCGGCACAACCCTCCAATTGTTGAAAAATCTGAACAAATTCGGCGTCGTCATTAGTAGGTCTGCAGCCATATAAATGACATCCTTTATAGTCACTTTTTTAAGAATTTCAATAAATTGTGTAGCTGGATTTGCTTCTTGTTGTTACAAAAGCGATAAAATTAACTTTTTTCTATATCGCAGTTTTATCGCCTCTATCACGCCTCGGTCCATCGGCTGAATGAGAGCCGTGACGTTAGGAGAAAGAAATTTAACAAAAATGTCACCATGACGCAATTGTTCTTCATTTGGGTGGCATGGGGCATTATCAATTAGTAAAACCGCTTTTCAAGTGAGTTTTTTCTCTTTTAAAAACTTGTCTGTTGTTGGAACAAAGTTTTCAAAAAACCAGTCCTTAAAAATTTGACTGTTCATCCACGCTGATTTTTGGAACTTGTATTGGGCCGGTAGAACACTTAAATTTACATTTTTAAAAACCCTCGGCTTTGCGGATTTCCCTATCACCAAAAGTGGAAATTTTAGATGCCAGAAGCATTACTGCAGGGTAGCAAAGTCATACGTTCTTTCTTAACTTAATGGCCTTTTGCTACTGAATCTAATTTGGAAGCTAAAGTTTTTCTTGGTAACATTTTATAATTTAATCCGGTTTCGTCAGCGTTGAACACGTGACAAGGTTGTAAGTTTTCATCTCTAAGAAACTTGCCAAATTTGTCTTTGAAATTTTCACTGGCATAACTGTCACCTGACAAAATTTCACCACTTATTCCGAGTTGACGGATGCCGTGTCGTTCCTTCCACCGTGACAGCCAACCCACACTGGCAGTAAAATTAGGGTCTCCTTTTAACTTTTCATTCAGTTTCAGCGCGATCTTTGCAAATTTACACCCGATAATGGAACACCCTGTCCCGTTGTTGGCAAAACCATACATACAAAGCATCATCTAGGGTTTAATTTTTTGGTTTTTTGCTTCTGCCGCCTAAAATGTCTTTACTAACAATTTTTGCACAAAAATCTTCAATTTCCTGTTACTTTTTTCCGATCGGAAACAGTTTGTTTTCCCACGCCTAACTCTTTTGCAATTTTAGTATGCGATTCACCTCCATCAATACGAAACAAAGATTGGAGTTTTTGTTCCAATGTCACTGTCACTGACTTACGTTTAGTCGCCATTTTCACTGAACACTGAACGAGACGTAAATAAAAAACACAGATCAATATTGCACTAGAATTAAATGACAACTAAGCAGATATCTTGCGAGAAGCAGTAACGGTGGCATCCGTCCGACAACCTAACTGACCTGACGCCAGACGGATAGACTGTCTATCCGTTTAGTCAGCGGTCCTTTATCTTTCGTTTATCGCAAGATATCTCTTGATATCACGTACGTTGTAGTGTTGGGAGATCTAATGTGAATATATTTTTTCAAAGAAGTTTTTCCTACTTTAACAGGCAAAAGAAACAAATAATAGGGTAAATTCATATTTTAATGAATAAACATATTATTTGTCTATTAGAGTAAGAAAACCCCTTTGAAAAATAACAGATATAGTAGTATAAAAGTAAATATTTTTGTGGACGGCAGACTGATTGTGCACTGTAAAATACTATAACTAAACAAAAATTTTGGGCCGTCCGGATTAGCCGGACGTCCGGATCATCGGAGACCGGATTAGCGAGACTGTACTGTATTTGCAATTATTGAAAATTTGAAAAATAATGAGAAGCATTGGGTTGAGACCAAGTATTAGAATGAGAGAATCTTGAGTATTGGCAGCAGACAAAGCATAGCAATACTCACTCGATTGCACAATAAAAATTAAATTGTTTATTAGGCCTACTCATTTATTCTACTCTGCACAATCTTTCAATTTGATCTCAGACAATAAATATTAATTACTGTAGAATATCAACTATTATGCAATATGTTGAGGTTTATATTGATCATCTAGGTACAGCTTTACATTTACAATTCAGTACTTACACATTTACTAATGTTATATAGTAACTAACAAATATCCTACTTGGTTTCTTTTTGATTTGTCGTGTTGGCTTACAGAGTTTTGCTTGTTACTCTTTATTCAAGGCCCCTGATATGCTGAATAAAACAATGCCAAAATATATAGCAGATTTTTAATTACAGGAAAATAATCGTATGGAACTATATTAATATAGAAACAATATTTTTAATAGTGCAAGAGTTAAAATTAATTTCAATACTAAACTAAATAGTTAATAAACAACATAATAATTTCAACTAACATATCAGACTTAAGTTTATAAAAACAACTTGGTTTATTATTAGCATGCCTCCTATAGAGAAGGATTAATTTGATGAAAGCAAGGTAGAAGATATTTGAAATTATTGAGAAATATCTTTAATTATATCCATTTAAAAAAATGTTATTCAATACTCTGACACTTATGAAAATATATACCATGAAAAACCCCAAAATAGCTCTTTATCAGTTTAATTACATACATAATTTATTATTGTTTTTTAGTTACAAATATTAATTACTTTAAAGTCATTTCTATTACTACTAATACATTAATCCATATTTTTCTTTATCATGCAAACCACTGTTTTTACTCTTCTCTTACAATTTCCACTAGTAATTTTTTTATCATCTTTTTAATTCATAGAAAAAAGATATAAAGTGTGAGATTAGTTGAGTATGGTTGGTGAAGAAACAGCGTTATGCAGTTTTTATAAAAACATCAAGGCAGAAACGGTTGTAAGAGCTTTGTCATTGTAGAAAAACTAGTATTTCCTCTACCACAAAATAGACTGTTTCAATCAAATACTTGACATAACCACTTCAAAACACTCATATATAAAACTTGGTTCAATGTATGATGGACCAACATTGAAGAGCAAACAACTCATTGTGGGGAAATCACTGTCAAAAAAGTACTTGTGAATGTACTCTTGTTGATCAACATCATCAAAAGAAGTTGATTTTTGTCCACATCCAAACTATCCAACAATTCATATGCAATTACCCTGAGTCACTTATTGATCAGGAGTTAACAATGATTTGTAGAGATTTATCTCATTTTCAAATTTTTAGCTAAAATGTGTTGGACTGATCTCCTCAAAACACTACATTATTTTTAAATAAATGATAAGAGGGTTGAATATTGAGTGAAAATTGTTTAATTTATTTATTGCAATGTTCCGACAACTGATTTGGTTGCCCTTATCAAGCCTGAAAACAATTTTACATTACACTATAAAATACAAGTACACTCCCAACAGAAATTTAGAACTTTAAAACATTTCCCAATGAAATTGTAGGTTTGATAGAAGCAACAAATCAGTTGCCAAAACGTTGCAATAAATAAATTAAACAATTTTGACTTGATATTCAACTGTCTTATCATTTATTCAATTGTTATTTCGAGTAGTCAAATAAACATGAATATCTACATTATTCTGTTTTCAAACACAAGCACATTAATTTATTTAAATGTTTTCAACACTTTTCATAGTTTAAGCCTGGGCAGGGTGTGCCATGCATACAATAGACTTGTTACCATATTCGAATCATAAATACCACCCATACAATTTACTCCTTTCTAAGGAATGTCTTTTTTCTAACAATATATCAAATACTCCCAAGGCAGTTCTTACTAGATAGAAAAAAAATCATTATGATATGCTTTTATTGAACATCACTTGTTTCAAAATATTGAAGATATGAAAACCCCATTGTATAGAAACTGTTTTAACTACTAACTACATCCTTCTACAGTGATGTTGCTTGGCACTCTGGCTCAAAAAGGAGTTACTGAACACAAACGAGTGGAGGGAGCAGCTGATGTTATCTGGTTATGGTCAGCTCTGCCTTCTTATATAAAAGCCCATGAAAATACAGGAATCCACAGTAAAATATCAACAAACAAGAAAGGTAAAGCAAATATCAATATAAAGAAAAATCTACCTTAACAGGAAAGTATTTTTTTTAACTCCTAGGTATTGAGATCAGCAGGGATGGGGTTTTGTCATAGTACAGAAACCAATCAACATCCCTTCCCATGTTTAGGTATTATATGCACACTTTTACTCAATATTAATCTTTAAAATACTCAGGCATAGATCCTGATATATGTATCACTCCGTACTCTCTATCATTTGTAGAACTGTTTGCACACAAAAATCGTACTGATAATATAGAGGACTGAATTCTCTACAATTTTCTGCCATGTGAATAAACTATATTAACTTCTGACAGGAGATTACAGCCTTTTTCAGTTTTTGTTAAGTTTAGTTATATTCCACTGACATATTTCAGGTTCATAAAACACAGAAAACATTCTGCATTCAGTACATTTATAAATTCATTCTATTCCATTAGTAGTTGATTTTTAAAAATTTATTTATTTCTTGACAGCCTTAAGTAGAAATTGTGATATAACTGTAAAATTACTTCTGACAAACTCAATATACAGAAATGGGTAAAAAAATGGTTAAACTTTAGCCCTGTAATATAACTCAATGATTACAAAGGCAAGTTGATTTTTAAACCATATTCCCTCTGTTTTAAACAATGCTTGAAAATAAGTTTTCTATTTGAAGGATTTTATAAAGGATTAAATCAAACCTTTTTTAAAACAGAAAACCACATTTGTTCTTTCAGACCAGACATAACAAGTAGTGTGAAATACTGTGAAATATACAATAATACCAACACCATTATAGTCAATAGACGACTATAGCTAAACTTACCCCGTACTTAAGCGATAGGTAGGACCGAGCGATAAGCGTGTAAGTCAAATTTGCGTAAGTCGGGGTATAATTTTACATACAATCACATAGGAATCTTGTTTAATTGCGATCAAAGATTAAATAAACTGATAATTTAAAAGAAAACTGTATATGTATTAAAATCTTAAAACTACAATACAACAAAAAATATATTATATACATACATATTGCAAAGAAGCAAGTTAAAAGAAGTTATTTTGAAATAGAAGACTTCATCAAATCTAATAAATTAGTTTGACGAGTTGAAGATTTTTTCTTCTCACGCAGAATTTCCTCGTAACTCGCTAATTCTTTTGTTTTGTGGCAGAAATACTCTCATTGTTGGAGTCTATGTTTTTCAAAATTTGTAAGCCTTGCTCAATAAAACCAAGGTATTTTGTCAAGTTTCTAACAGTCATTTCATCTTCTACGTCTCTTGCTCACGCATTTCTATTAGCTCATCAATTAACTGTCAGCTCCTGGTTGTGTAAATCCAGCATTTCTTGAACGTCATCATTATCCACTTCAAACCAGTTTCTGGCACTGATTCTGCTTAAGTTAAAGTGGTGAAAGATACAGACACACCTTTCAAAGCTTTTTGTGAAATTTCATCAGAAGATTACCGAATGATTCTCAAAGCATCTAAAACGTTGAATTGTTTCAAAAAATCGTCAACAGAGAGCTTGTTGTTCTGTCTCATAGCTTCATGCTAATGCGCAAATGATCTTCTTGTGTAATGAGCTTTAAATGTTTTGATGACTCCCTCATCCATCGGTTGAAACCAACTAGTTGTGTTTGCTGGCAAAAATATCACTTTCACGCATGTGTCAAAATTAGTTAAAGGTAGAAGGAGTATGGCCAGGTGCATTGTCAATTAATAGGAATTACTTTAAAAGGAATTTGTTTAGACTGACAATAACGTTCAACTTGAGGTATGACATGATGACCACACCATTCTCAAAAAGGGAAGCTGTTGCCCAAACCTTTCGATTCAACTTCCAAATCACGGGCAAGCTAGCTTTAGAAATATTTTTTAATGCCCTTGCATTTTCTGAGCAATAAACTATTAGAGGTTGCAACTTACAGTCACCAGCTGTATTTGCGCCAACCATCACTGACAATCAATCTTTGGCGGCCTTAAAACCTGGAAATATTTTCTCTTCATGTGCTATAAAAGTTCTCTTAAGCATTTTCTTACAGAACAGGCCAGTTTCTGCGTAACTCGGACAGCATGATTTAAAACGGCATAACTTGGGAATCGCGTAAGAAGGGGTAGCGTAAGTCGAGCTATTACTGTATTTTTATCAAATAAAATATACACTTTATAACTATCCAAGTTGGTTGTGATACATCTATACTTATTTCTTCAATATTATAATATAAATTTAAAATTTTTATAAAATATGTTTAAGTATATAAACCTTAATTAGTTAACTAAATAAAAAATATTCTCTTTTTAAAATTTACCTGTACTATTAACAAAGTAGCATGAAACATCTACAATGATGAGGATTATAAAGAGAGCTGCCAACACAATTGCAATAATTACTGCACTACTGAGATTTGAGCTCTCTGCAGGTAGGAAGGTATCCGAACCTAAAAACAATCATTAAATAAACTGTTAATCTTAACTAATTTTAAACTGTATGATGTTAAACAAAACCTTCAAGCTACAAATAACCGAAACCACTTATCTCCCAGTTTCCTGTGAATAAAACATTAAAACCACCAGAAGAATAAAGAATTTGTGTTACGGTCAAATGATTTTACGGTGAATAATAATTGAAATGTGAATTGAAAAAATGGCAAAAGCAGAAATGGTGATAAAAGCAATTCTTAAAATTGGCAAAGCAAAATAGATAACTGATAAAGAAATAATTAGTACTTTTTAACATATATTTTATTTTGCTATCAATAAAATTGTGTGCCTGAACCCAAATGTTATGTAGATGAAGGAGCTTATACTTGTAGATAGAGCTTGAGCATGACTTTGTCTTTACAATAAATACATTAAATATTGTCTGTAAAGAAGTTAAACTAAGCTCTATTAGGTGTTATGATGAAAACTCAACAAACTTATTATAATACAGTTATGGTTTCATATTATTGCAAGTGATTTTATAATGTCTAATGGCAAAGAGCTTTTGGAGGTAACAAACTAAGCCCAATCATGACCAAATGTTTCCATAGAACATTGAAAAACAATATAGAAAATAGCAATTGTCTAGAACCGGGGTATCCAACATAAGGCCTGCGGACCACATCTGGTCTTTTTTCGGCCCACGGAAAGCTATCATACTTGAAAAAAAAATTTATTTGGTAATATATTTCCTAAAGGTAAAAGTCAAAATTGTTAACTCAAAATCTCACAAAAAATGTGTTTTTTTAATAAACAAACACACTTGTTCACAACAGACTAGTTTTGGCAACGATGAATTCCTCAGTGCTTGGCTACTACTGTTGTACTACTATTTCGAGTCGTAACTAAAGATGTTTCCTTTCAAGCATTTTAACTATTAAATATGAGTACAGTGCTCGTCTCTCACTTGAAACTTCTTTTCTCTATAAGTGTAAAACTAGTTGTAAACAAGTAAAAAACTAAGCAAGAAAATGTCCAAAACCACCACTGAATTCTTGATTAGAAAAAAATGGGGTAGTAGACTTTTTGCCCTGAAATATTGCCGGCCTGCCTTTCCTTCAAATGTTTTTGATGTGGCCCTTGAGTAGAAAAGGTTGGAGACCCCTGGTCTAGAAGCTTGCTCATTTGTCATGTTTGCAGGAAATAGGGTGTAAAAATTACAAAAATAGTCAAATTAGACAATAAATTAAAACTATTAACAAGACTAAATATAAACGAAACTTTTAGATATGTATTCAATAATTACTTGAAATACAGTTGGATCTATTGACTTTTTTGAAGAAACTATCAATTACTTCCAGTTACCTATACTTTATGAATAGTGGATTCTAGTTAATTGGATACAAAGAATAACAAAATAAAACAAACATACGTTGTAAACAGATCATTACACCCATTCATTGGTCCAAACAGCCGCTCATTCAGCCAGTATTTTGTTTGTGTTGTATAGCTACATGATTTACTGAATATGTTCAGTAAGGGAATCATACCTTGAACAAACAACAAGCTCTACCACACACTTTATATACTCACTCTTGAAATGTGGTTAAAACCTTACACTAATGATAATGAGATGAGGCTCAAATGTTGGTTTCCCAGCCCAACCATGTAAACATAATTACAGTACAAATTGGATAACTTGAAGCTGAAGGGACTAATAAAAAATTTGAATTATAAGAGTTGGAAAATACCCTTTCGGTCAAAAGCAGTCCAGTTTTTTTGTTGTTTTTTTTTGTTTATGGCTCTTTTGTCTGTATTCAGGTATTGTGTCACTGGTCTTATGTTATTTTAAAACACAAACCACATGCAGATTCAATACCATAGTTTGAATAGGCAGTAAAGTAAAACATAGCAAATTTATGAAATTTACAATTATTAACAGTTAAAAGTTACTGCAGGCAACATTTGCATGAAAGCTACATGAATACAATTTTTACATATTCAGTAAGTTATGGATAGATATGTACAGTACAAAATTAAAGTCTGTCCAAATATTTTGTAATATCCAATTGTCTAGCAGAATTAATTCTTTTAATATTTTCAAAACCCTAAAGTACATTTAGGGAGTGAAAACACTATTATTAACATTGGTTTGTCCTTCGATGAGCAGCCAAAATTCACGCAAATGATGAAGATCTTCTGGCGTTGTAAGGATTGGCGACTTCCTACAGCTTGATTTTCTTTTAAATCCAACAATTCGGCACTTTTGTTTTTTCTCCTGCTAAAATGTCTTGATCAGAAAGTTCTCCACACACTTCTACTTGTTTGTCTATATTAACATAATCTTCAAAAGGTGATAACTCTATTGGCTTCCCATTCATTAGGTGCAGAGGTAACATCTCGCTTAAAAGTATCACTACTGTAACAACACATTGTTGACGGGTACAGCCTCAATCAATAACTGTCTATCGCTTAGTTGGCTTACACACCAAACATCTTGACTTCGAACCAAATGCAGAGAATTCTTGGAAGACAATCACCAGTGCCCTGGAATTTGAGCCCATACCCAAACAAATAACTTCGAATTAAAGAAGTTGAACTTCAAATTATCTGTAATTATTTTACATTGATAGCATATTAAGTTCAAGGGACCGACCCAAAACTTTGAATTGTCAGTAATTTCAAATTAAAGACACTGGACATGTTCTACTCTATTCTATTTGTTTTCATTAATATTATAGGCCTTTATATCAAACTATCAGATTTGATGGTTGTTTGTAAATATACCAGGTGGTTCATTCAAAACTATTTTATTTTATTTTAGCGATATCATATCTAATCTAACTTTGTAAAGACAATTTCAGCACTGTTAATAATTCCCTCCACATTGTTTATCAACTTCTCTTTCAAATTTCATAAGGTATGCCTGAATAACTTATGTGGAAAAAAAGGCGAAAGTTGAAGTTAGCTCAAAATGTTTATTGAGGTATGTCAACTTTTATTTTCAAAACTTCATTAATTAGGACTATTTGTTTATCCCACTTAATCAATCAGTTCCTTTTCTTAATGTTAAAAGATGTAAAAAGGAATTGATATTCACTATCAAATCTATGAAGTAAACAAATTATGATGAATAGTTAGTTTGGTTAGAGCATTAAAGATTACAGCAACAATATGCATGAAGATAACAAAGTGAGCAGTTCACAATCATTATTGAAGATGGTGCAAAGGTGGATTAAAAAAACAGATGCTTTATGATGCTTTATGTGATGAATTCCTTAAGTGTAAAGAAGAGTGTTCCATGATTTTGTGATAGAACCTTAGAAAAATGGAGAGTGGTGTTCATGCATGTTGTCACAATTGTTTTCATTGCATGTTTACAATTAACAATAATAACTTGACTTTCACTATATGTACCTAAACAAGAATCTTACTTGGTATTTACGCGAGTTAACTTTCAAAGATTGATAGTATCTCCATTATCGACCGGGTGTTGTATAGTAGACTGCAAGCAATTTCCGTTGTTACGTGGTGTACCGTTATTGTTCTATTTTCGGATTCACTGCACTGTGGAGTCTTTTAAGTTTGTCTTGGGGTTAATTTAGTCTATATGTATGTATATATCAAGCTTCCGTACACACCAAAAATCTTTTCACCGATCCACCGCAAATTTGGTACAAGCAACCTCCCAACTTGAAAAACATCCTAAACTACCAGACCCTGATGCAGAGAAACCACACAAACTTCCTCATGGCTCCTTCCCATGCAATAGACCTAGATGCAAGACGTGTCCAATACACCCCTCAGCAAATAGTTTCAACAGCCAAACAACAAAAATGGTCTTCAAAATACAGGGTCATCATAATTGTACATCGAAAAATGTCATATACCAGCTACAATGTAAACTTTCCTCAGCACAGTACATAGGCCTGACCACGGATGGTTTGAATATCAGAATGAATGGCCACAGACATGATGTTAAAATTATTAATATGGATAGACCAACAGCTCAACATGCTGCGAGTCACAACATCACAACTTTTGATGACTGCTATACCACAAAAATAATTAAATCACTCCCCCCCTGATTGCAATCCCTCAGAACTGAGAAGGTGGGGAACTATCATACCAGTGGTATACCAAATCCAGAGAATCCCCTAACCTCAACATCAGATAAACCCATTCATTTTTTTTCGTAATAGCCTTATCTCTTTTCCCCTGACAGACTTATATAAACTATAATCACTCATATGCTCATGGAAACAATATATATATATATCTTTAATCTGTGCATCTGTGACATCTGATTTCTATTCTACACAATCTGTGATGACAACTTGTATTTATTTTATTTCATTCTCTCATATTTCTTTTTGTGTTTTCTCTTCGATTGACAAAGACCACTGTGTGGTTGAAATATATCATTGTTTAAGTGCTTTTATGTGTTTCTATTTCAAGACTACAGTGTGGACTCTTACCAAGGTAAGTCTGTCAGTCTCCTAGTCCAAAAAATCTATATATATATATATATATATATATATATATGAAGTTATATATACGGAAAAACAATGGATAACGTTAAATATATATATATATATATATATATATATATATATATATATATATATATATAATAAAAAGGATGGGTTGCACTAAAAAATTAAAACCAAAAATAACCTTATTTGTATAGTAATGAATAAATTTATAATAAATGCAAGAAGAATTGTCACCTGGAATATTTCTTTCTATAATTTATCATAAAAAATAAACTAAAATGGGAACAGTGAATGGAAACAGCATTGATTTTGTTAAAATTTTGAAGAATGTTAAGATGGTTGACTGTGAGTATATGGTATCTCTTTGTGTTGTCTCTTAGTAACCCAGTGTTCTGATTAACCCTACAACTGGCAGTCAAAAATCCTGTAGTGGCACGGTGTTTTTACCCCACCGTAGAGGCTTTTATTAAAATACGTCAAAAAAGTTAAATAATTATAGTGATGTATAATATATCAAATTAATCACAAATATGCACAGAATAAAACTATCATAAGGAAATATGTGACTCAACATTTTATTTCCATGGTTACAGCTCCAGAAAAAAAATTCATATTTTGAAAGCACAAATTTTAGTTTTTGACATTTTATCACTAAGAATCACAATAGAATACTCACAACTTAACATATACAAAATAAAGCTAAATGTATGTAGAAAAAAAAGGTTCCAGTCATATGTACACTTATTTCTAACGGGTAAAAAGTTATATTCACAAACATTACAAATATTATACAAAACAACGCCGAAAAAACGGTTTAGTCGGATTCCTCGGATTCAGAGACTTTCCTTTTTTTTACAGACTTAGTAGGCCTGTAAAAGTGCTTCAGTGTTTTGTAACAAATTGGGTGTATGCCTATATTGGATCCAGGGCACCAGTACACACTTTTGACCCTCTTTACGTCTTTTTTATCTACACAAATTACACAAACACGGTATTTGCGTATGGGTAAGTGCTCCAAGAAATGTTCCCTACTACTAGTATTTTTTGGTAGGCCTATTTACACACAAATGATAGATGGACTTGTCACTATTGTCTACCCCTCCCATATTGTGATTATATCTGTCAATCATGATTTGTTTCACTGCCTGAAGACCATGCTTGCTTCTTATCATCTTATCCTCAGCATGACAACTGGTACTAATCAAGTAAGGTACTAATCAAGTAAACCGGTTTACGGCTTTTCTTCAGTTTATATTTGACCAATAAAACTTTGCCTATACCGGTAATAATCACGTTTTTCGATTCCTAAATTCACATTCTTTACATTTACAGGCATATCTTTAGTATTTTTATTTACAGTTCCTGTCAAAAAAGTATTTCTTGAAGCTAGTTCTTGGGCAAGAGGCAGTTTTGTATACCAGTTATCAGTAAAAACATGGTATCCCTTATCAAGGAGTTGACAAATTTGCAACTCATTGACAACTTTTTGTGTAAAAGGATCATCTCCATTAGCCAAAAAATCTTTCCCACTGTATAGTGAAACATTTAGTATATAACTGGAGTCACTATCACATGTCTCAAATTTTTTTTATACCGAATCTGCAGTGTTTTTTCTTAGGTAGGTACTGTATAAATTTGCAGCGGTTCTTCATGCCTATCAAACTTTCATCTATCGAAATGTTTTGTTTGGGTATGAAATACTTTTTCATTGCAGCATTCATATGATCAAGAAGAAGTCTAACCTTTTGCCAGGGATCGTAGACCGGTTGACCCCGACGCCTTCCGGTATTTCTTCCACGTCTGAAATGTCACTCCAACTATCAGCATCATCACTATCACATTCTAATAGTTCCCTAATGTCACTTGAAGTAAGTTGTCCATGATTATATTACAATAAAACAGATCAACATAACATTAGTGTAGAACAAGCAACAAAGACGGGAGCATATACGTCAAAAACGTAAAAATTACGTCAGCTCACAGCTGTCTGTTTGTCGGGAGATATTTAGCAAGGCCATAGAGGTAAAACTATTCTGGGTGATCATAAAATGAAAGTTCACATCCTTTTGAAACTAATTGTGTAATGCACTACGCAAACTGATTATTAGATGCCGAGAAAAACATCGATTATAAAGCAACCGTTCGGTCGCCGTATAAGACGGCAATGCCACTCCACGTAAAGCGTCTGTTGCCGTCTCATGCGGCGATTGCCAGTTGTAGGGTTAAGGAAACTATGTGCACAATTAAAAAATGGCTTAAAGATAACAAACTTGACAAGGCCTTTATCTCCTCCTTTTAAATCTTTGCATAACTCAGAACAGTTTCCATTTCAACAACAAATTCTACAAGCAGGTAAACGACACCACAATGGGAAACCTCTGTCTAGTTTCTTGGTCAAATTCTTTATGATCAGGTTTGAGATCAAAACCAAGGAGACAAAATATTTTTACAGATATGGAACCGGTATGTCAACAATGTATTTATTATTTTCTATGGTAGGAAAACCATAATGAGTTTTGTCAGGAAAATAATGGATTCTTTCCTTTGATCAAGTTTACCACTGAGGTAGAGGTGAGGAATAACAATGGCTTTTTGGACATAATGGTGATGAGAATAAATGGTAGGAATTCATTTGATGTTTATAGTAATTCTACTTAATACTTCAGGTATATCCCATATGACTCACACCTCCTGAAAAACACAAGTTAGCTCTTTTATTGTTTGGAAAACCATGTAGTTCATTTACCACTATCATGAAACAACTATTAGAAGAAACCAAACATGTTGTATAAATGGCGGAGTTTAACGGATTTTGAAATGATATAAGCAGAGAATCATAAGAAAAGCTGAATTAAAAAAAACACAGAATGGCTAGAACAACCTTAGCCAAGGATAAACCAAAAAATAGGCGGGTGGTGTTAGCTTACAACCCTCCCCTTTACAGTGTAGCTTATGAAGTATGAAAGAGTTAGAGCTTTGGCGACTTTAGGATGGTGTTTGGGTAAAATGATTGGATCTCCTAAGGATTTTACAGATAATTATGAAAAATCTGGGATTTACAGCATAAAATGTGAGGTGTGTGATGCACTATATATTGGTCAACACACATACACACGCATTTATCTTGTTTTGGTAGTTGTTCGATATGAACTATCAATAATTTATATTGATGTTGTTTAATGAAGTACTTAATATAGTAGTTAAATTGTTAGTATTAGGCAATCACTGATGAAGGCAACATTGGCGTTAATAATAGTTTGTGTTAAAAACTAGTGTATGTGATATTTTGAGTAAACTCTTTTAGTATTTACTGACTAAAATGAAGTTCGGTTAATCCATAAACTGGTATTATTCAAATATGTACTTAGTACCTCTCTTAGTACAGTAAGAGAATAATAAATTCGGAACTTGTTATAAGTAATTTTAAAAAACTGACTACTTTCAAAATCAAATTTTCATTGCTTTTTTTTTAAATAAACCACAATTTTGTAAGACTTGTCAACATCATACCACTTCCTATAAAGTTGAAAAAGCTTTGCTATATACTTTATGCCAGCAAATTATATCAATTTTATTATGCTATTGTCATATTGTGGAGCGAATTTTTTGTTAGTGTACTCATTCTTTAATTTTATTTAAATCATCAAGAATGTGATACTAATTTTAGTACATCATTGTTTTAACTATATTTGATTAGAAAATGTTTAGCAATAAGTTATGGAATACGTGTTTATAAAAATCAACATTTTTAACAGTTCTCTGACACATAATTTTCTGCCATTTACCAGATAACCTTCTTAGCAGTTTGCCTCTTGTAAATACTTTTCCACAGTTTTACTCCAATCCAAAGTCAAATAACATCTAATACTTTGTTAATTTTTTACAATTACAGAATTACTCAATTTTATTAGAAACATGATGGAAACATACCAAGGATAAAACAGAAATTAAAGTTATTGTAAAGTTTAGTTTGAAAATGTAACATGATTGGTCATATAAAATAACGCTTTTTGATTCTGAATAATGAGGCTTGATTAATAAATGGAATGCACTGGTAAACATATAAGATTTCTTTGAGTATGATATAATACTAAATAATAAAGGTTGATTCCCAGAAGTTAATAACTTAAAAGTAACAATTAGTATACACTTATTGAAATAAAATCAGCTACCATATATAATTTACAATGTTCTAATTTCAAAATACAAAACTATACAAGTTTCTTAGTTATTAAAAAGTGCAAAAAAGTGTAACAATCCAAAGCAAGTGAAATTCTTAAAATGATTAGAAATAAAACTAATATGCTAAATGAGTGACTAGATAATCTGAAAAACTATATTTTATACTATATAAAGGACTATGTATTCAAAATAATAATTTAATAAATTACATTAAAATTTTAAAATTTAATAAAATATATACACCAATAAAAAAATTCTTATATATATATATACAATTTTAAAAATAATCCGTTTTTACTGAAAAGATAAATAATAACAATACAAATAAGAAAGTGACTTGACTTTCATATAGTCATCAATAAAAACTAAACTATAAGTAAAATGAAACAATTTATAAACTAAAAAGTGAAACATGCAAACATAAAAATGTAATTAAAGCATATTAAACAAAGCAAAAAGATGATTATAAAAGCTGAAATGAATGAAAAAGGGTTAATGTACATGTAGGAGAAAAAGAATTTTAAAAAGCCACACCTAGTTCTACACATGACACTAAAAAAGTCACATATTTACCTACAACAAACTTTCAGCTGATGGGCATTGATCTCTGGTGTACTTCCTGGAAACTCCAAGTGAAAAAAGATGACGAATTTTTTAAAAATTAAGAAAAATGACGAAAATTAAAAACCTGTTTTTGTTTTTGTAGACATAATAGCAAGAAATAATTTATTTTCATGATAAAATCTCTTATATTAGCAACAACACCCATAACATGTTTTGCTAAAACAATCTTGCAGTGCAACTGTTGAAATGGTATCAACGTTTTTTTAAACAAATTATCAACTTTTACTTTGTTTATTGTAATTTGTCTGTGTACTAAAATCTTTATGTACCACAAATAAATGATCATTTCTTTCAGCAAGTCTTTTTTAAACAAACAAATATCAAATTTACATAAAACGTTTACTTACTCAAATTTGACAAACATCATTTGGATCATTTTGTGTGAAGAAAACATCATTGCCTCTATAAATTGTAGGCTATTTTAAAACAATGGACAATCTATTTAAAAATTATATTTTTACCCTTGAACACTAGTGAACTTACAGAAGTATGTTTGAAAAGTGCCACATTTTATATATCGGCATGATCATTTCGTTTTAAATGGTTTATTTCATATTGACATTAGTACAATCAAAGAAATGTATTGAAAAAAGTATATGGTTTAAATATTTTGAAACCCTAAAATTAACAAAAACTAAATTTTCAGATTATTAAAAAACCTCAATAGAATTATCTATAACTTCATAATCATTCACAATAAAAATGTTTTCTTCTCCTTACCAGACTCCATAAAATATGTGTGATGTTACAGGGTTTTTCTAACTAAACAATATATTATAAGAATGTGAGAATAATTTAAGAAACAAATACAAATTACTAATCTTAATGGATAAGCTTAAATAATACAGTACAACCTCAAAAAATTGGACTGCTTATTGACAGTTTTTAATAGCCAATAAGTACTAATAAAATCTCACTCAAAAAACTGTTGTTTAAAAAAATAACTATATAATAAACTGTATAATATAAATTGTGAAAGTATTAATATAGAATATATAAATATGTTTTTATAGATACAGTCTTTGAAAATATACAGCTTCGAACCCCATAGTGTACTTGGCAAAATATACACTGACTTTTATCTCTTTTAAGATAGGATCACTGCAGAAAGAACTGTTTTCCACAAACAGATATGTTTGCCCTCAAAATTATTCCCATCATGTTTTTGTATAAAATTATGGATGATGTAACAATCTTTACTCTGCCTGTTTTATAAATCTTAAAGAGTATGTATAGGTGTATCAAAAAATCACCATTTATACTTGCTCTAGATCATTAGTTCCCAAACTGGGGGGGCATTAAGGCAAGTCGGGGGGGGGGGGTGAAAATAGTAAAATTCAAGTACACAATTTATCAAAATTATAAACTAAATTAGATTTAGTTTATACACACTAGATTTTTTTACATAGGTAATTTTATTGGACATGATGTTCAGAAAATTTAAATGAAATATATACATTTATAAAAGAAATATAAGTAAAGGTTGTGCAAATTTTATAAACTTGAAATTAAATCAACATGACTGCTTGAAAATAGTAATAGTACATACGTGTCGTGAAACGCATGTTTACCTCAATGTGGCAACAGCGCCATAATATTCAAATCTTCACTCTGGATAAAATACTTTATTTTTCAAGTGTGTCACAGGTAGCTCTTCAATTATACTTGCCTTTTTAAAGCACCTACTTGTTTAAAACAATAAGTAAAACCTAAGTGAAAAAAACATTTTTACCACTTGTTGCAATAAAACAAAATAAAGGAACAAACTTGATGTTGCTAATGCGTTGTGGCTCATCCAACTCAATAACAGATTTTCCTCTAATCAGTTAAAATTTACCTAAGGAATAATAACTTGAAATGTTATATGTGTATCTTGTGAACATGTGTATAAACAAATAAATTGTTATATATATATATATATATATATATATATATAACTAATTTTAAAAATACTTAACTAAGTGAATACGTAATTGCTTACTTGCTGACACGTTTCAAAACATTTGTTCCTTTTACGAAGCTAACCCTCTACTGGCGGCATCGGTTAGGTGTAAAGGCTCTAACGGGAATGGATGTATGACTGTGGCATGGGGTGGGTTGTTTTGGTTGTGTGCCATATAAAAGGATGTTGGCTTCAAAATGTGTGTGATCATTTAATATGTTTTCTTTATCGGTCGCGTAGTGTTTGTATATTTCATATTATCTAAGGTTGTTAGTTTTTTACTATGTGTGTAGAACATTTAAATTAGTGTGTATGTCTTTATATATATATATATATATATATATATATATATATATATATATATATATATATTTTTTTTAGGTTAGTTTTGGTTGGTAAAGATTATTTAGATTTTTTGGACTAGGAGACTGACAGACTTACCTTGGTAAGAGTCCACACTGTAGTCTTGAAATAGAAACACATAAAAGCACTTAAACAATGATATATTTCAACCACACAGTGGTCTTTATCAATCGAAGAGAAAACACAAAAAGAAATATGAGAGAATGAAATAAAATAAATATAAGTTGTAATCACAGATTGTGTAGAGTAGAAATCAGATGACACAGATGCACAGATTAAAGATATATATATATATATATATAAATTGTTTCCATGAGCATATGAGTGATTATAGTTTATATAAGTCTGCCAGAGGAAAAGAGATAAGGTTATTGGGAAAAAAAAAAAAAAAAAAAAAAAAAAAAAAAAAAAAAAATTGATTTATCTGATGTTGAGGTTAGGGGATTCTCTGGACTTGGTATACCACTGGTATGATAGTTCCCACCTTCTCAGTTCTGAGGGATTGCAATCAGGGGGGAGTGATTTAATTATTTTTGTGGTATAGCAGTCATCAAAAGTTGCGATGTTGTGACTCGCAGCATGTTGAGCTGTTGGTCTATCCATATTCATAATTTTAACATCATGTCTGTGGCCATTCATTCTGATATTCAGACCATCCGTGGTCAGGCCTATGTACTGTGCTGAGCAAAGTTTACATTGTAGCTGGTATATGACATTTTTCGATGTACAATTATGATGACCCTGTATTTTGAAGACCATTTTTGTTGTTTGGCTGTTGAAACTATTTGCTGAGGGGTGTATTGGACACGTCTTGCATCTAGGTCTATTGCATGGGAAGGAGCCATGAGGAAGTTTGTGTGGTTTCTCTGCATCAGGGTCTGGTAGTTTAGGATGTACTAGGATGTTTTTCAAGTTGGGAGGTTGCTTGTACCAAATTTGCGGTGGATCGGTGAAAAGATTTTTGGTGTGGACGGAAGCTTGAAGAATTTTAAAGCCATCTCTCAATATCTTGTTGAGTTTATGTAGACCAGGATGGTAGTCTGTTATTAAAGACAGTTTATTTTGTTCTGTTTGTGGTTTGGGGCGAACCGAGGATTGTGCTGAATGAATTTGGTTTTCAATGAGTCTTTTTGGGTATCCTCTTCTCTGGAAGGCTGTTGATATCTTTCTATTAAAATCTTCCAATTCCCTATCATTCGAACAGATTCTCTTACCCCTGATTGCTTGACTGTATGGAATGGATCGTTTTATGTTTATTGGGTGGTTGCTGTCGAAATGGAGATATTGTAGGTGGTTTGTCGGTTTGATGTGAATTCCTGTGTTGATATTTCCATCCTGGAGTGTTACCTCTACATCCAAAAAGGTGATGGCTGATGTAGATTTCTCCCAGGTAAATTGAAGTGTGGAGAATTGTGTCAGGCTGTCTAAAAATGCCTCAAGTGTTGAAGCACCCTGTGTCCAAATTAGGAAGATGTCATCTATATATCTATACCAACATAATGGCTGGTGTGTTTGTGTCTTTAGAAAACTTTCTTCCAACAATCCCATGTACAGATTTGCGTACGATGGTGCCATTCTGGTGCCCATTGCTGTTCCCTTTATTTGAAGGTAGTTCCTTCCCTCAAACTGAAAGTTGTTCTTCTCGAGGATGAACCTGGTCAGGTTCACAAGAAAAGGTGTAGTGGGAGAAGGCTTGCCTGGGCGTTTGTTTAGAAAATTTTCTATTGCAGATAGGCCGTGTGCATGAGGGATGTTGGTATAGAGAGAGGTGACATCTATGGTGACCAAAATAGTTACCGGGGGTAGAGGTACAGATATTTGTGAGAGTCGGTCTATGAAATGATTGGTGTCCTGGGTATGTGATGGAAGGTTCTTTACTAAGGGTTGAAGGTGTGAGTCGAGGAAAGCTGAAATTCTTTCCGTTACTGAATTGCAGTAACTACACCTTTTCTTGTGAACCTGACCAGGTTCATCCTCGAGAAGAACAACTTTCAGTTTGAGGGAAGGAACTACCTTCAAATAAAGGGAACAGCAATGGGCACCAGAATGGCACCATCGTACGCAAATCTGTACATGGGATTGTTGGAAGAAAGTTTTCTAAAGACACAAACACACCAGCCATTATGTTGGTATAGATATATAGATGACATCTTCCTAATTTGGACACAGGGTGCTTCAACACTTGAGGCATTTTTAGACAGCCTGACACAATTCTCCACACTTCAATTTACCTGGGAGAAATCTACATCAGCCATCACCTTTTTGGATGTAGAGGTAACACTCCAGGATGGAAATATCAACACAGGAATTCACATCAAACCGACAAACCACCTACAATATCTCCATTTCGACAGCAACCACCCAATAAACATAAAACGATCCATTCCATACAGTCAAGCAATCAGGGGTAAGAGAATCTGTTCGAATGATAGGGAATTGGAAGATTTTAATAGAAAGATATCAACAGCCTTCCAGAGAAGAGGATACCCAAAAAGACTCATTGAAAACCAAATTCATTCAGCACAATCCTCGGTTCGCCCCAAACCACAAACAGAACAAAATAAACTGTCTTTAATAACAGACTACCATCCTGGTCTACATAAACTCAACAAGATATTGAGAGATGGCTTTAAAATTCTTCAAGCTTCCGTCCACACCAAAAATCTTTTCACCGATCCACCGCAAATTTGGTACAAGCAACCTCCCAACTTGAAAAACATCCTAGTACATCCTAAACTACCAGACCCTGATGCAGAGAAACCACACAAACTTCCTCATGGCTCCTTCCCATGCAATAGACCTAGATGCAAGACGTGTCCAATACACCCCTCAGCAAATAGTTTCAACAGCCAAACAACAAAAATGGTCTTCAAAATACAGGGTCATCATAATTGTACATCGAAAAATGTCATATACCAGCTACAATGTAAACTTTGCTCAGCACAGTACATAGGCCTGACCACGGATGGTCTGAATATCAGAATGAATGGCCACAGACATGATGTTAAAATTATGAATATGGATAGACCAACAGCTCAACATGCTGCGAGTCACAACATCGCAACTTTTGATGACTGCTATACCACAAAAATAATTAAATCACTCCCCCCTGATTGCAATCCCTCAGAACTGAGAAGGTGGGAACTATCATACCAGTGGTATACCAAGTCCAGAGAATCCCCTAACCTCAACATCAGATAAATCAATTTTTTTTTTTTTTTTTTTTTTCCCAATAACCTTATCTCTTTTCCTCTGGCAGACTTATATAAACTATAATCACTCATATGCTCATGGAAACAATTTATATATATATATATATATCTTTAATCTGTGCATCTGTGTCATCTGATTTCTACTCTACACAATCTGTGATTACAACTTATATTTATTTTATTTCATTCTCTCATATTTCTTTTTGTGTTTTCTCTTCGATTGATAAAGACCACTGTGTGGTTGAAATATATCATTGTTTAAGTGCTTTTATGTGTTTCTATTTCAAGACTACAGTGTGGACTCTTACCAAGGTAAGTCTGTCAGTCTCCTAGTCCAAAAAATCTATATATATATATATATATATATATATATATATATATATATATATATATATAACATTATCCATTGTTTTTCCGTTGCACTGACTTTATGAAGTTAATATATTACTTATGTGAGTAATTTTATCCACCATTAAGTGCAATAATTTTACCTTGAGTGATGAGGCACCTTTCGGTCGTAGACCATTGTCGAATCACTGATTTTTTTTTTTTTTTTTCCCCTAGGAAAAAAATCAGTGATTCGACAATGGTCTACGACCAAAAGGTGCCTCATCACTCAAGGTAAAATAATTGCACTTAATGGTGGATAAAATTACTCACATAAGTAATATATTAACTTCATATATATATATATATATATATATATATATATATATATATATATATATATATTCTTGATATTTAACGTTATCCATTGTTTTTCCGTTGCACTGACTTTATGAAGTTAATATATTACTATGTAAGTAATTTTATCCACCATTAAGTGCAATAATTTTACCTTGAGTGACGAGGCACCTTTCGGTCAATTGACCATTGTCGAATCACTGATGTTTTTCTGTTGTGGATGTTCGGTCTGTGAAGTTGGTGTTTGTTGACGTTACGCGCACTTTTTCTTGATCTGTGTGTATGATATTTCTATATAGTATGTCTTCTGTATATGTTGTTTGTAGATTCATTAAGTTGTTGTGTATGTTTTTATAAATGTGGTATTTTTCTAGTGAGTTTAGTTCTATTGGGTTGTTATTTATTTCCAGTATGGTTAGGTTATTTTCGTAATTTGTTATTTCGTGTTTATGGGATATTAGGTGTGCTGCAACATTTGATACTTTAGAATTTTTGTTTTTGAATGCTCTATAATGTTCTTCAAATCTTATTTTAATGTTCTGGTTGTTTTTCCTATGTAAAAAGCGTTACAGTTGTTGCATGTGATTTTGTAAATTCCTGATAGGTTATGTTTTTCTGAATTTGTTATGTGGTTTGTGTTATTAAGATATTTTATTATTTTGTTGTTTGGTTTGTAAGTTGGAGTGTAGTATTCTTTGTTGTATATATTTGTTATTTTTTCTATTTTGTTATTGGTGTATTTATATTTTAGGTAGATTTTTTTATTTTCATTATTTTCGTGTTCCGGTTGTAGTGTTGTGTTGAGGTTAGGTTTTTTTGTGAATTTATTGTATATATTTTTTATAATGTGTTTGTTGTATCCATTTTCTATTGCTATTTTTGTAATGTTATCTAATTCTTCATTTAATTTTTGTTTGTTATCCTGTGTGTATTTTATTGCTTTATTTATCATGTTACTGTAAGTGTTAATTTTGTGTGTCCAGGGGTGGTTGATTTATAAAATTTTCTCGGTGAGAAAAACATCAGTGATTCGACAATGGTCAATTGACCGAAAGGTGCCTCATCACTCAAGGTAAAATTATTGCACTTAATGGTGGATAAAATTACTTACATAGTAATATATTAACTTCATATATATATATATATATATATATATATATATATATATATATATATATAATATTTGTTTCTTTTTTAATATACCCATACCATTTAGTTGTAGTGAAAGTGGAGAGGGCGTGGGAGGCTTTCATTTCAAGAAGAGGGGCTATGGTAGCAAAATGTTTTGGGAACCCCTGCTCTAGAAGTCTGTTTGAGTTTGAACACATGGATATACTATCATGTAAGAACTGATAATGATTCAGTCACATCGAATCTTAAAAGTTACATGACAACAACTGTTTTATCAACTAGCAGCCAAACCGCAATAAAGCAACTCAATGAAAAATTCATATGAGAAAGGGAACTCAATCTTATTTAAAAACATTCACCCTATGAAAAGTGTATGTTCAACTTTGTAAACAATTATAATATAAAGTTGCTTGTCTTAATCATCTTGAATCACTGATTTGTTGTTCACTGTTGATATTTTACGTTACAAATGTTTATAATTTGTGCTGAGTATGAAGTATCTGACATTCATCCCAATATAGAGTTAAGATCTCTCAAATGATTTGAAAAAATACAGTTTCCTTGGTCCTTTTTTCAGACATGCAACCAAAACAATAAAACTACATACAAAGAAAAGCACCAAAATCATAAGAAACAATGCAATTGATATATAGTGTTCAACCGTCAGCTGAGTAAAACGCTGTAGTACTCATGACTATAGCATAATCAAAGGACATAATTGTAACTGTTGATATAAGAATTGTTTATTGTTAGAGCCATTAAAACTGTGAAACATTGTATTACACTCAAACTGTATTCCAGGATGTTTTAGCATTGTTTTTATAGACTATTATTTTAATATTCTACCGCCCAAGTTTCGATTATGCTCCATTTTTCCTTTATGTGGGACTTATTATTTATTTATTATGTAATACAGTTTGGTTCGTTAGATATGTTTTGTTTTACTGTTTTAGTAAACAAAATTATTACTAAGAGGATGATTAAGACCTGGTGTGGTCCTACAAAACTGAAGGTTTGATATGCATTCCATTTACTAGCTAAAAAGACTATTGTATTCAGGGATGAATTTATATATTTCAGGCAACTATCTATTAATATTTGCGCAAGACAAATGTAAATTGGATTAACACAAAATTGTTGTGAATTTAAAATTTGCTTTGTGGAATGGGAAGATTAAAACGCTTTAAAACAGAAACAGAAAACTAACATTATTATTTTTGTTGTGCTGATATATTTTTGAATACAAAAATAATAAATTTGTAATCAAGTGTTCCTTTGAATATCTATAAAATTTTACTTTTTTTAGCATAAAAGAATCTCCCTTAGAATAGTCAAAGGTAATCATTTTTATTGTAATATTTTTGTAGGTGAATTCCTATCTGCTGATAGGGCATTGTCTGTTTTAGGTCTACCTTCATAAATTTATGAAAATTTGGATTTATTGCAAAAAGGGAAATAATGCAGAGCAAACTTTCTTTGCTGGAGCAGACAGACAAGTTATAGAGGAGCTTTATATAACAATGTACAGCAGTCCGTCGCTATTCCCCGTTTTGCTTATACAAGGTTTCGCTTATTCGCTGTTGACAAAATTACAAGGCATTCTGCTAATATGGTTTGAATTTAAAAAAAAAAGAGAAGAGAGACAGTATAGTTACTGTGCAGGTTGTAGGATAATGTGCTCTCCTCTTATTTATTTTGTACACTACTGTAGTTATTTATCACAAGACAATATGGTTATTCTCCAAACATCTAAACTTTCTGTCAAAAGTTGGCTTAAGAGGTAACAAAAGTTGAATCAGGAAGATATGCAAAAGGTCCTATGTAAAAGTAACACAACAAAAAAGGGAGGGACAAGGCTAGGAACATCTCCTAACTTACTTACAATCTATTGTGATAAGTATCAAAACAATCCCTTCTTTTGGGAACCATTTTTCAAGGAACTCTATAACTAAACATTAAGCTGACTTCTTGTCCCTCAAGTTTCTTGTTGTTAACATTTTGTCTTGTAAGGATATGTTTGATAAGTTATATTGATTAAAATGATTTCATTAAGTGTAGACATTTTTTCGCCTAATTTCAACAAAATCTATTTCTTTAAAAATATTTTAGAACTAAATTTAATTCAATAGTACTGATTTTTTAAAATTGTTCAACTTTTTGAAAACAAACAAATAATAGTTAACATGAATATGTTTACAAAGTTATAATAAGTAATATTTTATTATTATAATATATAAAGATAAACTGCTTTCAATGAACCAACCTTTTTGGTATACACAACCCAAAATTAAAAATACCATTCACATGTTGCAATAAAATTGTTAGAACATAAGGGTCATCCCATAACCCCTGACAAGTAGCCCCTAAATAAGTTCATGTTTCAATGGCATATATTCATTTATCAAACACAAAAGTATCGTAATTTGTTCTGTAAGTAATGTCAGGTTTATAATAAAATGCATTCATCTCCCCAACATTTTTTTAAAAAACAAAATAATTAAATAATGAAGTTCTAATTTCCTTAAAATGTTACACAAATATTTGACTAGATATAACTCTAACTATAAGCCTGACTCAATATGCATTAAATTCTATCAATATCATAGATTTTTTACAATTTACAAAGCAAAATGTTACAGCAAAGTAATAAACCAAATTTAGGGAAAAACAACTAGACTCGCAGATACAATGAAATACTTTATTACATAATTAATAATACCACAATATTAAGTATTATTAATATTTTTACATTTATTTTACCCCTGTACAATAAATTATTTTAAAACTACACAATTTACCTCCACTCAATAATATGTTTATTTTATAGCCTTACATAATAAATTCAAATTTTAATTTTTGTAACTTTTCAATAGTCTATTAAACTTAAAGAACAGTTACTAAATACTGTTAAATCGTTGATAACAAAAAAATATCTGAATAAAAACAAAAACATCTTTTATACACAATACCCTCACACTCACAGACAAGAATGAGGTTTAAAAAATACTTCACTTTCTACTTCATTTTAATTTCTCTCTTCACAGCATATGTAACATTTTTTGTAACCTTATTGCTATTGCGCATGGAATGAAATTAACAAACAATTGGAGACACTTTCAACAATTTTAACTTAATTTAATAAGTGTGCTACTAGAAAAATTAGTAGAGGAAAATAAAAGAGTGACTGAAGAGTGGTCAGAAAAAGTGTGTAGTTTAAGTGACCTTAAATTACACACAAAAAACTTTCATATTTCAAATAAAACTATCAAATATATGGCCAGTCTCTAGTATGTTTTTAAATATAAAAATGCAAAATATTTTTAAAAAATTATTCCATTTTTCATAAAAGAATTAATATTATAATAAACCGCAACTAGAAATTTATTAACACGTTGGCTGCGGCAGAAGCCTATTGGATGCGGCGAAAGCCTTTAGGCTTCTCTGGTCCATATTCGTTACATGTTGAGTTTACGATTGCAGTTATTGCTTTAGTTTGCTGTTTCTCTCGCAGCGTGGTGGGTGTGTATGTGTTTCTTCTGTAGCAATAGTTTCCCATTTCGCTTACCAAAGGTCGGTATGTCATTATAACACTAGTTGTATGAGAGACATACCATTTACTCGACAGAATATATATATATATATATATATATATATATATATATATATATATATATATATATATATATATATATATATATATATAAAACAATAAATCGGGAAAAGTGTAATTTTTTTACAATGGTATCTTCTAGCGGTACTGTGAAAGTCTATCGGCTTCCGGTAACTGTGACGTCATAATATTAGCTAAAAAGCATTCAAAATGTTTTTTTTTCCTTCTGATAAATTATTTATTTCATTGTAATTTATGATATATGACAATAGTCATAAGTAAAATTTTTTTTACAATCTGACCTTTTAGCAGCGCTGCGGAAGCCTATTGGCTTCCGAAAATTATGACCATATCACCTGAGAAGCATTGAAATTATTTTTTTCCTGAAAACTGTGTTTTTTCATTAAATTAAATAAAAAAATTGTAAACAAAAATTTCAGGACCGGTACAAGGTATGCCCCAAGTTCCGCCGCAGCAAATGTGTTAATGTGGGTTGTGCATTTATATGGTTGTAAATGGCATTCCAATAGTATATTCTAAAACATAAAAAATTATTATATCTAATTATTTATTGTTCATACAAAATTAGATTTTTTGCTAGCATAATAACCACTTTGATTTTCCCCAGAAGAAGCTTTTATTTAAAAAACGTTTTTTTTCTAAAGTAACTCATCACACACAGTTTTTGTGGGGTTTTTTATTTTAATTTTGTTATTGATTATGCTGAAACTAGTTTTTTTGGAAAATGCAAAAAAATTCACAACAAATTTTTAAAATAAAAGTTAATTGTCAACTAAAGTTAAATTCTGATGATAGCACAAATGCTCTAAATACAATTTTAAAATGGTAACTTTGTCACTTGCGTGTTATGCTTTGATTTGGAGTTTATCCTGGAATATAATTCCTAGTAAGAACATTTAACAATTTAAAATAAATTAGTGAAATATACAGTAGAAGAGTTACCTTTATAAATTTATTAAGAGTTAAACTACTATATTTACCTGCAATTGATTTTTTTTACCAACATATGTTACATGTATTATGTAACACATTCTATTTCTTTGTGTTAAATGTTAAATGCAAAGAAACCATGTTTATTTGTCA
Source organism: Prosapia bicincta (assembly GCA_036971475.1). NCBI lineage: Eukaryota > Metazoa > Arthropoda > Insecta > Hemiptera > Cercopidae > Prosapia > Prosapia bicincta. Next base: position 266,372,994 of record JBAIZL010000005.1, read on the forward strand.
TTAATTAAAATTAAATGTCGTTATTTAAACATCTCTATTTAAGAAATTGCCCTGTATGTTAAACAATACTTTGTAAGAATGAATAAAATTATAGTAATCTTAATAAACATTGTATACTCTTTAAAATAAATTTACCTTGTTTTAATCACAAAATAAACACTACTAATCCACATTTGTTTACACATAAAATAAATAAAACTAATAGCTGAGTGTATTTATTTTTTAAATTATGTTTTCTACCTTAAAATTTATTTGTCACTAATAACTTGACCAAAAGCTTATATTTCTCAGTAAGTAGTTAGTGGTTTCAAAGAACTAATGGAAAAATAAAAGTTTACTTTCCTCCACTATACTATTTCTACATAAGAAATATTGAAGCTGGAATAGTTGTTTTTTTTTAAAATTAGACTGGCCACATATCAAACTAACATAAAATAGATATCTACTGTTAAAGTACGTATGGACAACATAATCAAATGCATTGTAAATGAAAGAAATTAACAATGACTACAAAGTAACATGAATATAAATAATAAGAGTTTTAAAACTAATATAAGTATTGCAATTATTAGCCTACTAGTACTTTGGAATTCAACTTAAACTATAGAAACAAAAAGTTCATGACTTCTTGTATTTGAAATAATGGATTTAAGTACGTTTGGTATAGATTTAAACATACCCATTGCAAAATTTGGAATGCAATTCAAGAACCTCATGAGAAAACAAAATCTAAGTAGCTAAAAGAAATAAAAAAATAATTAAGACAGTTTTCCAGTAAAACGGGTTAATTAAACTATTCTGAAACTATTATTTTAAATTTGTTAAATATTTTGGAATTTAAAACGCATTAAACTAAATGGGTGTTATTAAAAATTCCATCTACATGTAAAGAAAAATATAGACTAATAGAGCTGACTAGACAGTTCCTATTCCTTTAGTGCAAACATATTTTTCTTTGAAAGACTAATACCTTGTGTTTTTATTAATTAATATATTTTTGTTTCTGTGAAGTTAAAAAACACTCAGAGTGGCATTTCTTACGTAGTCAGACCTTTTCTATCATTCAGTTATTAAAATAATACTCACATAGTTTTTAATTTAATTATTATCTGGTCAATTTATTTAATACAAGGCTTAACAGGCACACATGTTTTTACATCCATCAGTAAGTTTATGAATCTTTGCATGCTAATTGAGAATGAATACTAACGTACTTTTGATTATACATAGTTGGAGATTAGGTAACGAATATATACTCTGTCAACAGATTCTTTTCTTTATTTTAGACATTCACAAACTTCTCTATACAATTCCATAAATTACATAACTGTAATTGTTAGAAATTAAAATACTAATTTATGACTTTCAAGAAGAAATATTTCCAGATATATAACTGATAAATTTGGAGTTATGTAAATGGAAATCCATGAGTTAACGGATTGAATTCATTTTGTTAAATATGCATCGGAAATGTTAACTGAAGATATGTCAAAGATAATTTTATTTAAATATATTCATGGGAGTAGATGGCACAGAGGTTAATGATTTTCAAATGCTTTAGTCTAAACTAAGAACAATTTTAGATTCCTATTTGATTAGAAGTCAAATGACAGTTATCAATTTTGAAGGAAAACTTTAGGCTTTACAACCATATTAAGAAAATAGGTTTAATAGATTGTTATCTGACTAGATATTTTGCACATTTTGTCAAACTGGTCATTATGGTAGTAAAATCCAATATAAAAAACCAATATATAAACAGTTTGCACTCAGACATACATGCACACAGTGCAGGTTTTTACGTTATGAATTTATAAGAGTATTACTATGAAAAATACACACTTTAATTTTTTGAAAGGCTTTTTTCTTGATAAATTTCAAGTTTTATAAAATATATTTCAACATTTTTTATAAATAATCAGCTCAAATTAAATGTCATCATTTAAACAATTCAGATGTTGTTGGAAATTACAACAAAAAAATTCACTAAAAGAAAGAGAAACATTGAAACTCAAAATGATAATAATATAAAGAATATGCAACAACCATAATAATTTGGACTAATAGTTTTATTAGGTAAAAAATTTGCATGTATATGTTTCAAAATATACCAAATAAACACAGAAAAAATCAATTTATTACGAATAAACTTCAATCTCGTGTTACACCACACATGATTTTTCAAAAGTCAATGAATTAATGTTTTGTACATAAATATATTTACTGACAGCACCTTATAAATAAATATGAAATATAGATAAAATCATGATAATTACATTTTCTTAATCGTAACATTTTGGCTTTAAACCTGTTTGTTTAAATTCAAATATCAAATTTAACTACAGTACAACCTCACTATAACAGGGCTAAGGGTTGCCTTTTTAATGAGTCTTTATAAAGCAAAAGGTTTGCCTTAAAGTGGTTAAAATGCAAATAAAACAAAAACCTTTAAAAGTCTAACAAAAAGAATTTAACTGCTTAAACATGGGTAAGTTTCATTTCCAGTGATTAAAAATCAGTTAAGGCATTCATTGTGGCAAATAAGTGTAAAATTCGATGTTATTCCTAAGAATATTGTTTCTTACTCATAGTTAGGGAGTTTTCAATTTGATTTGGAGAAACAGAAATCATGTTTCAAGCCAGTGAACTTTTGGTTATGCCAGTGTGTATAACTTTACAAAACCTTTATAAACACCTGGGAAATTAATACTATTAATATTACTGATAGGTTTATACAAGTTATAGTTATTTTGCATAATATTTAGGGAAAATACTACTTGACATATGATATTAATGACTGTAGGCATCACTCATATCGGGGCAGTGTGGGCTCTGCAGTGCATGTCAAGTAAAGCTACTGCCTGCCGTTTTTTTAGCTAGCGGGTGTTGTAATCTATCTTCAAAACACAGTAAGTTATAAGCTACAAATGGTTTAATATGGTCAGTTATAATGAAGTTCTACTGTACTAAAACAAAATATATTTTTTAAAATATACTCCAGGAATCATTAAGTAATGGCACATTTAACAATGTACTATTATCCATTAAAATTTGAAATTTTTATCTTTGAAATTTTGGCTAGATTTAAATGTAAATTTTATAACTTGCTTTTAGATTCATATTAAATTATCCTAAGTAGACCCTTCCTAAGTGCTAACTATCAATTTTTATATTCATAAATTATCTCTCATTAATCTGCTTTTCAACTTAACACATTTTCATTGAAATATAAAACTAAACAGTTTCCTCGAATGATAGAAGTTCAATTATGTCAATTTTATTTTTATTGTTTAAAATGTATTATTCAAGTATATTGTGTTTTTACATTGAAAAAATGCTTTCATCTAAGTTTTAATCTAGTTAAATAATTCTTACACAGAGAGAATTAACACAAAACATTAGTTAAAGATGAGCAATTAAAAAAATTATTTAGCTTTATTCAATAAGACAAAATTATACATACAGATATCAGCTACTACGAAAAAGCACATTCAAAACATTTTTTATGATCTCTAATTAGCCTACAACAGAAAATATTTGCATTTAGTTTTTCCTTGGCTTGGCACTTTGAACTAAGCGAATCTCACTTTGTTCCACTCATTACACATTTTTTCAGTTCAATGTAAGATACTTAACTTTCTAAAGATAAATTACTGTCTTACATTATGGTTAAAAATTAAGGTCCCATTTATATACTAACAAAACTTAAATGAAATGACAAAAAATATTTCAGGTTTTTCAAGAGGCTATCCTAGTAAATAGTGTTAATTAATTTGTAAAATGCCTAGAACATTTCTTTTTTTTTTGCTTAGTATTTAAATTTACACAACTAACATTGGTTAAAACAAAACCTATATAACAGGTCAACAACACAGCCATAAATACACAATTATTCAATTATATATTGTTTGACTTTTCGAATTATGTTCACAATTTGATTTATGCTTTATATTATAGGTTCACTTATGACAATTTTGTATTACTAATTTAGAATTATATCAAGATCTAAAATTTAATTAAAATGGTTGGAAGTATTTATTAGTAACAATAGTTGAATATCAATAAAGGAATTTTAAAATTTGTATAGCAAATTAAAAATGTAGAGCTCACCAACTGTCAAATTTATCCTATTGACAATTTTTTTAAGAAACATAAAGTTGAAATTAGCTTATATTAATTAAGTCTATATATTATGGTTATGTGCATTTCAATAACAAGTCATTTGTGATTTTTTGATTATATAAAACAGCTATTTTTAGTATAATATTAAATATATTACCAAGAAAGGAAAGTTAGCCCAAAATTATAAAGCTGGTAATGGTTTAGATCAGGGGTCTGCAACTATTTTGTACTTGAGGGCCTCAAGTTTAATCTAGCATGGCTGTAAGGTCCGCATACATAAAATAATCATGAATTTTATTATATTTCCTAATTTTAGATCGGTAATGTAACTTATTTTAATACAGGTCAGAAGGTGACTCCAACTAATGGCTAATAATGGATTTTAAAGGTATTTTTTATAAAATAGGCTACTTATTTCCTGACAACAAATTTGACAATTTTCTAACTCAACTCAGACAAATTTCTTTATTGTATTGAAGTACTGAAATAATGAAATAAAACAAGTTCCTTTAAAAATTAAAGAAGTTCAACAAAAATAAAACAATTGCAGTAGGGGTGAACTTGCCTGCATGCATATCTTAGGCACTACTTTCCACTTATATTGCAACTGTAATTTATTATTAGGCGTTTATTGCTGTGGCTAGTGTAATGGCTCTAGCTACTGAGCAACCTGTTTGTATTCTAACCCGTAAGCGTAAGCTATCCAGATCGTTCAGAATTCGAAAAGCAACTTAGTGGAGAGGGGCGCTCCACGGGTCATGGGTTGCCGGCTCCTAGTTTAGATTAAAATCACTTATTGTTAAAATGGGCGTTTTGTAAGAGCTGCTTGAAATATAGATAATCCATGATAAACGTAATAATATTTTGTGACTGAGTATTATTAAGAACACTGTCATATTCCTACATGAGAATAATCAAAGATACCTTCACTTTTTTTTTTCTACACTATACTGTCATTAATTCTATTTTATTTATTTCCCACAAATTGTTTTCACAAAATTTAAATATAATATACTGATATTTTATATGAATTTCATGTTTTAGAAACATTCTTAAGAAATGTCTCCAAAAAAGCTCTAAATACTTTGATGTTTTTTAACCTTGTTTTGGAGTTTCATGTATGTCGTTGGCCTTCTTTGTCAAGGAATACAGACAATAAAAACTACCCACAATGTTTATAATTCATTTAAAATTAGTTAGTTATGAATAAATTTATTTTCAAATAATTGAAAGAGTGAGTAATTTTGAACTGCTTATAAGTTACTATATGATAATAACATAAACAAAAACTTTATTGTCAAAAGTGTTTTGTGGCTCATTGTTTTATTGTGAGACTAGTTATTTGTGATATATATTCTACATAATTAAATATTCTTGACATTATTGATTTATTACCTGTTTGTACATGATATGAAATCAAACAGTAATATATATTTTATATATTTCAAAATATGTAAACAAATTTTTCTAGTAATGAAATATTTTTAGCCATTACATTCAAGATTATTCAGAATATTTTAAACAAACAAAATGTATTTAATTATGAGTGTTTATTGTAATCTCTAATTTAATACATATATGTTTATACATAAAACACTCTAAAGACATATGATATTTTATAAATTGTAACGAATAAATTCAACTTGTATCTTGACCTTTTTACGAAACTTGTTGCTTCTTTGAAATGATAATTACATTTTAAAATTAATTGTAACTTTTTCTGTTACTATACCAGCTTTAAATATTTTTGGGAACATTTATTTTTATTTAAAAAGATTTGCTAAAGCTTAAGAATTATTGTTCTACACAAGTTAATGTTCCCACAAATATAAAAATTATTGTAATGGCAGTGAAATATTACTCATTTTGTTACAGTATATTTTTACTTAACAATTTGCTATTTCAATAATAAACTGTGGTAAATAAAAAGACCAAGATAACTAGAAAATTGTTATAAAGAAATCTATCCCTCTGGAATGTGTTGAGCATACACACTGTCTTCTTAACAATATATTTTTATGATTTCTTTTACAACGAAAAATAATTTCTTAAAATTGTGAACAACCATAAAATGAGCGAACACTAACAATTTTATCTACTTTGTGAATTTACTATTGTAAAAAGTTAGTGCCGAAAAAAATATGGAATTATAAACAGGGGCAACAATGAAAATAAACAGAAAAATGTTGAGGTGGCCGCAGATTCTGTTTCTTCAGAGATAATACTCCGATCTAGATTTGAAGCAAAAAACAAACAACCAAAATAACAAACAGAAACACACACTGGCAACATAATGACAGAGCTGGAAGAAGTATATTTATTAAAAGCAATTAAACAAATTTTCTGCTTGGGATTGTTCAGGTTTTCTTTCTTATTTTAAACTTATATTTAAATGAAAAGCAATATGACAAAAAACATTTAGAAAATTTATAGAGACAACTGACATTTTCTATGTTAAATTCAGTATTAGGTAAGGAACAAATACCTTAAAGACTATAAAAGATTTATACAATTTGATATAAATAGTAGTGGAGAATTTTTAAATCATACTATGGATTTTTCACCCACTTTCATTTTTTAATTAGCTGTATGTTGAATTTCTGTCAAAATGAAAATACCTAAATGCAATTTTTAGGTTAAAGATTTTTAGTATGTGTAGAATTACTAATTTGTGTCGTCTGGTGCATGAATTGCACAGAAGTGGAAGGCAGATAAAAGCAAGTGGGAATTGCTGCATCAGGAGGGGAAAAGCAGCACACTGTACTATTTAATACCTTACACATTGCACAAATATTAACTAGAGACTGATTCAGAGGATAATGCCTAGTCGATGTTTTCAGATGTTTTTAAAACCAGGCACCAATTCATGCACTAAAAATCCAAAACTCAAGATATAAACAAAATAAATGCAAATGAGGAATCACATTTTAATGCAATGCAGTACTTTATCATTGTGATAATACAAAGAATAATTATCTGGTGATAGGACAAGAGATTATATGATTTTGGTTCCTACATGTGAAACTGTAAATGAAGTTTATTATAAACAGGATTTTACTACTTTTCATTCAATCAAGGGCATAGAGACATGGAATTTCAAGTAGATCATGTTTGTAAAAAAATCTAATTCCATATTAAACATCCAATCTACCACTTGAACATTGGTCCATATGAATATTTCTTGTTTCCAAAAGTGTCTTCAATAAGACATAATCTGTCTGAAGGAGACTTAGAAATACTGTATTGAACAAGACATTTTATAAAGAGCGATATACTGTGTTCGTAGGTTAAGTTATTGTTTGTTAAAATTTATTTTTTAAAACTATAAATAAAGTAAATTGGGTTTTATTTTTTAAATAATGTCATCACTAACTGAACCAAGTGAAACAATCTTAGACCTTAATTCAAAGGAATTGATAATTCCTTGAATGTAATAGGGTCTATAACAAAATCAAATATTTTCAGAAGAGATAAGATGAATGTTTTCATGTTATATATTACTTAAACAAGAATCTTATTTGGTATTTATGCGAGTTAACTTTCAAAGATTGGCAGTATCTCCCTTGGTCAGTGATGTCCGATGATGGAGATACTGCCAATCTTTGAAAGTTAACTCGCATAAATACTAAGTAAGATTCTTGTTTAAGTACACCTAGTGAAAGTGATAAGTGAATACAAGAAATCAGTGTTGTAAAACCTAGAAAGAAAAAAAATATATATACAAAAATATCACAATATGTATTCTTGTGTAGTAATAAAGAACTAAGTCAAAATACAAATACAAGAATTATAATTGAATTTGCAAACTAAGAAAAAACTTAAAGATAGATATAAAGAGCATTTTAATGCATATAAAAAGCCAGAAATTTATAAATCAAATTTTTCTAGTCATTGTATTAATAATAATCACATATTTCCTAACATAGATAATATGATACTTGTAAAAGAAATTAACAAACGCCTGAGAATGAATATTTATGAAGCTTTAGAAATACATAAATATAATACTAATAATGATTTGATAAATGAACAAATACAAGTAGAATCTAAATTTGATAATATATTCAGTGTTTGTAATGTTAGGGCAGCAAAATAAAAATTTTTAACAACATTGTAATTGATTTGGCATAGCTATTTATTTGATCTAATTTGCACATATGTTAATTTTAATTGTATAATATTCTTGATGATGTTGGTACTGTTAGCCAACGAAAAGCTTTGAATTGTAAATTCAATTATAATTCTTGTATTTGTATTTTGACTTAGTTCTTTATATATATATATATATATATATATATATATATATATTCTTGATATTTTATGTTATCCATTGTTTTTCCGTTGCACTGACTTTATGAAGTTAATATATTACTATTGTAAGTAATTTTATCCACCATTAAGTGCAATAATTTTACCTTGAGTAATGAGGCACCTTTCGGCCACTTGACCATTGTCGAATCACATAGTAATATATTAACTTCATATATATATATATATATATATATATATATATATATATATATATATATATATATATATATATAAGCTTCAGCAAAATTGTAAATGTTGAATAAAATACATCTTGATTATACATCTTGAATAACTTTTTGAAGTTATTAAATATATATATATATATATATATATATAAAGAACAAAAGTCAAAATACAAATACAAGAATTATATTTGAATTTACAATTCAAAGCTTTTCGTTGGCTAACAGTACCAACACCATCAGGAATATTAAACAATTGTTTAATATTCCTGATGATGTTGGTACTGTTAGCCAACGAAAAGCTTTGAATTGTAAATTCAAATATAATTCTTGTATTTGTATTTTGACTTTTGTTCTTTATTAATACACAAGAAAACATATTGCGATATTTATATATATATATATATATATATATATATATATATATTTAGGTTAGTTTTGGTTGGTAAATATATATATATATATATATATATATATATATATATATATATATATATATATATATATATATATATATATATATATATATATATATATATATATAGGAATTTTTTGGACTTGATAGGAGACTGACAGACTTACCCAAAAGGCAATAGTCCAAAACTGCAATCTCTTGGAAATAAGCACATATAAAAACACATATAAAACACTTAATACACTTTTATTTGAAATATTTCGATCAACATGATCTTCTTCAGTCAAGAAAGCAAAACAAAACTGCTTTTGTTTTGCTTTCTTGACTGAAGAAGATCATGTTGATCGAAATATTTCAAATAAAAGTGTATTAAGTGTTTTATATGTGTTTTTATATGTGCTTATTTCCAAGAGATTGCAGTTTTGGACTATTGCCTTTTGGGTAAGTCTGTCAGTCTCCTATCAAGTCCAAAAAATTCCTAAATAAGCTTTAAGCTCTACTAGAACTAACCTATATATATATATATATATATATATATATATATATATATATATATATATAGGGATTTTTTGGAAATAAATATTTATTCTGTAAATTTATGTTTTACATTTATTAATAAGTCAATACTCTAATGTTTTAACATTTGTCTTGGGCCGCATAAAACCAAGTCACAGGCAGCTAGTTGGCCATCCCTGAACTATACAATCACAAGCAATAGAGAAATAACAAAACTGTTCTTCTAACATTAATCAAATTAAAACCTATGCTGAAAATACAACAGCCTTTAATAAGAGGACCGCTATCCCAAAAGTTGTCAAGACTAGAAATATTAATAAAGGTAAGAAAAACCTCATTTCAGTCATTAATGATGCAAATACAGGATCTGATAACATTGGTTATAATAACAAGATTATTTATTATACACCTATTTACAATACTAAAGACAAGGAAAGTGTCTTGACTTTTAGCAAAATTTATCGAAACGTATGAAAGTATTACTGACTTAATGTGGGTGCCAGATATAATTTGTTACAGAAGAAAAGATTATATTCAAAGAATTATAACACAAGCTATTAATGAAATTATAGGTTTTTTTAAAAATTTACATTATCCTTCATACCAATAACTACCAGATGTAAGCAAGCTTAGTCTTCGAATATTTCGACCTACTTTAACTAATAAATTAGTCAAAATATTTTAAACTCTGAATTGAGCAGTTGATGTATGTACATTATTATTTTTACATTTCATTTTTTATATCGCATTATTTTTAACTGTAAAAAATATTTTTTTGTCTAAATTAATACAAAGTAAAACTTACTTTCCAAAGTGGAGTTCCTTTAAGTAAGCATGATTGAACTTTGCAGATTATAAGTTCAAAGACTGACAAGTGGGAAAATATAAATTTTTAGCAAAACATGTTTAATTATTTGATACAGTAATAATATTCACTTTAAATAAAGTACAGTAGACCCTCGTAATTCGCAGTTTTGCTTATTTGCTGTTAGCAAAATTACAGGATATCTTGCTAATATGTATTGTATTTCAAACAAAAGACAAGAGAGACAGTATAGTTGCTCTGCATGTTTATTATAATGTGTTCTCATCTTATCAATTTTGTACAGTACTGTAGTTATCACGAAGAAATCTAATTATTCTCCAAATATTTCTTATACTGTATACTACTAGTCTTACTACTCAAAATATAGGGATTCCTTACATATAACAAGTGGCGTTATCGTCACTGACAAACATAGATGAGGTAATCTGGCGCCTGCATTCAACTCCATATATAACTTTAGCATCACTTCTGTTTACTTACTGCTAATTTAATAGTTTTCGAAATCCAAACATCAATAATAGTTTTTTGTTTTTCCCGCCAGTTACCAAGCTGGCGTCACATTCGCTTGTCATGTCTGCTAGTTTTGTAAACGTCGCTTCTACTAGTGGAATTTTTTAGTGAATTTGTTTTGTCTGGTTTTACCTTTACCCTTAAATTGGTTATACGAGCCATAATGTCATCAAACTTTGATAGGACCAAGAAAAGACAAAAAAAGTAATGCGTTGATTAAGGAAATTGACCTTTTAGATAAATTGAAATGTGGCGAGAGCATAGCATCTGCCGCAAAGCATTTTAGTGGTAACGAGTTAACAATATTTTACATAAAGAAAATGAATAAAATATAAGAAGGGGTGTAAAAGGGGTGGGACTTATCAATCAGCAAAAATTACCTGTTTGTCATGATATATAAACATCAAAAAATGGAAAAAAGGTGTGAGTGTGTGTATAAAAGATCAATCACAAAAAAAGATGCCACCAAATTCATTTTATATTCGTGAAAGCATTTTATTGCCTTTAATATGCCTTAGAATAAATGGTAAAAGTAGAAAGAGCCGTATTGTTTGATACTAGTTAAAACCAGATTACTAAATTATATTAAACTTTAAATGAGGGATATTTAAAATTTTCTCACAATTATTTACTACTAAATAAATTATACTACACAAAATTTTGGGCATTACTCCTTGGTAAAAACACTTTTTAACCTTTGATCAACAACATGTGCCTGCATTGATATGGTCTTTGGGAGCAACATATTTTTGAAAATTTCTACACTAATTCTTTTTTCTATTTTTTTAAAAATTTTCATTTCATTTTTTAAAATTATAGTAATATTTATTTGTTAATATTTTTTTTATTCACTCTTTCCTCATGTCAACCAAACTTTACTTTACATTTACTAAAAATTTCTTTGCTAAAAATTATTTATCTTTTTTTTGTAAAATACTTATTTATTGTAAAATACCGCACAAACTTCAAAAAGATCTATAAACACGTGAGAAAAACCATAGACTTTTTACACAAAAGAACTTCCTTATTATTAAATCTGATATTCATTGTAAAATACCACACATAACTTCTAAATGATCTGTAAATACGTAGGAAACTCCGTAGATTTTGGACACAAAAGAATGGTGACTATGTGCTTTATGTTGTATTTATTGTCCAGATAGTTGCAAATATGTAACCTAGAATACAGCATAATACAGGAAAACAAATGTACGGCAATGCTAATCTGAGAGAAATGGTAGAACATACATGTACGGGAATGCTCTTACTGGCTGTAGCGCGATCTCCACATACAGGTACGTGAATGTAATCAAAGAGGTTGAATAACTGTTAGGGAATCTATATTAAATGTACTATATTTATCTAATTGTGTATTATTTTATTAAAAATATTATTTTTAAACATTAGAACAATTTTACTAAATAATGTAATTACAATAATACTTTTAACAGAAAGTCGTCTGTATAAATGATCCAATTCAGTAATGTTATATTAAAAATAATGTAATTTGTGCCCAGTCCATGAATTGTTCAGTGTCTCAATTGTATCTAAACACTAAAGCTGTAGTTGAAAATATGTGTTGTGTGCATAGACAGTATTAAAGGCGCTTAAGAAAGAAAACTTGCTATCCCAAGCAGACACTTTGTGCATTTTAGACTAAAGCTTAGCACAAGTACAAACACAGCTGATGGAAATAACAAAATAACTTATTTACTAGATACAGTGACACACTATAGGAAATAGGAATATTGAAAAAAAACCTTTCTTGTTAAATTAAAATAGGGTGAAAACAATATATTTATTATTCAGGAATGTTTGGATATAACTCTAATCCTAAATTATTATTTCTTTTAAAATTATTATTTCTTTTAAATTTAATCTATCATACCTATTTCAAACTCCAGCTGATTTGTTTCGAAAAAACTTCAATTTTAGCACAGCATACTTTTATTTGTGCTAAAGAACACGCATTTGAAAATAGAAGTTTTTAAAACACAACATTAGATTCAACTTCAGAAAATAACATATATAATATGAAAAATAAAGTGAGAACAAATTTTTAACTAAACTGGTTTCTTTTTGTGTTGTTTTTTAAGAATTCAACAGATTCATGAGCTACCGGAACTTATAATGTAAGTAAATTTATGACAAATTTAGAGACACTAAATGTGTTTTTTAATATATATATATATATATTCTTGAAATTTAATATTATCCATTGTTTTTCCGTTGCACTGACTTTATGAAGTTAATATATTACTAATTTTAGTAATACACTCAAAATTAGTAATATATTAACTTCATATATATATATATATATATATATATATATATATATATATATATATATATAAATTTCATACTGTTATAGTTTGTTGAGATGTCATCGTTTTTTTGATGTGAACAATTTCTAAGTTATGTTTGATGTTCACGTAAGTATGGGCTTTTAACAAAGTGGTTAGTAAAAGATAAAACAGCAACATATTCAATACAATTGGTTTTTCAAATCGCAACACGTGTCCAATGTAGAATTTGTTACAGTCTATACAATTGAGTTTCTATATTATAACCTGGTGCTCGAAGTTTTTTTAATGTTCTATTTATGTTGAGTTGTTGCCATTTGTTGTTAGTTTTAAATACCATCCTGTATTTTTTTCAACCTGTGAGTTACTTCAATTCAGGATTTGTTCATGGATTAGAATGTGATATTATTCTTTTTTCTCTTGATGTGTTTTTCTTTTGTATTTTGTGGTAAAGTTTATCAATTATTGAATTACTATAACTAGTAAATCTAGATCTACATCTATCACATAAAAATAGATACAGTAGTGCAATAATTAATAAAATGTAGCACGAAAAAACAAACAAATACATCACAAAGGAAAACAGAAAATTATGACTCTCACAAAAAGTAAAACAAAAACAGCACAAAATAAAATTTAAAACTAAAAAGGAACTAAAACCCAACATTAATAACAAATATGATCTCCAAGCACCAGGTATACACTAACTTAACTATATAGACTGAAACAGATTCTAATTTGGGTAAATTTGTAGTAGTTTTCAACTAAGTTTTTAAAAATAAACTACTGAATAAACATAACAATGACTGATCTTTTGTTAGACCTCACAGAAGCTAGTTACATTTACATGAATATCAACCATAACCTAGAAATTCTCCATACCATATAAAAAAAACCCCATACATTTCAAAACCATAGAATAATATGAAATTTACAAAATATACCTAAAAAAAAGTTAAATATACTTAATGAACAAACCCAATACAAATCATGCGATTATGCTTTCCAGTTGCTAACCTAGATATAGATAAAGATTTCTTTATAGACAACTAAAATGTTTAGTTTCAGAAAGTTTTTAAAAGATTTTGCTAGAATTAAAGGTCTGACAAACCATTATTTATCAAGTTAAAACATAAGTTTCATTGACCATCATGAACAGTAAAACCCTACAGTTATTTTATTTGTTCATACTTTTTGCACTATTCAGAGTTTAAAGTACAATTAAAATCTGTTCCTTAAAAATAAACAGAGATGTGGGAATATTCAACTACTTTTAGTTGATGAAAAACTATTGTTGGTCTACTAACATTGAAATAAAATGTAAAAGAGTAAAAAATATTGTGTAAAGTAAAATAGAAAGTTTTTAAATACTTTTCTTTCATAAATATGAAATTAAAGCTAGATATATGTATTGAGATTTATTAAGAATAGCATTAACATAATAATATAACAACTTATATAATACTTTCTTATTCACCCGAGCTCATTTTATGAGACTAAATTGTAAGATCATCTGAAATACCAGATGATACTTTTTATAGACAAAGGGGGAGTTTATTATAATTTAAAACTGATAACTAGCAATAAATCTATTTTAAATGAATTAATTACAAAATAACAATTGAAAAAAATTAATGGCACTGGAAACTTCACCTGGTATTAAACGGTTATTGCTTATGGTAAGCTTGAACCTTATTTATCACTAATATGAGTAATTGTGATAGCTCTTGAAATTTACTTCTTCGTAATGAAGAAAACTTAGGACATTTTTAAAATGTTATGTTCTAATAATATATTTCAATTTTTGATATTTTAATATTAATTTTTAATGAAAATTTC
Source organism: Prosapia bicincta (assembly GCA_036971475.1). Classification (NCBI taxonomy): domain Eukaryota; kingdom Metazoa; phylum Arthropoda; class Insecta; order Hemiptera; family Cercopidae; genus Prosapia; species Prosapia bicincta. The sequence goes on from JBAIZL010000005.1 coordinate 266,388,018, forward strand.
ATTTTATATTATAATCTTAATCAAATCTTAATGTTGAAAAACCAACAATAACAAATTAGTATAAGATAATTTTACACTTCAAAGTTCTAGAAAATAATATTTTTAGGTTTATCCATTAACATCTTAGGAATAAGATATGAACTGAATTCAGAATAACATTAGCAACTTTTTGAAAACTAAGAACTGTAAATTTATTTTCTAATAAAAAAGAGTATTATATTGAACTATACTGAACAAACCATATTTGATTTGGTAAATTATAATGTTGTCATACCTTGTACCCATTTATAGACTATTAAATATCACAAAATAATTTAAAAGTAAATCTTTAATTATGATCATCAAGTTATTTTACTGCTTAATAAAAGCAGATCTGAAAATTTTCACAACTGCGTATATACCTGTGAACTACATGTAACTACACTTCCTACAAAAAAAGCCATTATAAATTAGGTTTATTAATTAAATCTATCACAAACAGTTTTATAATACTAACTACCATTTGAAATGGGTGCCAAGATGAGTGAAGATTAAGGACATAGTGTATCACAGCATTTAACATTATTATTTTAGTAAACTGTGTATAAAAATCATAATCATAAGGGGAAAACAGTAACAAACAACATTAGTACTATGTAACAAAACAGTACTTGTTCTGAGTAAAATTATTGGAGTACAATTACCGTTAACTTACAAATGATTACTTTAAAGCCTTGAAAATACTGCAAACTAAATAAATCAGTTTACTTAAATAAAAAAATAATAAAACCAACTAAGCCATGCTGTATATAATAGTACACTTACCCCTTGCAGTCTTCATTTTTGCTTCACCTGGGTAGCTATACCCAATTACATTATGTGCTCTTATTTCAATGCTGTAGTATGTATCAGGGCGTAAATTTATTAATTTCCTTGTGCTCAAGTCCACAGCTTTGTGTTCAATAGTGTCACAAGTATCTTCCAATACAGCCCATTCATCATTTTCTTTTCTTACCTAAAAACAGGAATAATAAGTAAGGATAATTAAATAACCATGTTTTATATATATATATATGTGTTTTATATATAACCATGTTTCTATTTCAAGACTACAGAGTGGACTCTTACCAAGTTAAGTCTGTCAGTCTCCTAGTCCAACAAATCTATATATATAGATTATGTAGTACATCAAAGAAGCAAATAAGCAACTGTCAGACATCACAACATACAAAATACTTACAGATAACCCTACTACAGAATTCAACAATTTACTCTCGGACCTACTCAAATATACAGCTCCTGAACAAAATATTTCGGAAACATCTCTGAAATTATTATATAATGAAAACCCCTCTACTCCTCAATTCTATATATTACCAAAGATCCACAAAACATAATCCCTCCACCTGGTAGACCAATAATTGCTGGCTGCAATTCAGTAACGGAAAGAATTTCAGCTTTCCTCGACTCACACCTTCAACCCTTAGTAAAGAACCTTCCATCACATACCCAGGACACCAATCATTTTACAGATCGACTCTCACAAATATCTGTACCTCTACCCCCGGTAACTATTTTGGTCACCATATATGTCACCTCTCTCTATACCAACATCCCTCATGCACACGGCCTATCTGCAATAGAGAGTTTTCTAAACAAACGCCCATGCAAGCCTTCTCCCACTACACCTTTTCTTGTGAACCTGACCAGGTTCATCCTCGAGAAGAACTTTCAGTTTGAGGGAAGGAACTACCTTCAAATAAAGGGAACAGCAATGGGCACCAGAATGGCACCATCATACGCAAATCTGTACATGGGACTGTTGGAAGAAAGTTTTCTAAAGACACAAACACACCAGCCATTATGTTGGTATAGATATATAGATGACATCTTTCTAATTTGGACACAGGGTGCTTCAACACTTGAGGCATTTTTAGACAGCCTGACACAATTCTCCACACTTCAATTTACCTGGGAGAAATCTACATCAGCCATCACCTTTTTGGATGTAGAGGTAACACTCCGGAATGGAAATATCAACACAGGAATTCACATCAAACCGACAAACCACCTACAATATCTCCATTTCGACAGCAACCACCCAATAAACATAAAACGATCCATTCCTTACAGTCAAGCAATCAGGGGTAAGAGAATCTGTTCGAATGATAGGGAATTGGAAGATTTTAATAGAAAGATATCAACAGCCTTCCAGAGAAGAGGATACCCAAAAAACCTCATTGAAAACCAAATTCATTCAGCACAATCCTCGGTTCACCATAAACCACAAACAGAACAAAATAAACTGTCTTTAATAACAGACTACCATCCTGGTCTACATAAACTCAACAAGATATTGAGAGGTGGCTTCAAAATTCTTCAAGCTTCCGTCCACACCAAAAATCTTTTCACCGATCCACCGCAAATTTGGTACAAGCAACCTCCCAACTTGAAAAACATCCTAGTACATCCTAAACTACCAGACCCTGATGCAGAGAAACCACACAAACTTCCTCATGGCTCCTTCCCATGTAATAGACCTAGATGCAAGACGTGTCCAATACACCCCTCAGCAAATAGTTTCAACAGCCAAACAACAAAAATGGTCTTCAAAATACAGGGTCATCATAATTGTACATCGAAAAATGTCATATACCAGCTACAATGTAAACTTTGCTCAGCACAGTACATAAACCTGACCACGGATGGTCTGAATATCAGAATGAATGGCCACAGACATGATGTTAAAATTATGAATATGGATAGACCAACAGCTCAACATGCTGCGAGTTAGAACATCACAACTTTTGATGACTGCTATACCACAAAAATAATTAAATCACTCCCCCTGATTGCAATCCCTCAGAACTGAGAAGGTGGGAACTATCATACCAGTGGTATACCAAGTCCAGAGAATCCCCTAACCTCAACATCAGATAAATCCATTCATTTTTTTTTAATTTTTTTTTTTCCAAATAGCCTTATTTCTTTTCCCCTGACAGACTTATATAAACTATAATCACTCATATGTTCATGGAAACAATATATATATCTTTAATCTGTGCAACTGTGACATCTGATTTCTACTCTACACAATCTATGATTACAATTATTTTATTTAATTCTCTCATATTTCTTTTTGTGTTTTCTCTTCGATTGACAAAGACCACTGTGTGGTTGAAATATATTATTGTTTAAGTGCTTTTATGTGTTTCTATTTCAAGACTACAGAGTGGACTCTTACCAAGGTAAGTCTGTCAGTCTCCTAGTCCAAAAAATCTAAATAATCTTTACCAACCAAAACTAACCTATAAATATAAATATATAAATATATATATATATATATATATATATATATATATATATATATATATATATATATAGGAATTTTTTTTGGACTTGATAGGAGACTGACAGACTTACCTAAAGGCAATAGTCCAAAACTGCAATCTCTTGGAAATAAGCACATATAAAACACTTAATACACTTTTATTTGAAATACTTCGATCAACATGATCTTCTTCAGTCAAGAAAGAGAAAACAAAACCTCTTTCTGTTTTGTTTTCTCTTTCTTGACTGAAGAAGATCATGTTGATCGAAATATTTCAAATAAAAGTGTATTAAGTGTTTTATATGTGCTTATTTCCAAGAGATTGCAGTTTTGGACTATTGCCTTTAGGTAAGTCTGTCAGTCTCCTATCAAGTCCAAAAAAATTCCTAAATAAGCTTTAAGCTCTACTAGAACTAACCTAAATATATATATATATATATATATATATATCGTGATATTTCACGTTGCCCATTATTTTCCGTTGCACTGACTTTACGAAGTTATTATTTTATGTAATCAATTTTGTCCACCACTAAGTGCAATAATTTTACCTTATGTGATGAGGCACCTTTCGGTCACTTGACCATTGTCGAATCACTGAATTAATTTTCTCTATTTTTCTGGTGTGGTCGTTCAGTCTGTGATGTTGGTATTTTTTGACGTCATACATGTTTCTTCTTGAGCCGTGTGAATAATGATTTTGAATAGTACGTTGTCTGCATATGTTCTCTGTAGCTTCATTAAATTGTTGTGTATGTTTTTACAGATGTGGTATTTTTCTAGTGAGTTTAGTTATATTGTTATTATTTATTTCAAGTATGGTTAGGTTATTTTCGTAATTTATTATTTCATGTTTATGTGATATTAGGTGCTGCTACATCTGATGTTTTTGTATTTTTATTTTTGAAAGCTCTGTAATGTTCTTCAAATCTTATTTTAAATCTTATCTGGTTGTTTTTTCCTATGTAAAATACGTTGCAGTAGTTACATGTAAATTTGTAGATTCCAGATAGGTTATGTTTTTCTGTATTTGTTTTGTGGTTTGTGTTTGCGGTCTACAGGTAAGTTTGGTTCTGGAGGAAAACAACGGTCAAGAGGAAAAGTTTGCGTACGTTGTGTAGGTAGACCGTCGCAACACACTCACTCACACACACACACACACGTACATACCCACACATACAATGTGTGAAACCATTATTAAGTGTACATAACAGAAAAATATTTAACTCAAAGAAAAATTCTCTGTAAGGTGTAAAAGGTTGGTAGTATAAACACTGTATTTTAAAATATTTCTCCTGTCGATGATTTAAAAAAAATTGTAATAGTTAATTGGAATTGATAATTTTAATATTAAAAGAGTGAAAGGTCAAGTATTACTTAATGTAAATTAAATAATCCATAAATAGTTCTAATTATATTTACTTACAGCACAGTACTTTATCTGGTATTTATCGATAGGTTCACCATTATGACTAGGTATTGACCACCGTAGTTCATAAGAATTTGAATAAGGGGAAGAAATATAGCCATTTCTCTTCAAACTTTCATCTAAAATAGTTGGTTCTGCTGGAAAAGTTTTTTTAGGCATGGTTTTTTCTAGATTACATGCCCAAGGGCTAATTCCAACTTCATTAATAGCTGCAAATCTGAATACGTAAGTTTTCTGTGGTTCAAGGTTTTCTAGTATGTATGGTGAATCTGTAACAGGGAGTTAAGTTATTTTTAAAACACAAGACGTCTGGCATTAAGAAAAAGTAACAGGTTGTTTTGTATCATAATTTAAGAAATAAAGAGAATCATGAAAAAGAATTTTAAAAAAATATATATATATCGTAAATAATGTGAGGGTACAGAAGCAAATAATTACAAAATCAATTTGGAACACAAAATATTTACCGCTAGGCCATGTTTTGTTTTTAGCATCATGCCACATCTGTCTCTCTTCTTTATACTGAACTTGGAACGCTTTGATTGGTCGTCCACCAGGATTGCTTGGTCCAATGAATGAGAAAGTAATTGTTGTTGCTAAAATACAGATATTCAATCAGTTATTAATCTCCTGTTGTAAATATATAAACAATTCCTTACATAAGGAAAAAACAATTGAAAATTTTGCAATTTATCTGATAGTACATCAATTACATACAATTCTACATATAGATTTTAGACTAAACCAAAATGTCACTAGATTACACTTTAAAATACAACCAAACTTGTTTACAACTATCAACAAAATAAATTTTTTCATTGTATGTATTTAATTTGTTTAGTATTATGTGTTTGTTGTGAATGGTAGGTTGGTATAATACAAGTATATCATCTACATATCTTATATATATATATATATATATATATATATATATATATATATATATATATATATATATATATATATATATATATATAGATTTTTTGGACTAGGAGACTGACAGACTTACCTTGGTAAGAGTCCACTCTGTAGTCTTGAAATAGAAACACATAAAAGCACATAAACAATGATATATTTCAACCACACAGTGGTCTTTGTCAATCGAAGAGAAAACACAAAAAGAAATATGAGAATGAAATAAAATAATTGTAATCACAGATTGTGTAGAGTAGAAATCAGATGTCACAGATGCACAGATTAAAGATATATATATTGTTTCCATGAACATATGAGTGATTATCATTGAATATCATTGTTTATGTGCTTTTATGTGTTTCTATTTCAAGACTACAGAGTGGACTATAATTTTTTGGACTAGGAGACTGACAGACTTACCTTGGTAAGAGTCCACTCTGTAGTCTTGAAATAGAAACACATAAAAGCACTTAAACAATGATATATTTCAACCACACAGTGGTCTTTGTCAATCGAAGAGAAAACACAAAAAGAAATATGAGAGAATGAAATAAAATAATTGTAATCAAACGGTGATTTTTTTTCCCCCCATTCTCTCACTGGTCATTCTGGTCACTTGACCATTGTCGAATCACTGATTATTTTTTCTTAATTTTTCTGGTGTGGATGTTCGGTCCGTTGTGTTGGTAATTGTTGCCGTCATATACGTTTCCTCTTGAGTCTTGTGTATTATGTTTTTGAGTAGTATGTCTTCTGTATATGTAGATTCATTAAATTGTTGTGTATATTTTTATAAATGTGGTATTTTTCTAGTGAGTTTAGTTCTATTGGTTTATTATTTATTTCAAGTATGGTTAGGTTATTTTCATAATTTGTTATTTCTTGTTTATGTGATATTAGATGTGCTGCAACATTTGATACTTTTGAATTTTTGTTTTTGAATGCTCTATAATGTTCTTCAAATCTTATTTTAAATGATCTGGTTGTTTTCTCTATGTAAAATGTGTTACAGTTGTTACATGTTACAAATAACAGGAAGTTTGTGTGGTTTCTCTGCATCAGGGTCTGGTAGTTTAGGATGTACTAAGATGTTTTTCAAGTTGGGAGGTTGCTTGTACCAAATTTGAGGTGGATCGGTGAAAAGATATTTGGTGTGGACGGAAGCTTGAAGAATTTTGAAGCCATCTCGCAATATCTTGTTGAGTTTATGTAGACCAGGATGGTAGTCTGTTATTAAAGACAGTTTAATCGCAAACCGGAGTCATCCTTCTTGTCGGGAGGCCTATATCCTACAGTTCTTCTGTTAAATACCTTGGAGTCATCCTAGATAAACGTCTGTCCTTTTTCTCTCAAGCTTCCTCAGCCCTAACCAAGGGTAGAGCTATCCGTGCCAAGTTCTACCCTCTCCTATGCCGCAAAGTACCATCCCTCTCAAAATCAAACACCACATGTACCAAATGCTCCTTCATCCCGTCCTCACCTATGCAGCTCCTGTCTGTTGGCCTCTTTGCTCCAACACGTCTCAGAAATTTCTTGAGTCCTTCCAATCCTCTTATCTCACTCTCCTTGGTTCCTGTCAAATGTCACCATCCGAAACTTCCTTCGCTCCCCATCGCTTGCTGTTTTTGTTAGATCCCTCTCAGCGAAGCTCTTCGGAGTGCCAAAAGCTCGTATTACCCACACCTTATGAATCTCCTATTTTCCGTCCTCATCCCAAAGTCCTTCTCGATCCTCCATAACACCTCTGCAACTCGCACTTCCTCTCCCAGCTGTCTACCTCTCGCCTCCTAGAATAGGCTACTAGTTTTCAAGTTTTAGTCTTAATATGTTTAAATTGTAAAAAGTGTTTAACTCCTGTTTGTTAATTCCTATTAATCTTATCATGTATCTTCATCATGTAAAATGCTAGTTAAGTTAAGTTAGTTTAAGATCATCCATCACAACTTTGTTATTCCATTCTAGCTTTTAAGTTATATAACACATTTTTACACTATCGTATGTCCCACAAACACCTTTACTACATACATGAATTGACACACACAAAAATAGTCACCAAAATTTAAAAAAAAAACAAAAAAGTCAGTCGGCCCGTCCAAATGTTTAAAATAAACGTAGTCCTCCAGAATAAAATCCTTAGTACTGCCCCACCCAAAAAAATCCTACCTTGCAGATACCTTTTCTACATCCAGCCCCTACCAAAAGCTTTGTTCCCATATTCCTACCCGCAGCCATTGTCGGTGAAAGACGCTGTATAATCTCGGGGGCCACCAAACCTCCTCCTTCTCTGACAGACTGACTGACACTTCAAGCTTTTAATCTTTCAGATTGCAAATTAAATAAATACATAAAGATTAAAATGTCTTTTTTCTGTTTGGTAGATTTTTGTATAAATGTAAAATTTATAGATGTTTTTACCCTTTATACTTTTATAAGTATTGATAATGATAATGATAAATACAAAACATTATAATTAAAGTTAAAGTAATCTTGATATTATAAGGACATTAGGGAAATAAAATAATATATTTACCAGTTACTACATCCATTTTCGCTTGTAAGATTTCAGATGGTGGGTGTGCTTCCTGTAACTGTATGTTATGTTCTGCTCTGCCATGAATATTTGAAGCAACACAAGTATATACACCATAAAACTTTTGATCTGTTGGTACAACCTAAAAAAAATTATTAATGTTTAAATAAACCAACAATTTTACAAATTGTACAATTATAACAAAAGTTGTAACAGAATAAATAAAACTCTTGAATTTTGTTATGTGTTGTGTTTGGTGAAACTTAATTAATCACTTTTACATTAGTTTACAACTATCCGAACTTTAATTTGTTTTGTAAATTTGTAAATACTTACTGAGACAGAACATTTTTGATCGCTCCGTAGCGATCTTTATCAGTGTCTAAATTTTCCGCTTGGAGTTGTTGTTAGATTAGGGGGTGCAATCCTCAACTATGTAACTAACTATCCATTGTTGTAGAGTAGAAAGCGTTCTACATTAAACAACTAGTGAAATACCTAATGACACCATAACAGAGGTTATACCATACAACAGAGGTTGCGCTTTAACCATATGGTAGAGTTAATCCCTGTTTACAGCAGAAAGAAAATCACAGTCACATAACATGTCTGCAGAAACACCAAGGACTAAATGTACAAAATCATGTATCCCCTATGTGGTACGCCAACAACTTCTGTCCCCAATTCACTACTAACAAATTTTAAAATTTTTGTGATTTATATCTTCAACCTTTGACTAACAAAATCTTCAACTATATGCTCAAGAAAAAAATCACTTTTGATATCTGAAATACAATGACGATTTTATTGATTGTAAGTCCTAATAATGTTTATTCCTTCTTAACAAATTATTGTCACAATAATACTGCATGTAAATAATATTGTCCAAGATGGTTAGGTAGGTTTACTCCCAAAAATATTCTTGTAAAGCACTAAGAAAAATGAAAAAGCAACAAGGCTTAGAAAAAAAAAAAATACCAAAGGGCTGTGATAGAAGACAGGAGAGTGCAGAGTCAATTTAATTAATGTATGACTGTTTTGCTTCGTCTTCTTAATTAACCCTTTGATTAGCATCACGTACCAGTACATGAGATCGTGCAACGACTAGGAGCATATGAATCTTCTTTATTTATCTCCGATTAGCATTGGCGTATGTTTACAATTATGTTTTCTGTGTATTGTACTGCACTCTAGGTTCAATATTTGATATTATCTGGACAATAAATTCTACATAGAGTACATAGTCACCATCGTTTTGTGTGCAAAGTCTATGGTTTGTCTCACATGTTTATAGGTCATTGCACGATTTTGATACAAATAAATCAGGCATTTTGAACAAATCTGTATTTCCATCAGAACCTATAGAAATAAATTTTTTCAAAATTTTTTTATAGATATTTGGTCAACAAAATTGTTTTGGAAACTAAAGAATATTACGATTTTGTGTGTGACTATACTACCCTGTCTGACCATAGAAAACTGAAAATGTGGATTGTTAGTATGTTAACAAAATTTACTTACTTCTTACTACGAGCTTCCAAGGTTGGCCTCGATGGCTCGATGTCTCCTATACACACACTCTGCCAATGGCCAGAAACAACTTTCTTTCAAGATTCTGTCCAGGGTACATTCCCGTCCTAGTTGCTTTATCAAGGGACTCCTTGTTGCTGCTGTTACAGGACACTTCAAAAGTATGTGCTCTAATGTTTCCTCTTCTTGCTTGCACACTCCACAGATAGAGTCGTTAGTAATATGAAACCTTTTCAAATATGTATTGGTGACAATGTGTCCCATTCGAGCTCGTGCCGCAAAAGATGCCACTGAACGTGATAATGACTTGAAGATCTTTGGATCATTAGGTTGTTTTTGTAATGAATAATATTCGCGCCCAGTATTGCATTCTCTCCATTTCTTTCTCCAACAGATGTGAGATTCTTTATCAACTGCCTCTTTGCAATTAGTTAAGGAGTAACAACTTTCAGGAGATGGAAACAAGTTGCAAGACGCCTTGGCAGATCTGTCAGCTTCCTCATTCCCAGGAACACCACAATGACTGGGGATCCATTGAAATACAATATTTTTCTGTTCTAAGTTTTTTAACAATTTAGTTATTTCAGATGTTCGAAAATGGTAGTCTGTAGTGTGCTGTACTTGAAGGGCTTGAAGGGCAGACCTGGAATCGGTGAGAATGCAGATGTTCTGTGCATCCATAGTATTGCTAAAAACCAAAGCAGCATTTAAGGCCATCAATTCAGCATTCATACTTGAAGAGGAATCGCAGGGCACATAGTAATCCTCGTTTAATTCTGGACAATGAAAAGCTGCACCTCCCCTATGGTTCTCTTTATCAACGAAACCATCTGTGTAGATTTTTACAAAGTTGTTATATGTGGTGTTTATCAATTCCATAGCGACAGATTTTAGTAGGTGAGGTGAATCTTCTTTTGTGAGTGAACCAGGAATTTCAAGATTGGTTTTTATTGGGATTCGAAGCCAGGGCTGTTGTTCCAAAACAACTGGAATTTTTCCTGATTCCATTGTGTTTAATGATTCGCAGGGTTTGTTATGATGGTAGAACAGTGACTGTCGGATGTTAGTTACCAATGCAATGTTAGAAAGAGTGTTAAGTGAAATTGCCTTCATCTGAAAATGTTTCTTCCACATTCTGTTTTTTATATATAAGTCAAAGGGCATGACTGACAGTTCAATTTCCATAGACTGTATACTTGTGGTTTTTGGACAACCCAAAATTATACTTTTGTAAATATTAAATATTTTCATAACACATATTTAAAATAGTACAATAATTAAAAAATTAGAGAAAAATTAGAAAAAATATAATAAAAATCAAATGAATTTAAAAAGTATGTTTCTCCCAGGGGATTTATCAGGGGATGCTTATGTTGCCAATCAAAGGGTCAAGACTTAATTCTAGATTATTTTATAAAATACTGAATTGTTGCTTTCATTAATAAACAAAAGTTAAACACTATTAAACATAATATTTTAAATAACAAACCCAATAACCACGAAATAACTTTATTTTTGTTTAAAGTGAATAAATAGAGTTATTTTGTGGTTATTGGGTTTGTTATTTAAAATATTATAACACAGACCACAGTTGCTCAAGAAATCACTATTAAACATGTTAGTGAGTTTAAAGTTCATGTACCCTATGAATGTTGAAAAATATCATTTTGTTAAGAATAAAATATCTATTTCTAATTACTAAATCAAAAGTTGTTATTACCAAAATAGAACTAAATGGTCCATTCCCTTCTTTCCTGAAATTTGGGTTTCTTTCAATATCTTGGTTGTTAAGTTTCCAAGTGATGGTTGCATTTGGAATTGATTCAGCAATACAAGATATATTTACAGGTTTATGTGACCATGTCCATGCTTCCTTCATTGGAGTATTTGCAAAGGATGGGGGGAACTCCACAATCAAGTGTCCGTTCTTTTTTGATTCACCACCCTGTTTAAAAATCATTAAATAAAATAAATGGGATCATAATTAAGACATACTATCAGTAATAAAATATTCCCTTAATAAGTTGCAATAAATAATCATGTAAAAGTGCTTTACAATACCCTTTCTATATCTACATATACCAAAGAGCTCTTAAACACCAAAAATGCCAGAAGCAGCTTTTAAATTGATAAATCCTCTAAATTGGTAATAGTTACGTTTACATGTCAATATCTTGCTATCCACTCAATGTATGTAATTCTAACTTACACAAAACAAAACAGTGTTTTGAATTTTATCCCAATGAATACTCAAGTATAATTAAAAATTATTAAACTAAGTGAATACATAGGGCTTCCTTGCTGACACGTTTTGAAACAATCGTTCAAGGCTTTGCTTCTTCAAAGGAACGATTGTTTTGAAATGCATCAGCAAATAAGCTTTAAAAATATATATATTAAATATGGTGATATCATTTTTTTGTAACATAAAAACTGAAAAAAAATACAGTAAACTCTATAATCCGGCCCTTCACCTATCCGGCTCCTTAAGTGATCCAATATTTTTGTCAAAAACTGAAAATATAAGCATAATCAATATGTAACTTGACTTGTATGTTTTTCACTATATGTTTATGTCAGTGGCTGAATGAGACTGGTGGTCTGCTGGTCTGTTCAGTGCCTGATGAGTCAGCAGTTCTAGCTGTGTACCTCATGATATACAAATGATTTCATTACAATAGTTATGTAGACCGACTGCTACTGAAGTACAAGTGAAAAGTGTCGTTTCAATATAAACGGGAATATATAAGTTGAAAAAAAGGTCATTTCGGACTGACTCCTGGTTATAATAAAGGATGCTGGTTACTCTTGCTAAAGAATTTGAGGTTGGTCATGCTACCGTTTATAACATCAACAGTGAGAAAATTACATCTTTCTTGAAGACCAATGCCAAAGTAAAAGTGAGGAGGGAACGACCAATGAAACACAACAGAGTTCAATTGCTGAGGATTCTAAAGTAAAGAGAATGTGGATGAAGACTTATTAAGTTGCAAAACAAGATTTCCAAGACAGGTGGCAGACAACGTGATTGGCTACCAGGAGAAGAAGAAGAAAACATACATTTTTTGACAGATGACAAAATTATTGAGGA
>JBAIZL010000005.1:266405822-266528322 GCA_036971475.1 Prosapia bicincta
AAACAATACTTATATAAAGTATTGCAATATAACCAAAGCAGTAGAACAACATAACCACTACATACTGAGAGACACTTATGGTAAACAATAAACATATACAGTAAATGACACTTAATTAGAAATGCGTCCTCTTGACATACAAAGTTACTTATATGGGAACTGAATGAATAATGTAACTCAAAAAGAAGACTCATAACGTTGGAGTTACTGTAGAATAGGTTCTCCGATTATTGACGTTACGATCACCAACTTACCACTCTATACATAAATACTGTATATGCTCCTCTATATCAAATGTGCATAATTTTTAAATACGCTTAGGATAAATTAAATTAATCTGTTAAAATGTAATTACTTTGTTTGAAGCAGTACAAGTGTAAAGTCCATCATCAGATTTTCTAAGAGGAGAAATTATAAGAGTTGCAATAGCTTGCCCTTTCTCAAGATCTTTTCTGTTTTCCACAACAACGTTATTATCTTCAGGTTGAGCACCAGTTATTAACTTGGAAGGTGCACCAATTTTCCTACAACATTGAAATAAAAGTTAAAATAGTAAAAACTATAAAAAATAAATAAAATATTGTTACAATTTTTTAAAACATATTTTGTAAACTCATATTTAATAGATATATTTATTTTAATCATAAAATTGACATTTTTAAATTTAGTGTGTGTGTGTGTGTGTGTGTGTGTGTGTGTGTGTGTGTGTGTGTGTGTGTGTGTATTCACTTAGTTATGCAATATTACTTATAATTTTATTTTCATCGAATATACATTTCAGTTACCGAGTAACCCTCCTCAGAGGCATTACAATCAAGACCTGTGTCTTGGTAAAAACACAATATTTGTAATTATATGTTTTTGGGCACTTTTCAAAATTTTTTGTTTTATTGAAAATTCAAAAGAAAAAATTCTGAAGATATACGTAATACTTGAAATATTACTAATTTACTGTTTGAACAAAGTTAAAAATTGAAAATGAAAATACAGGCTAAATATTAAATTTTACACAGCACTTTCATTATGCTTTAATTTTCAATATTACTTTTTTCAATTTCAAATAAACCATCTAACACTAAGATTGGATCCCACTGGCCCAATCTGAAGAAAGTTCAAGATTTCTTATGTTTATGTCAACAGAATGCCTGTCCTTATACATTTAAAATAGATGACTTTGATTGGTTACCAGTATTTAGCATGTCTCCCTCCTCAACACTGTCTAATAACACTTTTAAACAAAAACAGGGTGTCTAGTAAAATAGCTTGAAGAAATTCCCTGAGTTTTCCCTGACTTTTCCAGGGTGTCTAGTAAAATAGCTTGAAGAAATTCCCTGAGTTTTCCCTGACTTTTCCTCTTTTAGATGTCTATAGAAAGCCCAGTTTACATTGATATCTGAAGGATCTTGGATAAATCCAGACTTTGAAGAACGAATTGAGTAACTCTTTTGCTTTTGTGTCTGTAAGGAACACAGAACCAAAATATCGAGCTTTCACTTCATCCGTCTCTGCATCCCAATACCTAACACTCAAATCCATTTGGGATCTTTGTGATATTTTGTTTAAACTTTCATCAAAGCCAATTACATAGTTAGAATTTGAATTTAATTATGTCAGTAACAGGTCTTTAATATAATTTGATAAACCGATTACAACACTATAGGAAATGTTATCTTTCCCCAATCTCATGTTCTGTGCAATGGTGCTATCAGGGAACATCCTTAGAAAGAGGCACACTACCTTCTGCATTGCGTAGAGAAGTGTTGCATTACTAAATTCACGCACCATATAATCTCTGCTTCAGTCACTTTATCTTTTAGTTTATATTTATCCTAAGGAAGGAGGGGAGGTAATGACGACATCTGCATGACGCGCTTGCCCGCTACGGCAATGAAAACTGGAACCTTCCATGTTGAAATAAACAGTGTACAAATAATCACCGTCAAATAAAACACATACTATCACGAGTCTAGACAAATAGCTGGCTACGAATGTTTACACAGCGTTCTGTGTGGTCAGAAACAGACTGAGTTATCTGTTATCCCCACCTGTCCATATGATAACAGAACCACTGCGCACCCCAAGGCCACCGTCCAGGCTAAAACCTCCCAGCTGTACCAACTCGACACGTTTAATATTTATTGACATAAGTCCTGAAGTCATAGCATTGGGCTTATCAAATAAATAATGGGCATCTAAATAAAGAAGTGTTATTTCCTGACTGCCCTGCCCCTAAACCGCTGGCTTACAATACCAAATATTCGAGAGCAATGGCCACTAGTTTTGTTTCTAATCAAAATAAATATTTTCCCGATTTTTTAAAATTTTCCCTGACTTTTCCCTGAATTTTCCAGAATCTTAAAATTCCCTGACTTTTCCAGGTTTTCCCTGTCACTAGACACCCTGAAAAATTGTCCTTCAAATTATCCCGATTTTATATTCACTGAAATAAAACAAATATTTATGGAACATGTTAACTTATTGTCAAAGTTTAACATGTTACAACTTATTAACTTATTGTCAAAGTTTAACATGTTACAACTTAATAACTTTTAAAGCATAGTTTACAAAAATTTAATACCCTCAACAATAACAATAATAACCAAGTTTAAAAATCAAATAAAATGTTGAAAATTATATTTACCAGAATGACATTGTGGGCAAAGGATTCCCAGTTGCTCTGCACTCAAGCCTAGCCTCTTTTCCTGTGGCTACTGAGATGTTCCTGATATCCAAAACCTGAGGTTTAATAATCACAACCAATTTCACATCTTTTTCAACTGATCCAGCTGGATTTGTTGCCATACACTGAATTACGCCATTATCTTCTCTACTCACTCTAGTTATTGTCAACACACCTAAAAAAAAGTTTAATAATTACAAATTATTATTTTCACGCACACGCACACGCGCACACGCACACGCGCACACGCGCACACGCACGCACGCACGCACGCGCGCACGCGCACGCGCGCGCACACACACACACACACACACACACACACACACACACACACACACACACACACACACACACACACACACACACACACACACACACACACACACACACACACACACACACACACACACACACACACACACACACACACACACACTGCAACGGGCAATTTCATGTGAGAGTTTTCAAGAAGATTATGTAGTAAAAAGGTTCCACAGTATAGATTTTGTGACAGTAAAAGAATACCTTCAAATATAGAATAACTGACTGCCAGGCTCAGAGCTAAATTTTTGGATCTAGCAGTATACAAGCAAATCATTCAATTTATCACCAATTATTGTATTTATTTATTTTCAGCATATACTTGAGGCAGCAAAAACAGTTAAATCAAATGTATTGTTGGGAATTACATACTGTTTACCAGTGTTATTTAGGCATGCTTTCATTATACAGTGAAACCTGTCTTAGACGGACCTGTGTTAGGCGGAATCCCGTCTATCGCTGAAAACTTTAAAAAGTCCCGACTGTCGCCTATTTAATTTACCTGGTTAATAACCTTCATAAGCCGGAAACTGTCTAACGTGGAAGCGGAATAAGCAAAAGGATGAGTGATACGTATTTACTACGTCTTAGTTCTGCATAAGCCGGAAAATCTGATCATATACATGCTGTAAAATATAAAGTTACAATGACTTCCGTTTGGATAAAATAAGGTTTATAATATATTTTTTTATCATAACAAAATTCACAGATAGGTCTGCTTAATTGTAACGGATCGTATTTATTTCTGAGAACTCTGTAACACCGTTAAGGATTGATACGCACAAGATAACGCAATGATATACAAACATCCATAACTTACGATAGGCTATGTGTCAGCACTCATTTCCTTCAAGATAATGCAAAGAATGGTTTACAAACATCCACGGCCAGACATAATAATGTCATATCGATTGACATATTGGAAGGCGAGAGACCGCTTCATTCTAAAAGGCAAAAAACATGTGCAAATAGAAGAAAAAGAAGAAATTGAAGACGGACCAGTCGTAGAAAACAAAATAAAAACATTTGGTGAGGCTGTAATGAAAATTTGTGATTTAGAAGATTTCGCGGTACGTATTAACAGCCCGGAAATGCTTCACCGTTAATACTAAAAACAATAACTGAAACACAAGCAAGTAAAACAAACCTTTTAAAACAAAAATCAATGCTAGATTTTTTCAAGCCTAATTGATTTTCTTTTATTTTTACGTAAGCCTACTATGTACAGTATTTAGCCTAAATACAGTAAGAGGAAAAATATAATTTTTAATAAATTGCATCATTAATTCATAAATTTTGTTGACAAGTGTATAAGTGTTTTAGTTTTATAGTTTTCTATTAAAATAGTTTTGTGGAGAAGGATAAAAGGATGCTGTATTAAAACGTAAGAATGTTATTATGTAATGTAGGTTTTAACATTTTCTGTAGTGGCATAGCCAACACCAACTAGAAAACAAGATTTATGAGTTGTGACGTCACAGGGCACAGGCTACGGGCTGTC
Source organism: Prosapia bicincta (assembly GCA_036971475.1). Classification (NCBI taxonomy): domain Eukaryota; kingdom Metazoa; phylum Arthropoda; class Insecta; order Hemiptera; family Cercopidae; genus Prosapia; species Prosapia bicincta. The sequence goes on from JBAIZL010000005.1 coordinate 266,410,325, forward strand.
ATTAGGCAATCAAGATAACCGATATTACTGTTGAATGATGTTTATTTAGACGTTAAAATGTGATAGTTTACTTGTGATTTAAATACACTTGCTTTATATGTTGAAATGTTATCTCTGTAGGAAATAAACAGTCAGTACTTAATTGGAAATATATAATTAAATTAAATACAGTATTATAACAAATGTAGACATGATGACAATTAATTGTCCGTTATCTATGTGGTATTGGTACAGCGCCATACAGCTGATCAGTAGAAATAATAGTCTTATAGCTAGGAATCCCCACGGCCTAACCTCACCCCAACGCTAAAATAGATACGGCAAACGTTTCATGATAGTATTACCATCATACAGTACACTACCACTGTATAAGCCGGAAACCTGTCTTAGACAGAAGAAAATGCCGGTTAGACAGGTTTCACTGTATATGCAAACTCACTATTAATTTTCAAATACTGTCTTGTGCATAAGACAATTACAATCTCTTGTGAGAAAAAAAGATTAACACAGATGAATTTAAAATGATTTAAAGTTATACAAAAGATTTTTTTATAATCAAACCTAAAAAATGCCTTTAGTGTTTTTTAAACATTATGATAATTCTTTTGACCTTGAATATGTATGTTATTTATTTCAATAATCAAATTCAAGATATACAAGAACCACTATCTCAATATCAAATTTAATTACAGAATTTTTGCAGATAATCTGTGAATTTCATAATTCATAGAAGTTCTTGCATGAATTAATGTAAATTATTGGGAATTATTAGTAAGTGTAATGAAATTTATAAAAATATTAAAATTTATCAATATTAAATAAACTATATGATACAATTTTTTGTTAACAACTTTTTTAATAAACAAACAGAAATGTAAATACATTTTGTAAATTTGTTAAAATGTTTAGTTTAACTTGTAAAATAATCAGTTAATATTTTAATAATTAAAATAATTTACTAAAGACAATAACCTTCTGGTACTTTTAACACAACCGGTTTAATGCATTTTAAAATTATTCAAGTTACACTCAACCATGGGATAAAATCATTCTGTTCTTTTTTAAGTCTAAGACTATAAGGAAGTTTAAGATAGATTTTATATTCACATAAATATGGATTAATTAACTGAAAAATATTCAGCATAATGAATTTCTATCGTCGGTTTCCTACAGGAAAAATTATCTTATTTTGTCTATAAATATAGTTTAGACTGATTTTCATAATTATAATTATTACTACCTGTATTTTTGTTAACAGAAAATCTTTCAGCTGTTTCAAGATTTTTGTTTGTAGAAGTATGTATCCATGTGTAAGTTGGAGGAGGTTTGCCTCGTGCTTTACATTCTATGCTAGCTGATTCCCCATCTACAACATCGAATTCTGAAACCATGCTTTCATCAATAGACGGAGGTGTCTGGACCTGAGTAACAAAATAAAATTTTGACAATAATGTTCATCTAAAAATAACATAAATACTATATATTGAATTACAAAAAAAAAGAAATATAACCGAAATCAAAATTGTTTTCAATAACAAAACACATGCTCAGACACATCTGGACTGTTCAGATTTAGACATACTCTAGAACTATAAAGTATTTCAAAAATTTTGATAATGCTAATACTGCCAATCAGCAAAAAGCTTCAATGTATGAAGAAACCTAAAATAAAAAATTCTTGTTCATAAAAGTGTTAATAATTGTGTATATATAAAACAAGAAAAAGAAAAAAAAAAAAAAAATATATATATATATATATATATATATATATATATATATATATATATATATATATATATATATATATATAGATTTTTTGGACTAGGAGACTGACAGATTTACCTTGGTAAGAGTCCGCACTGTAGTCTTGAAATAGAAACACATAAAAGCACTTAAACAGTAATATATTTCAACCACACAGTGGTCTTTGTCAATCGAAGAGAAAACACAACAAGAAATATGAGAGAATGAAATAAAATAAATATAAGTTGTAATCACAGATTGTGTAGAGTAGAAATCAGATGACACAGATGCACAGATTAAAGATATATATATATATATATATATATATATATATATATATATATATATATATGAAGTTAATATATTACTATGTAAGTAAAAATTACTTACATAGTAATATATTAACTTCATAAAGTCAGTGCAACGGAAAAACAATGGATAACATTAAATATCAAGAATATATATATATATATAGGAATTTTTGGACTTGATAGGAGACTGACAGACTTACCTAAAGGCAATAGTCCAAAACTGCAATCTCTTGGAAATAAGCGCATATAAAACACATATAAAACACTTAATACACTTTTATTTGAAATATTTCAATCAACATGATCTTCTTCAGTCATGATCATGTTGATCGAAATATTTCAAATAAAAGTGTATTAAGTGTTTTATATGTGTTTTATATGTGCTTATTTCCAAGAGATTGCAGTTTTGGACTATTGCTTTTAGGTAAGTCTGTCAGTCTCCTATCAAGTCCAAAAATTCCTAAATAAGCTTTAAGCTCTACTAGAACTAACCTAAATATATATATATATATATATATATATATATATATATATATATATATATATAAGCATATGAGTGATTAGTTTATATAAGTCTGTCAGGGGAAAAGAGATAAGGCTATTAGGAGAAAAAAAAATAATAAATAAAAAAGTAATAAATAATAAAAAATAAAAATAAAAAAATAAAATAAATAAATACAAAAAAATTTTAAAAAACTAAATAAATAAAAAATGAATGGATTTATCTGATGTTGAGGTTAGGGGATTCTCTGGACTTGGTATACCACTGGTATGATAGTTCCCACCTTCTCAGTTCTGAGGGATTGCAATCAGGAGGAGTGATTTAATTATTTTTGTTGTATAGCAGTCATCAAAAGTTGTGATGTTGTGACTTGCAGCATGTTGAGCTGTTGGTCTATCCATATTCATAATTTTAACATCATGTCTGTGGCCATTCATTCTGATATTCAGAGCATCCGTGGTCAGGCCTATGTACTGTGCTGAGTAAAGTTTACATTGTAGCTGGTATATGACATTTTTCGATGTACAATTATGATGACCCTGTATTTTGAAGACCATTTTTGTTGTTTGGCTGTTGAAACTATTTGCTGAGGGGTGTATTGGACACGTCTTGCATCTAGGTCTATTGCATGGGAAGGAGCCATGAGGAAGTTTGTGTGGTTTCTCTGCATCAGGGTCTGGTAGTTTAGGATGTACTAGGATGTTTTTCAAGTTGGGAGGTTGCTTGTACCAAATTTGCGGTGGATCGGTGAAAAGATTTTTGGTGTGGACGGAAGCTTGAAGAATTTTGAAGCCACCTCTCAATATCTTGTTGAGTTTATGTAGACCAGGATGGTAGTCTGTTATTAAAGACAGTTCTGTTTGTGGTTTATGGTGAACCGAGGATTGTGCTGAATGAATTTGGTTTTCAATGAGTTTTTTTGGGTATCCTCTTCTCTGGAAGGCTGTTGATATCTTTCTATTAAAATCTTCCAATTCCCTATCATTCGAACAGATTCTCTTATCCATGATTTCTTGACTGTATGGAATGGATCGTATTATGTTTATTGGGTGGTTGCTGTCGAAATGGAGATATTGTAGGTGGTTTGTCGGTTTGATGTGAATTCCTGTGTTGATATTTCCATTCTGGAGTGTTACCTCTACATCCAAAAAGGTGATGGCTGATGTAGATTTCTCCCAGGTAAATTGAAGTGTGGAGAATTGTGTCAGGCTGTCTAAAAATGCCTCAAGTGTTGAAGCACCCTGAGTCCAAATTAGGAAGATGTCATCTATATATCTATACCAACATAATGGCTGGTGTGTTTGTGTCTTTAGAAAACTTTCTTCCAACAATCCCATGTACAGATTTGCGTACGATGGTGCCATTCTGGTGCCCATTGCTGTTCCCTTTAATTGAAGGTAGTTCCTTCCCTCAAACTGAAAGTTTATTATATATATATATATATATATATATATATATATATAGGAATTTTTGGACTTGATAGGAGACTGACACTTACCTAAAGGCAATAGTCCAAAACTGCAATCTCTTGGAAATAAGCACATATAAAACTATTTTTTTCTCTTTCTTGACTGAAGAAGATCATGTTGATCGAAATATTTCAAATAAAAGTGTATTAAGTGTTTTATATGTGCTTATTTCCAAGAGATTGCAGTTTTGGACTATTGCCTTTAGGTAAGTCTGTCAGTCTCCTATCAAGTCCAAAAATTCCTAAATAAGCTTTAAGCTCTACTAGAACTTACCTAATAATTATATATATATATATATATTTAATATTGTCCATTGTTTTTCCGTTGCACTGACTTTATGAAGTTATAAATTACCAATTTTGAGTAATTTTATCCACCATTAAGTGCAATATTTTTACCTTGAGTGATGAGGCACCTTTCGGTCTTTGACCATTGTCGAATCACTGATTGTTCTCTGCTGTGGATGCTATGTCCGTGAAGCCGGTGTTTGTAGAAGTTACGCGCACTATTTCTTGATCTGTGTGTATGAGGTTTCTGTATAGTATGTCTTCTGTATATGTTGTTTGTAAATTCATTAAGTTGTTGTGTATGTTTTTATAAATGTGGTATTTTTCTAGTGAGTTTAGTTCTATTGGGTTGTTATTTATTTCCAGTATGGTTAGGTTATTTTCGTAATTTGTAATTTCGTGTTTATGGGAAATTAGGTGTGCTGCAACATTTGATACTTTAGAATTTTTATTTTTGAATGCTCTATAATGTTCTTCAAATCTTATTTTAAACGTTCTGGATGTTTTTCCTATGTAAAAGGCGTTACAGTTGTTGCAAGTGATTTTGTAGATTCCTGATAGGTTATGATTTTCTGAATTTGTTATGTGGTTTTTGTTACTAAGATATTTTATTATTTTGTTGTTTGGTTTGTAAGTTGGAGTGTAGTATTCTTTGTTGTATATATTCGTTATTTTTTCTATTTTGTTATTGGTATATTTATATTTTAGGTAGATTTTTTTATTTTTATTGTTTTCGTGTTCCGGTTGTAGTGTTGTGTTGAGGTTAGGTTTTTTTGTGAATTTATTGTATATATTTTTTATAATGTGTTTGTTGTATCCATTTTCTATTGCTATTTTTGTAATGTTATCTAATTCTTCATTTAATTTTTGTTTGTTATCCTGTGTGTATTTTATTGCTTTATTTATCATGTTACTGTAAGTGTTAATTTTGTGTGTCCAGGGGTGGTTAGATTTGTAGTGTATGTGGTGTTGTTGGAAGTAGGTTTCCTGTATACTGTAGTTTCTATTTTATTATCATTTATATTTAAAGTAATGTCGAGGAAGTTGATTGTTCTATTTATTTCTGTTTCAACGGTGAATTGTATGTTTTCGTTGTATGTATTTAGTTTGTTTAATATTATGAGGTGTTCGTTGTGAATGGTAGGTTGGTATATTACAAGTATATCGTCTACATATCTTGTCCATAGTAAGATATTGTGTGTGTTTATTATAGGTTTAATTATTATTTGTTCAAAGTGTTGTAAATATATTTCTGACATGACAGATGAAATGGGTGAACCCATGGGGAGACCTGTTGTTTGTTTATAATATTTATTGTTAAATTGGAAGTAATTTTGGTTACATATGTGTTTGGTTAGCGTAATGATACTATCTATTATGTTACTTTTTTCGTTATTGTGTATCAGTTTGTTTTTTATTATTTCTATGGTTTCTTCTATGAAACTTCATATATATATATATATATATATATATATATATATATATATATTAGGTTAGTTTTGGTTGGTAAAGATTATTTACATTTTTTGGACTAGGAGACTGACAGACTTACCTTGGTAATAGTCCACTCTATAGTCTTGAAATAGAAACACATAAAAGCACTTAAACAATGATATATTCTTAACAGACTACCATCCTGGTCTACATAAACTCAACAAGATATTGAGAGATGGCTTCAAAATTCTTCAAGCTTCTGTCCACACCAAAAATCTTTTCACCGATCCACCGCAAATTTGGTACAAGCAACCTCCCAACTTGAAAAAAAAACTAGTACATCCTAAACTACCAGACCCTGATGCAGAGAAACCACACAAACTTCCTCATGGCTCCTTCCCATGCAATAGACCTAGATGCAAGACGTGTCCAATACACCCCTCAGCAAATAATTTCAACAGCCAAACAACGAAAATGGTCTTCAAAATACAGGGTCATCATAATTGTACATCGAAAAATGTCATATACCAGCTACAATGTAAACTTTGCTCAGCACAGTACATAGGCCTGACCACGGATGGTCTGAATATCAGAATGAATGGCCACAGACATGATGTTAAAATTATGAATATGGATAGGCCAACAGCTCAACATGCTGCGAGTCACAACATCACAACTTTTGATGACTGCTATACCACAAAAATAATTAAATCACTCCCCCCCTGATTACAATCCCTCAGAACTGAGAAGGTGGGAACTATCATACCAGTGGTATACCAAGTCCAGAGAATCCCCTAACCTCAACATCAGATAAATCCATCCATTTTTTTTTCCTAATAGCCTTATCTCTTTTCCCCTGACAGACTTATATAAACTATAATCACTCATATGCTCATGGAAACAATATATATATATATCTTTAATCTGTGCATCTGTGACATCTGATTTCTATTCTACACAATCTGTGTGTGATGACAACTTGTATTTATTTTATTTCATTCTCTCATATTTCTTTTTGTGTTTTCTCTTCGATTGACAAAGACCACTGTGTGGTTGAAATATATCATTGTTTAAGTGCTTTTATGTGTTTCTATTTCAACTCTTACCAAGGTAAGTCTGTCAGTCTCCTAGTCCAAAAAATCTATATATATATATATATATATATATATATATATATATATATATATATGAAGTTATATATACGGAAAAACAATGGATAACGTTAAATATATATATATATATAATAAAAAGGATGGGTTGCACTAAAAAATTAAAACCAAAAATAACCTTATTTGTATAGTAATGAATAAATTTATAATAAATGCAAGAAGAATTGTCACCTGGAATATTTCTTTCTATAATTTATCATAAAAAATAAACTAAAATGGGAACAGTGAATGGAAACAGCATTGATTTTGTTAAAATTTTGAAGAATGTTAACATGGTTGACTGTGAGTATATGGTATCTCTTTGTGTTGTCTCTTAGTAACCCAGTGTTCTGATTAACCCTACGACTGGCAGTCAAAAATCCTGTAGTGGCATGGTGTTTTTACCCCACCGTAGAGGCTTTTATTAAAATACGTCAAAAAAAAGTTAAATAATTATAGTGATGTATAATATATCAAATTAATCACAAATATGCACAGAATAAAACTATCATAAGGAAATATGTGACTCAACATTTTATTTCCATGGTTACAGCTCCAGAAAAAAAATCCCCTAACCTCAACATCAGATAAATCCATCCATTTCCCCCCCCCCCCTAATAGCCTCAGACGTTTCCAATCTCTTTTCCCCTGACAGACTTATATAAACTATAATCACTCATATGCTCATGGAAATAATATATATATCTTTAATCTGTGCATCTGTGGCATCTGATTTCTACTCTACACAATCTGTGATTACAATTTTTAATTATTTTATTTCATTCTCTCATATTTCTTTTTGTGTTTTCTCTTCGATTGACAAAGACCACTGTGTGGTTGAAATATATCATTGTTTAAGTGCTTTTATGTGTTTCTATTTCAAGACTACAGAGTGGACTCTTACCAAGGTAAGTCTGTCAGTCTCCTAGTCCAAAAAATCTATATATATATATATATATATATATATATATATATATATATATATATATATGCTGATAAGTATTCCTTCAAGGATGGAAAAATATGATGAATAGTTATAATCTGGAGTACATCCGTTCCCTTTGCAGTGCATAAAATCGCAGTTCTGAAGTTTCCCTAGAATCTCATTTAGCATTGTGCGAGGTGAACCCAACAACAGTTAAAGAGCGAGTGAAGAACGCAGGTAACTCTGCTCCTATATATAAAGGAATGAAGCCACGCCCACTGACGTCAAAACACACATTGATGTTAATCCACAAACACCTGAGCCAAACAATTACTCACATTCCGCCTTTGTTCACCTTTCTGCCGATAAAATCTATCGACACATTTCCACACTGCAGGCAAATTCAAAGTATCATCGTGTTTGTTAAGACTCCCTTGCTTCTCAATTTCGATAGCCTCACGAATAATTCTAGTCCTGTAGTTTTCGACTTGAGCAATCTGTAGGCGGGATTGGAAATCAATGGTATGCCCTGTATCGCATTGGTGCCTGTACAGAGCCGACGTTTTCTGCTTGTTTTTAAGGCCCAGTTTGTGCTCCTCAAGCCTAGCTGAGATACATCTGTTCGTTTGGCCAATGTACGATTTCTTAAAACTCCACAAGAAAAGCTGTAAACGCCATGGTTTTCAATGAAGATCTTATCTTTGGCGTTACCAAAAACCTTGTCGATGGTTATTGTAAGGTTTGTAAACGGAACGTATATCATGACTTCTAAAGACTAAAGAGTCTGCCAATCTCATCAGTGGTTCCTCTAATAAAGGGCAGGAAAACAGTACCAGTTTTCTCAGTCTCTTTCTCGTTAACGTCAACTGGAAGGACACTTTGGCGGTGTAACACTTTATTAATGGCATATTCCTTATAGCCATTGCTTCTAAGCACCTCTCTCATAGTAATAAGTTCATGGTCCCTCGAACATGTGAGACCGAGAAAAGAGCGTGTCAGCGACAGCCTGGATCTGAGATGGGTGGTAATGTGACTCAGCGTTAAGATATCTATTGGTATGAGTCGGTTTTCTGTAGACCGAATGGTGAACACAACCATTCTGACCCTACTTAACCAAGACGTCCAGAAACGGCAAGCAGCCATCACTCTCTAGTTCCAAAGTGAAAGATATCCTGGAGTGGCGAGAGTTGAGGTACGTAAGCAACTTATAACGAAACCAAGTTTTAGGTCAGAGAAACCGTCCTTCAGGGCGTCTTGTTCAAAGAACGTCATAGAAATATTGGCTACAGCTGAAGAAAGAGATCCCATAGGGGCACCATCAAGTTGCCTGTAAAACTGTTCATTAAACAAAAAGTAAGTGTTTTTGAGACAGTGCCTAGCCAGATCTAAGACATGCGGAGGGAGCTCTTCAAAAATAGACATCCTCTGAAGGACTTCATTAATGGGAACGCTGGGAAATGACTTGACATCCAAGCTGGCAATTATGTCACTTTCTTCAACTTGGATTCCTTGCAGCACTTGGACAAAATGTTCAGAGTTCTTGATATAGGAATCAGCCTTACGAACCAATGGCTGCATAAGTTTAGTCAAATATTTCTCCAGTTTCTGAAGAGATGAATTAATAGCATTCACTATAGGTCTCATAGGAGTTCCCGGTTTATGGATTTTAGGAAAACCATATAACTTAGGACATCTACTAGATTTTTCCCGAGGAATTATCCTGGATTGAGTTCCCTCATCGACAGGAGTTTGTTTAATAATCCACCTGGTAGTCTTTTCCAAGTAGGTGGTCGGATCGTTCTTAACAACTTTGTAATTTTCATCATTTAGGATCTCCTTCATCTTGTCATTATAATCTGAAGTATTTATAACAACAGTTGTGTTACCCTTATCAGTTGGCAATATGGTGTCTCCATTATTTTTCAGTTTAAGAAGGGCTCTCTTTTCTCCAGGGCTGAGATTAGGTTTAGGAATTCTGCTAGTACGTAAAATACTAGCAACCTCCTGACGAATCTCCTCACCTTCAGTTTTATCTATGTAGGCTATAGATATTTCAACCTCAGATATTATTTCTTCTAAAGGAAGCCTGGTAGGAGCAATAGCAAAGTTAAACCCATTACATAGGATACAGATTTCAACATCACTGTGGCTGTAGCTAGAGATGTTCTTCACAACCAAGTCAGGATCCAGAGTCTGACGATGAATTTCAGAAGTTTTAGCAGTAAGGCTATTAAACTTTTTCACCAGTTTCTCAGTTTTCAAACTTACATTGGTTTCTGATCTCCACGCCACTAGAGTATCGATACGATCCCACAAAATATGATGAACAACATTGCTAAGGTCAATGTGCAAAGTGAAAAGTTCCGTTTCAGTTGTAGCAAGGTTCTTCCTAGTATGATAGATCTGTTCTCTAAGTAGAGCTTTATTGGGATTCTGAAGAATATTTTCTGTTCTTCTAATCTTGGTGTGATGTGACAACTTAGTAAAAGTAGGAAGGACATTGTTGTTACAACAACGGATCAAAAAAACAAGGTTACACATGAGAGTAGACTTCTTCAAACGCAGCTTCTCATATTGCTTGATATTACGGAATAGAGTCTCCCCATATAGATTTATAATGCTGATATGTATTCCTTCACGGATGTAAAAATATGATGAATAGTTATAATCTGGAGTACATCCGTTCATTCTGCAGTGCATAAAATCGCAATTCCGACATTTCGCTAAAATCTCATCTAGCATTGACGAGGTGAACCCAACAACAGTTAAAGAGCGAGGATTGACGTCAATGTGTGTTTTGACGTCAATGGGCGTGGCATCATTCCTCTATATATAGGAGCAGAGTTATCTGCACTCTTCACTTGCTCTTTAACTGCTGTTGGGTTCACCTCGTCAATGCTAGATGAGATTCTAGCGAAACGTCGGAACTGCGATTTTATGCACTGCAGAATAAACTGATGTACTCCAGATTATAACTATTCATCATATATATATATATATATATATATATATATATATATATATATATATATATATATATATATTTAGGTTAGTTTTGGTTGGTATAGATTATTTAGATTTTTTGGACTAGGAGACTGACAGACTTACTTTGGTAAGAGTCCACTCTGTAGTCTTGAAATAGAAACACATAAAAGCACTTAACCAATGATATATTCCAACCACACAGTGGTCTTTGTCAATCAAAGAGAAAACACAAAAAGAAATATGAGAGAATGAAATAAAATAAATAAATATCATCATAATAGATAATCTATATATATATATATATATATATATATATATATATATATACACACACACACACACACACACACACACACACACACACCACACACCCATATATATATATATATATATATATATAGATTTTTTGGACTAGGAGACTGACAGACTTACCTTGGTAAGAGTCCACACTGTAGTCTTGAAATAGAAACACATAAAAGCACTTAAACAATGAAGTGTTTCAGTTTCTGTTTCTATTTCAAGACTACAGTGTGGACTCTTACCAAGGTAAGTCTGTCAGTCTCCTAGTCCAAAAAATCTAAATAATCTTTACCAACCAAAACTAACCTAAAAATATATATATATATATATATATATGGTAATATACCAGTTACAATGTAAATTTTGCCCGGCACAGTACATAGGCCTTACCACGGATAGTCTGAGCATCACAATGAATGGCCACAGACATGACGTTGGAACCATGAACATAGACAGGCCAACCGCTCAACACGCTGCTAGTCACAACATCATCTCTTTCAATGATTGCTATACCACCAAAATAATTAAAGCCCTCTCCCCTGATTGCAACTCTTCAGAATTAAGAAGATGGGAGTTATCATACCAGTGGTATACCAAATCTAGAGAGCCTCCTAACCTCAACATCAGATAAAACTCCTTTTAACTTCCCCCTAACTTCTACCATTTTTAACAGCTCCATTACCTTCCTTCTGACAGACTTTTAATATCTAATTTCAAGTAACCAATCTTTACACGATTCACATATAACAATTTCTACACATATCACATATAGCACTATATCATAAACTATAAATCTGTGAATCTGTGACATTGGATGTTTATACACATCTGTGGTTCACTTCAATCTTTTGTTTTGTTTTTTCTCTTTTTTTCTGTTTCTTGACTGAAGAAGATCATGTTGATCGAAATATTTCAAATAAAAGTGTATTAAGTGTTTTATGTGTGTTTTATATGTGCTTATTTCCAAGAGATTGCAGTTTTGGACTAATGCCTTTAGGTAAGTCCAAAAATTCCTATATTATATATATATATATATATATATATATATATATATATATATATATATATATATATATATAAATAAAAACGGAAAAAAACAAAAAACCGAACAATATATAAATAAAAAAGATATTATAAAACTCAGAGAAAAACTAGAAAACAACGACTACTTAATATTAATATCAGATAAAACAAATACACCAGTAATAATAGAAAATACCAAATACATCGATTCAATGACTAACTACATAAAAGAAAATAAATATGAACAAATCCCAGACCCAACTAGCAAATACCTTATTACAATAAAAAACTTAATAGTCACTCACCGAAATACCCTAAACTATAACAATAAATTAAAATACCACACGAGACTATACCCATTCAAACCATGTGCACCAATATCATCAGGGATACCTAAAATCCACAAACCCAACACACCATTTAGACCACTAATAAATTTCACAACAGCACCATCTTACATAATCGCAAAAATACTAGACAAAATCATAAGATCTAAAATACATATCAACAACACATACAATATAAAAAATTGATACGAATTAATTAATAAAATAAAAACGATAAAAACAGTAACAGCAACACAAAAATAATAAGTTATGACATAACTAACATGTACCCTAGTATCCCAATAGAAGAAACCATAGAAATAATAAAAAAGAAACTAATACACAATAACGAATAAAGAAACATAATAGATAGTATCATTACGCTAACCAAACACATATGTAACCAAAATTACTTCCAATTTAACAATAAATATTATAAACAAACAACTGGGCTCCCCATGGGTTCACCCATATCATCTGTCATGTCAGAAATATATTTACAACACTTTGAACAAATAATAATTAAACCTATACTAAACACACACAATATTTCACTATGGACAAGGTATGTAGACGATATACTTGTAATATACCAACCTACCATTCACAACGAACACATCATAATATTAAACAAACTAAATACATACAACGAAAACATACAATTCACCGTTGAAACGGAAACAAATAGAACAATCAACTATCTCGACATCACTTTAAATATAAATGATAATAAAATAGAAACTACAGTATACAGGAAACCTACTTCCAACAACACCACAATACACTACAAATCTAACCACCCCTGGACACACAAAATTAACACTTACAGTAACATGATAAATAAAGCAATAAAATACACACAGGATAACAAACAAAAATTAAATGAAGAATTAGATGACATTACAAAAATAGCAATAGAAAATGGATACAACAAACACATTATAAAAAATATATACAATAAATTCACAAAAAAACCTAACTTCAACACAATACTACAACCGGAACACAAAAATAATGAAAATAAAAAAATCTACCTAAAATATAAATACACCAATAACAAAATAGAAAAAATAACAAATATATACAACAAAGAATGCTACACTCCAACATACAAACCAAACAACAAAATAATAAAATATCTTAATAACACAAACCACAAAACAAATTCAGAAAAACATAACCTATCAGGAATTTACAATATTACATGCAACAACTGTAACGCTTTTTACATAGGAAAAACAACCAGAACATTTAAAATAAGATTTGAAGAACATTATAGAGCATTCAAAAACAAAAATTCAAAAGTATCAAATGTTGCAGCACACCTAATATCACATAAACATGAAATAACAAATTACGAAAATAACCTAACCATACTTGAAATAAATAATAGCCCAATAGAACTAAACTCACTAGAAAAATACCACATTTATAAAAACATACACAACAATTTAATGAATCTACAAACAACATATACAGAAGACATACTATATAAAAACATCATACACACAGATCAAGAGAAAGTGCGTGTAACGTCAACAAATACCAATATCACGGACCGAACATCTACACCAGAAAAATATCAGTGATTCGACAATGGTCAAATGACCGAAAGGTGCCTCATCACTCAAGGTAAAATTATTGCACTTAATGGTGGATAAAATTACTTACATTAGTAATATATTAACTTCATATATATATATATATATATATATATATATATATATATATATATATGAAGCATGTATATATGAAGCAACGGAAAAACAATGGATAACGTTAAATATCAAGAAAATATATATATATATATATTATAATAAAGATGATTATTTTTTCTTGATTTGTTATAATTATTAAATAACTTCAAAAAGTTCATAATCAAGATATATTTTATTCAACATTTACAATTATGCTGAAGCTTTACGCCGGAGTATAGTTCCAGCATTCTCAAAGACTACTAACATGGTTTGTAAAATTATTTAAACATTACTCTAATTGATTGCACTATGTACATAAACCACTGATATCTTATTTCTTTAATCTATTTGCTTTACATTAAATGAACTATCTGTTTGATAAAATCTTAAATTCTATCTAAAACATGAAAAATTGTGTTATGTTTAGATTTAATTTGGGACTGTTCTTTAATAAGTATGTTGTTTAATTTATGCTTGTAGATATATAGGTTTTCCAGAACATTCATTTTCAAACCTTTATTAATATGTTTGATTAAATTCATATTTTGTATGTCTGGAAAACTATGGTTATTTGCAATACAATGAGTGGCCATATTCGATTTATATATATCTGGTTTTATATACGCATTGAGATGTTCTTTGTAGCGATCCTTTATTTTCTTTTTTGTTTGACCTACATAATTTTTATTGCAATCTTGGCAATTTATGCTATATATCCCACATAAATCTAATTTACTAGTGTGATTACTTTGATTTAAAATACGATTATTGATGGTATTGTTTGTATAAAACGCAAATTTAATATTAGTATTTTTAAACTTTTCAAGTGATTTAATTTCATATCTCGTGTAAATAAATTTAGTCCATTTTATTTCATTTTTACTTATAATTTGTCTGTTATAATTTAGTAATTTATTCTGAACGTTACTATTCAATTTATCTATAGTCTTCCTTTTATAACCGTTTACTGAAGCTAATTGATATATTATGTTGAATTCATTTTGTCTATTTTGTTTATTTAATGGTATTTTATACATTCTATACAATAGGTTGTAAAAGCATGCCATCTTTTGATTATATGGATGATTGGAATGGTTTGGTATAATATTATCAGTAATCATGGGTTTTCTATATATTGCGTAATCTAATTTGTCATTCTGGTTATATATTGTAATATCAAGGTAATTAAGTGTGTTGTTACATTCAATTTCGTGGGAAAATTTTATATTGTGATGCAAGATGTTTATTTCTTCAATTATTAAATGTAAATTTATGCCATTATTTGTAGAAATATAAATTTCGTCATCTACATATCTGTACCATATTCCATTTTTGTTATATTTATTTATGATTTCAATTATGTCATTGTCTAAACTTTGTAAAAATATTTCGGAGATTATAGATGATAATGGAGAACCCATTACCAAACCATCCATTTGTTTATATATTTTTTTATTATATGTAAAATAATTTTGTTCTAATATTACTTTTACGGAATATATTATTTCATGAATTTCTTCTTTGTCTTTTAAATTTAAATTTAATTTATCATGTATGTGTCCTTCAATGGTATGTTAGTGTACATATTTTTAATATCTAAAGAAATTAATTTAGTTTTATTATCAATTTTTATATCTTTAATTTTATCAATTAAATCATATGTATTTTTAATAACATATCTATTGTTTAATTTTATGTTGTCTTTTAATATGCATGATATAATTTTAGATATTTTATAAGATGGTGCTTGTTTGAAGTTAATTAAAGGTCGTATTGGTTTGTCATTTTTATGTAATTTTATGAGTCCATTTAATATTGGTATTTTAGGAAGATCATTTATCATTTCATTAACATTTTTTTTCCTAAACATTTTATATGAATTTTTTATCATATTTTTTATTTCGTTTTGATATTGAACCGTAGGATCTTTTTTTAGCATCATAAAATTATTATCTTTAATATAATTTTCATTTTTATTTATATATTCTTGATTATTAATAATTACTATCGCATTACTTTTATCCGCTTTTACTATGGCCAACTCATTTTCAATTATTTTTTGTTTTATATTATTGATATGTAAAGATTGTATTTTATTACCATCATTTTTTAATTTATTATTATTATGTTTTTTTATTATTTTAGTTATCTCATAGGTTGCATCAATTCTTATATTTTGCTGTTCTTCTTCATTTAATTTATTAATCGCCATTTCAGTATCTACAATTATGTTATCTAAATCTCTAATAATATTTCTTTTTATATTTACTTTGTTCATGTTTTCTAATGTTTTTACTTCATTATTATTAAATTGTACATTTGTTAAATTAATTAGATTAGGTGCAAATTTATGAAATATTTTTATAGGAGTCCTATTTGTTTCTTTATTTTTCAATAAAATATTAATTTTTTTATTAATTTTTTCTATTTTTATCTTCCTAAGTTTTATAATTGTTTCATGTATTTTGTGATATTTCCTATTCCAATTCAAAATATGTAAAGATTTTGTTAATTCTAAATGTAACTTATATATATCAGTTGTTAAATTATTTTGCTTTTTATATAGTTCTTTAATTTCATTTTTTATCCAAATTTTTTCTGCCATAATATATATATATATATATATATATTCTTGATATTTAACATTATCCATTGTTTTTCCGTTGCACTGACTTTATGAAGTTAATATATTACTTGTGAGTAATTTTATCCACCATTAAGTGCAATAATTTTAATAGTAATATATTAACTTCATATATATATATATATATATATATATATATATATATATATATATATATATATATATATTACTATTATATTACATTATTATATATTTTATTAAAAGTTAAAATTTATTGTATCTTTATTGAATTTATATGAATTTTTATGACTTGGATGTTAATTCTGTCTAATATACTTGTAGGCCTAAATGATGCTTACAATTTAGTCGTCAAAACCTTGCCAAATTTTTAATAAATCAGGTTTCTTTGCCTGATGCATCAACTTAGTTTTTATGTAAGATGATTATTACTTTCCAAAAGAAACACACTGGAAGCCCGAATATACTTGAAAGGGGTCTAAACACTGTTTACGATTGATGTTTACCACTGCATTATATTCTTTTTAAACTATTTTAATTTACTAAATAAATAATAAAGTTAATTTTAAAAAATTACTTCAAGTTTAATGTTTCTCTCGTTCAAATCGCCAGTCTCCAATACCATTGCTCTGCATGTGTAAATACCATCATCCGATTCTCTGACGTTTTTAATAAGAAGCCCATCTGTGTCAACAATGTATCTGTCATTCTTTAGGAAGAAAGATGCATTTCCATTCCTTATCCAATCAACAATGGGAGCTGGCTGGGCTGTAACTCTACATTTCACTTTGTAATCTGAGCCAACGATAGGGTATTGTTCTAAAGGTGCATCCAACCACGTAATCGCAACTGGAAAAAAATGCATCAATTTTGTTTAAAAATAAAGCACATTTATCTCATATTGTAAATTTGAAACTAAGTGGCATATTATTAACTCAGTTAAAGTATTTTATGAATAACTGTATGTTTCACTGAAATGATTTGGGTCACAATTGTTTAGTAATAATCCAGAATGTTTTTAAAGCAACCAGTTCCCAACCTGTGGTCATCAGGAATCTCACAAAATGAGTTGGACTTTAGCAAAAATTCAACAGAAGACAGTTCTATGATGGATGTTTTTAAAGAGAAATTAATAATAGACTTCTGGATCATGTGTAAATCCATGCTCATCCGGAAAGCTATGCTGTTTGTATGCTATTTATCACTAGTTACTTGTGTGAGAGTGTTTTTTCTGAACTGTTATATATAAAAACAAAACAAAAATAATATAGAAACAAACTAACAAGTGTTGAAGAGGACTTAATGATGCCATTAAGATCAATTACTCTTTACTGACAGGCAGCAGAGTATTAAAACAAACTGTAATGTGCATAATTGTTTAAATTTTCCTTTATTGTCTAATCGTTATTTAAAATTAATGGAAAAGTGAATAAATAATTAATTAGTTTTATGATTTATTTGATAAAAATTATATATATAAATAATAAACACGTTTCTGACAGAAAATGTGTTTCTAAAGAAATTAGGATCAGGGGGCCTTTCTTGTAATCTACACCTGCTAGACCCCTAAGGATGGTGGTATGCCAAAATCTACAAAAGCCTTCAAGTGGTACGCAGTAGCTAAAACGTTGGGAACCCTGGTTGTAAAGAGTCATATGCACAATTCAAAAAAGTAATTTGCAAGATATGATATATTATAAGATGATTGCTTACACCTTACAGAGTTCTATTAAATTTGGAATATGTGAAATACCTCTTGTGAAAAGCAAGAATCATTTCACATTGATTAACTTTTCTCTGTTAGTATTGACCAAAATTATCTAGTTATATATTGAATTTTATGGCATTTTAACCCTTTGATTGGCATTCACGTACCAGTACGTGAAATTGTGCTACGAGCAGTGGGAGCATTCCCGTATATGTATGTTCTACCATTTCTCTCAGATTAGCATTTCAAGTGTCTACAATTTGTTTTCCGGTGTATTGTGCTGTATTATAGGTTAAATATTTATAACTTTTTGAACAATAAATACTACACAGAGTACATAGTTACCATTCTTTTGTCTATGGGTTATCCCACGTATTTACAGATCGTTTCTTATGTTTGTTAGGTATTTTACAATGAATAGGAGATTGAATAGTGAAGAAATTCTTTTGTGGCCAAAGTCAATGGTTTTCCTACGTTTTTACAAATCGTTTAGAAGTTTGAGCGGTATTTTACAATAAATATGTATTTCACAAAAAAAATGATTAATAAATAATTTTTAACACAGAAATTGTCAGTAAATGTAAAGTTTGGTTAAGATGAGAAAATAAGTTAATTAAAAAAAATATCAACAAATAATACAAATATTACTTTAATTTAAAATATAAGAGAAAATGTCTAAGAAAATTAGAAAAAAGAAAAAGTGTAACATTTTTTAAAAAATATCTTAGGAGCCATATCAAAACAAGCAAAAGTTGCTAATCAAAGGGTTAAATTTAATGTGATAAGGAAAATAGCTGAATTGGGACTAGCTATTTTTTCCAAAATATAGTGTGCTTCAGTAGCAACAGATTTACTCATACGATAAACGAGGTCTGTTAAAAAAATACATGGACTGTTTGAATTATGCGGCTCAAGTTAGTTTCAGGAGAATTCGCTTGGTGTTGCTAGGTTCGTATAAATCAGCTGATTGAAACGCAGTATTTCAGTCGCAGATATCTTCATTTGTTGACGAGTTACACGCAGTTTAGTAAAGAGTGTTTTTTTTCGTTTATCGGATTTTAAAATGGACAGCCTGAAGGAGCAACGAATTGCTGTGAAATTTTGTGTAAAACTAGGGAAATCTGCAACAGAAACATTTGCCATGCTTAACAATGGCGATGTTGCCATGAAGCGTACTGCAGGTTTTAAGTGGCATTAACGTTTCAAAAGAGGCCGACAGTCGATTGATGACGATGAGCATCCTGGACGTCCTTCAACATCAACTGACGACCCACACGTTGACAAAATTAACACCCTGGTGCGCGAAAATCGACGTTTGAACATTAGGGACCTTTCTGAAGAGTGTGGCATATCAGTTGGATCTTGTTACGAGATTTTGACCGAAAAATTGAAGATGCACCGCGTCGCTGCGAAATTTGTGTCACGCCTGATGACCGACGACCAAAAAGCCAGTCTGGGTTTGTTGGGAACTACTCTATTGTTCAAATGAAGATGAGAACTTTTTACCGGTGAGAATTATAACCGGTGATGAATCATGGGTGTATGGTTACGACATAGAAACGAAGGTCCAATCATCCCAATGTGTGAGTCGAACGTCCCCAAGACCCAAAAAAGCTCGCCAAGTTCGGTCGAATGTGAAGGTGATGCTAACAGTTATTTTTTGATGCTAAGGGTGTTGTTCACTACGAGTACCTCCCTGAAGGTTCTACAGTCAACCAAATTACCTACAATGAAGTACTGAAACGTCTGAGGGACGCCGTCAGACGCAAAGGCCAGAACTGTGAAGAAGTAAAATCTGGATTTCCATCACAGCAACGCTCCAGCTCACTCAGGACTCAGAACTCATGAGTTTTTGTCCAAACACTCGATCACTGTTCTTTACCACCCCCCCCCCTACTCACCTGACCTTGCTCCTTGTGACTTTTTCTTATTCCCAAAACTCAAAAAACCCCTCAAAGGAAGAAGATTTGAAACGATTTCGGAGATTAAGGCAAATGCGACAAAGAAGCTGAATGCCATCACAAAAGAATCGCTCCAGGACTGTTTTAACAAGTGGAAACACCGTTGGGATAACTGTGTGCTTTGGGGAGGGGAGTACTTTGAAGGAGACCCAGACGTGTAACTTCCAAATAAAGTACTTTTTTTTCATGACCTCAGTCCGCGTATTTTTTGAACAGACCTTGTATAGAGATGTCGCAGATGCAGCCTGTATGCTGTGCCAACACCCCAGGATGGATGGGGCACACCTACTCCAGTGTCCAGTCCTAGCATCCAACTCTGTGAACGAAGAAGAAGACAACTACAGGGAGATCGCCCGCCTCTACTGGTCAGCGTGCCGCCAAATGGCTAACCTGACGAGAAGGCGCTGGCTAGCAAGTGAGTATATAGTTGTTGGCTTTAAACTAGTATAAAAGTATTTATTTTTGCAACAGATTCTTGATTATAATAAGGATTATGATTATAGCCTTTTCGTAATTAATTGGTTCCCAAATTTAGGGGTGCCCATCTTGGTAATTTTATATGACCATGGTGTTTAGAAAATTTGAATGAAATGTATGCATTCATATTAAAAATATAAGTTTTCCTCAAATATAAAACACAACCCCAAATAGGCTTGCCAGTGAAAGAAAAACAAGCTCATCCATTTCACTTAAAGATTTTCTCTTATCAGTTAAAATTCACCTTGCTAATAAAAACTTAAATTGTTATATCACCTTTCTTGTGAAAGTATGTATAAATAAATAAATGGTTTCCAATATATATAATATTTTTCGTTTATCATATGCCTATACCATTTAATAGTGTAAAGGGGGGGGCATCAGAGGCTTTCATTTGAAGAGGAGGAGGCATGGTACCAAAACGTTAAGGAACCCCTGTCTTAATTGGCAGTGGAGTAGAAATAATGTGTATTTCACTCTCTCCATTGCAAGCATGACTAGTTTGTGCAAGACCAGTCAATAGCAACCATTGGATATCAGTGTGAAAAACCAATTTGCAGAGTAAGTGCAGGAAAACTGAACAGAGTCATACAGTGAAAACAGAGTCCTTAAACCAAGTGGTATAGTTATAAAAACTTCTGAAAAAAGGATGAGTTAATCAATAAAAATGAAAAGAAGTTCCTGGGCCATTATTCGAATAAATCAATAAAAATGCTGCATAACAAATAAGTGTCACCTTATAACACACCATCTTATGAAAAGAGAGCTGTGGAAGAGAATACAGGTCAATGTCTGACACCAGTTGGCAACAACAACGTTAAAACTGGTGCAAATGAATCAGACAATAATTTCTTAAACTGTTAAAATAATATAGAATATTAATGTTTTTATTATACATTTTTTTCTCATATGGTGAAAGAGAACGCATTGAATATTCTACTAAATATTTTGAAAGTGATGAAGAGTATGTTTTTACTATAATTATTTTTATATTTGTTATTCCATCTTCACGTGAGCTACTAGTTTTCACTAAACACTTATAAATATTTACAAACTTCCCTATAGTAGCACTTACTTACATTTGTTGAGGAACCTACATAAACCTTGAGATCAGTTACGGTACGAGTTGACAATGGGACACATCTCCCAAAACGGCCGTCCTCAACAAATATAAGTAAGTGCTACTATAGGCAAGTTTGTAAATATTTACAAGTGTTCAGTATAATTATCTATGCACTCTAATGAATAAATCAGATATTTCATATTAATGGCAATTGGAGAACTATTATCATTTAAATCCAGATTTTTAAACCAACCAAATATAGCACAATGTAAGGTTTTTAGTCAGCTCTAAGCAATTTCATTTAAATGCAAATAATATTTGAATATGTTGTGAGACTCCCAAGAAATGTGGATATCTACTACAAGGAAAGATATTCCTATCTTTTCAATCTAAATAAATTAGAAAGTAATTTTGGAAATAAAATAAGAAATACATTTCATATAACCAATAGATCGAGAAACACTCCCTTATGGATAGTTACTACTAACGTCTGCCCATATTTCAACTCCTGCAAAATAAGTTTGGGCAGAACTTTTAGGGCATTATTTAAAAAGGTATATAAATGGTAATATCCTAATTTTTTCAACTATATAATTGAATAAAACAAGTCTCTGGACTACAATAGTTCCTGAAAAAAATTGAAGAAACAACAGAACTGAACAAAATAATACTGGAAATGTTTTGACAAAAATATGGTTATCTGCATTTGATGGTCAATAACATTTTAAATTATGCTAACTTTTTTTTTTACTTACAAAACTTATAGTGATGTGTAAAAGCACAAAACTTTAATGTGCTCTTTGTGCTAAAAATAAATAAGAACAGTTACACTGGCATATTTTTTCCTACACACTTACTTATAGTTTGTATCTGAACAGTTTTTGACACTGGCTGTGTGTTTGTATATACTCCAGTACAAGTGTATGCACCAGCTTCACTCTCTTGCAAGGAACTGAAAATAAGAGCCAAGGTGTTGTCTGACATCATTTCAATTGATGTCCTGTCTTTCTTATGCCTGCAAAAATAATATTTTTAGCAAGTTATACTAAAACCATTTTATAAATTAATATAAATACTCATATATTAGTTTAAGTTCTTTCCTAACAACATTTGAGGAATCACCTTTTATCAAATATTTTCACCCCCTTCCCTGTCAATAAATACTTTCAAATGAAGCCTATGTCTTTAAAAAAAGCATCTCGGATAGCAGCGATAAAACATTCAATTAAAATTGATTCCTTATATATTCTTGGAAAAGAACTTACAGTGAATTTTACACACACACACACTGAGACGGGAATGGCCGCTCAAGTAAGAAATTAATAATTTCAAAATTTTGAATAACAAATTCAAGAATTAAATAATGTGTTAATTTAGTGTATAATTAAACATTATAAAGAATGAAGAAGATAGTACATTCTTGAATAATTAGTATTAAGAAAAATTAAACATTTGTTGATTCCATCTTCGCGTGAGCTACTAGTAATCACTTACAATTTTTAAAAAAAATGTTTTAACTTGCCTATAGTAGCACTTACTTTATAGGCAAGTTAAAACATTTTTTAAAAAAGTTGTAAGTAAAAATTAAAATAAAATAAAACTGTAATACCTAACTAAATTTGACAAACGAGAGTGCAGTGAAAATTTCCAAGTGCCAAGAAATGCTAACTTGAGAACTAGACCATGTAGAACTATCACTGACATTTTAAAATGACCAGAAAAATCCAAAAAGAACAATAGTGAAAACCAAATCTAAAAAACTTAAATAACAAAAAAGTTATATCCATTTTAAAGAAATAGACATTTTTCAGTATTCCGAAACCAATAAGAATTATGCAGGTTTAATCGAATACTTTGTACAACCCGCCCGTACAAATAAAACGCACGGAGATAGCGCCGAGCTAAGAGCGGGTAGGGAAGGGTTACATAGCTGCAATAAATACAGGAACGCAAGGACCTGTAAGGCAGCCTGTAAAAAATGTTTAATACGAGGTGCTAACGGTAGTAATGCTGGGTCGCGCCTAGGACAACACCAAATGCCAGATGGATTCAGATCACCACGTTTCTGCCTTCTAATTCGATCCACGGACGAGGGCTTCAGACTCAGCCTCCGGGACGTGAAGATCAGAGGAGAATGGAGGACTTACATCAACTTACTAGGGATGGCTACTTCCATTGTCCGGGGACCTGGAATCAAGACGAGAGGACTCTAGGATCGGCAGGAAAATTCTTGGCAAGTCATTTTCTCTATTATATAAAAATAACATCAAATTTAGTCAGTTAAAAAATATTCAATTCAAAATTTTCAATAAGATAAAAATTAAACAATGACTTCACTCTAAGTAGAAATTTTTAAATAAATGTTAAACGTAGTAAAAATAATTTGTATGATGAAAATGTTTATTCAAGTAATAACTATTAAATTTAGATTCACAAAGTGGTTTTGGCCATAAGTCAATCATTTCCAGAAAGATAAGATTTATAGAATTATACGAAGTTTAAAATTATTTGATATATAATAATGATTGTTAAATCAAATTACAACTTTAATTAAATTTCATTAAATAATGAATTATATATAAAATTCAGAGCCTAATGTTTCTTCAAACGAGTCCTCTCCTGAGGACAAATTTATTGTAAAATTATTGAGCTATTCTGAAAATTAGTTGGTTTTTTATTTAAAAGCCCAGAGACGATGTCTACTGGTAGATCATGTGTAAAAATCACAGGAGCCTTCAAAAAAGCTAACTTAAACATGATCATATTTTGCACGTCCCCTTGCTGTGCCTGCAGATCTTCTAAGATGGTAAGAGCTTTTGGAAATTTTGTGTGTTCATGCTAATGTTGTTTCTTTCCAGCTGACTACTTAACTGACAAGTATGACTATTTAAAGACCCGACAAAACATTGTTAACCATTTTGGGGGGTCATACAATTTGTTAGGTAGAAATCAGCAGAAAGTGGCATGCGTTTAAGCGTGGCAAATAACGGGCGAATACAAGACAAATTTTAGGAATGCTCGAGGCTACAAAAGCACGAGAGCAGAACGGAGATAAGCAGGTGCGAATAAAAATAATAAAAAGCAACAACCATAGTTTTTCTTCAAAAACTTGAAAGAAAACTTACTACCGTTTTTAAAAATTTTACAAACAGACGATTCGTTTTTGTTATACAATCTCGCAATGCACGAGAACGATTTCCTTTCAACCTAAATTATATCAAAAATTTTCACCTTTTCACTTAATGAAAAAACACTCCGGCTCTTCTTAGAATTAGCACTATTAGACGCTTCATGATCATTATTGCCGAATAGAAGAATATTTACAAGTTAATTATGCAAATACTGTACTACCAACACGAACAAGTGCAGCGAATAGGTTAATGTAACCGCTAAAACCAAACTAAAGAGATTTCAGAGGAAAGGAGTAAGACTGTGGAATCCAATGTCTCAATAATCAACAAGGAAATGTAAGAGGCTGCTTTATGTAAACAATATGATACCATATATATAAAAGCAAACAGAGATGGGTGTTTACAAATGGTTGAACATCAACTATTCTTCCATCCCTAGCATGACAGCATACTGCGGATACAGATACCGCAGATACCGAGGCGACACTGTACTATCAATTACATGTTATGACAACTAGCAATGTGTTACACTGGAAAAATTGGAATATGTGAAATTGCAAACTACAAGGTAGAACAGCAAAATTGTAAAGGGTGTGTAACACAAACTCCACAGTGGCAGGTGTTGGAGCCATACATATGTACTCAGTACATTGAGAGCCCTCTAGAAGAGCAAATAGAGATTTTCTTGAGAGCAACTCATACGTTCAGTGAGAGCTGCCTGTGAATTTCTAACGCAGTCCACAAATACACCTAAGTTAGTTGCATGGAGAAACACAAGAAAAATGTCACAGATGGTTTATGCTAAAGATAATAGTATCTTTTCACACAAAAAAACCTGCAAAACAATAATGTATGTTACAGACATAGTTTCGAATATATTTTGAATGTGTATTTTGAAACAAAACATAATATACTCCCTTTTTATTGCTTGTAAATTCAGTCTTGTTATATTAACTTTCTCTGTAATTTATTTTGCTTTTTTAGTTGAAGATATATTATGTTGATTTATATATACTTTATTTATGCATTTTATACTTGTTTTATTTTAAAAAATCATAAAAGATCAAGTGCTTTCTTTCATTATCCATAACGATTAGTTTTAAATAGTGCTGTTAAGTATGACATTTTGTGTTTACTTTTTCACAAAACAAATTTTAAAAAAATTCTACTTACGGATCATCATTTGTAATGGTTCTATTATTAGGATCCAACCACTGCAAGGAGCTATACAAAGAAGGGTTTCCAAGACCTCTACATGTGACCAAAACCATTGTTCCAACTGATCTAGTGATGATAGGAATTGCAGGAAAAATTTGAAGTTCTGCACTTAAGCATCCTGAAACAAAATGGTCAAAATTGTTAACTATTACAAGTCAATAAGGTTCTATATTCCTGAAATTGAACACTGTAGATAGAAGAAGAAGGATGGTGGCTTTAAGGTTACTTATATTCTAAATATTGGCGTAAAATTGTTTCTTTGAAACAATAAGTTGTAACTGGAATAATTATAGTGTGAAACAATTTAACAATAACAAAAAGAATTTTGGTGCTTTACAAATTGATAGGAAGACAAGTGAATTGATGAAGGAAAAAAATAAAAGCAAAGGATATATCATAAAAGGTGGAAAAATGTATCCGGCGAACAGCACATTATAGACCTGATGAAACCCTAGAAATTATTACAAAAAATCATGATAGAAATACTAGAGAAAAAACTGTTTGCCATTTATATTAGGTTGAAGAAGAAAATAGAAGATTATATGGTGTTTTGGTAGTTAACAAAGAGAATGATAATTTGCTAAAACATAACATTTTCAATTACACTCAGGCTATAGCCAGACAGAATCCATCATATCCAGCAATCAGTGCAGAACGTCAAGTGCCTCATTTGCGACTATAACATTTGTTCGATAGAGTGTTAGTGTGGCCATAGAAATTCCGAATGTATCAATATGTCACATCCATCACACACGTCATCTATCTTTGATTCAAAACATTTTGTTTCGAGACTCAAGATGGACAATGCACATGTACAAAATGAACATTGGCATATCTCAAAAAAATTATAATTTCAAATGTATATAACCCTAGAGGACTCGTGTGCTAATACCATTTACACCAGAGCTTGCGACGGTAGTTTTTTACCCCAACTAGTTTTCAGGTCAATATCAGTAAAATAATTGGTGTTATAAATAAAAAAATCATTTAAACATATTTTGTTAAAATATAAAAGATATGAACATTTACATACAATATGATTTCCTTTTTTATACATCAAAACACTCTTCACATACTTAAACTAAATGGTCTTTACAAATACCTTTCCCACAATTAGCACAGCATTTTGTTGTTTTCAGTCTAGGTTTCTCAGGTAAAAATCCCACCTGAATTAATGTTTTTTTTTGTAATATTGCCAAATATTTATATTTGCTATACCCTATATCGTAAATAAAAGTTTTTTTTACAATAATTATGAAAAGAAAATATTTCATAAACAAGAATAGTTTACAAAAACAATATACACTAAAACGTTTTACTTGCAAGAGAAAATAGAATTTGTGTCTTAACATTGTATACATTACTATATCTAAAGGAGACCCCTCTGTTGTCCATATACCTTTAGAATTTTTGTACAAAGACTTCATTGTTCCACAAATATACAAAACCCCTATCAAAGCTCTAATTTCTTTGAAAGATGTTTGCTCTAATTTCTCCGAAAGATGTTTCATTTGCATCTCTGTCCCTTGAAAACTTAGCCTTTTTGACTGTATATATTTGTTTGTGCATGACACTATGTAATGAAATGAAGTCATTATCAAACAACTGATTCCATGCTTTCAGGGGTGTATTTGAATCTTTTGCTTCTCGCTTTATCCCTGGCAAATGAGATATAATGTTACGCGAAAGAGTTCTTATAATTTGAGGGCAGGTTCATGATACCATTTTGTCGGTAGCACAATCACTCACCTTTTTTGTCAATTTTAGAATTGAAATAGCAACAAATAACACGTTCACTATAAGTTAAGGTTTATCATCTTCATCAGAGGTGTACTCATCCAAATTCAGTTCTAAGCGACAGTATTTAGTGTAATATTCCTCTAAACTATCATTCACGTTATTTATATTACCGGAGTTACCTGGATTTTCAATTCCGAAAACCAAATCATGGTCAACGTCTTCATAAACAACACTAGCCTGATCAACATCACTGTAGGCACTTTGTTCACTCTCGGAGTTATGCATACTTTTCTCAACATTATCACTTTTTTGACTTGAAGATCCTCCATATACTTTATTTTCTGTCTCTTATAACAAGCGATTTATAATATTTGTCTTATCTCTTATCGCCATGACAAAATATGAATGTAGAAAACTTTAAATAGATAATTAGATTTATAAATTAAAACCAAGTTGTAAATTATAAACTTGCCTATAGTAGCACTTTCTTATATTTGTTGAGAAACTTACGTAAACCTTGACATCAGTTACGGTCGGGTTGATAATGGGAAACATCTCCCGAAATGGCCGTCCTCAACAAATATAAGTATGTGCTACTATAGGCAAGTTTGTAAATATTTACAAGTGTTTAGTGGACATTCTTAGGGTACCTGTTTAACAAATAGGCCAATTTTTATTTATGAATTCCGTCAAGGCACCACCCTAAGGGCCTTGAAAATCCCTTTCAACACTCAATTTTCTATATTTAATTTAATACTTAACTTGATTCCATCAGCTGATAATCACCTGTAACAGTCACTTCTAACAGCTGATAGTAGTTTATTGTTATCCATCCTTCTAGGTTAGTTTACTTTACAATTGTCATGTTACAACCAGAAGCTTTTCCTTCCCTTGGTTTTCAAGACAACTATCAGTAAGCTTATAGTTTGATATATTTATTGGGAACTCATCTATACTATTATATAAAAATCTAATGGTGTCTGTCTGTGTATGTATTACTTAATCATGTAATAACTACTGGACCCATTGAGCTGAAATTTGGAATCATTTCCCTCTCCTACGTGTTTGATTTTACCAAAAAAAATTGTACTGAGCTACAAAGGAAGTCATCAGAGGTACGAGAAAAACTATGAAAACTTTCGCACACGCCACAAAGGTTTACAGTTTTGAAAAAATGTAATTCCCCCCAAATGTGGTGGTAATAGTGCTGGTCAAAGTTCATACTGCCCACTCCCAATACAATACATATAAAATTAATCATAAACATGTCCTGAAACTATTACCAATTATTGTTTGTTATTGCCATGGAAGGTTAATTTTATATGCCTATGAAGTATCAAGTCAGGATAGATTTGGTTGTAATTTTATATGTTTAACCAAATGTACACATGTAAGGCTAGAATAGAGATCACGTGACAAAGTATTACTCCGCGAACGTACACATTTAATTAGGTAATGTTGTATAAAATTAGAACCAAATATTCTGACTGGACAATTTACAGGTATAATTTAATATAGGTATATAGTATTGTATAAACTTACAACCAAATCTATTGTCACTGGGTAATTTATAAGTTGGCGTGTATTAAATATGTGTACACGTAGTACAGCACCGTTGATAAGCGGACTGTACTTCTTATTAGTCCACAATTAATATTTTACCCAACTTTAATTTGATAAAAATTGTATTTATTTCCCTGAGTCTCCACTTTTCATTATTTTTTTCGAATTCCTGATGACTCTGTGTCGGCATAATTTTTTTCCCCTTTCTGACATGTGGGAACGGGAAATAAATACCTGAAATTTTACATGGACATTCTTAGGGCCTCTGGTATTCACTAGGGCCTATTTTTATTTAGAAGTTCCATCAGGGCATTTGGCGTATACTGGCCTTGGTATATTTATTGGAATTTAATTATAGTAAATTAAAGTCAACCCAAATACAAACACAAATTAAATCAATACAAATATTCATCAAACCCGTACGAAGGACTGGTACTCTGCTAGTATAAAATAAAAATAAAAATTTCATACAATATTTATTCATATTCAATTAACTAGGTCTTTTAATAATTTCTTCATTGCCTTAAAGTAATCAGAAGCCTTTTTTTACGAGAAATTGGATCGTAGTTCAATTTCACTTTTATAATTCTTCCTTAACTTTGTTAAGGATTGAATGGAACGTACTTTTTTTCGACATTCTCATGTATTCAAAAAATGTATCATTGTCATATAACAGCGTTGGAAACAATGTATGGTATTCTCTGAACTCCTTCCTTTGCTTGTTTATTTCGTGTTTCCATAATCTTGCACCAGAAACATTTAACTTAAGTACTATACTTTCCATGAGCAACAATTTACGACATAGCTCTTTCTCTGATGCCATTGGACTAACACAAAACGCATTTTGTTTGGCCATGACTGAAATGCCGGGTAAGATGCAAGACGGTGAAAATGTATTGCTCGTGACGGAACGGGTTTTGTCTGGCTGAAGCCCAAAATTATCTTCATCAGTATAATTTAGTGAAATCGAAAACTTTTCCTTGTAAGTTTTTTATGAATGTACTTAAATTATAATTCAAAATTTTACTTAAATTATAAATTTAACAAATCATAATGGACAAAGTTTAAACATAAAAGTTTTGTTAATCCTCATGGAACAACATCTAAGAGCAAAGAAGGTAATATACTTATTTTCATAGTGCTTGGTGAAAAACAAGAATTAAACGCTAAAAATTAAAATTATTTATTTCATAGTGCTAGTCAAATTAGTTGCAAAAAATATCCAATCACTTGCTGCATAAGTTCTATCCGCATTACCTTCAAAGAGCAGAACAACATGTTATGCAGAGGGAAAATATTTTTCCGGAAAAGATGAAAATGCATCCGTTTAAGGTTAACAAATGAAGAAAATTAATGCAAAATTATAAGGGATGTAGGTGACTGGTTGTTTACCTTGCCTCTCTCATACCATATAAATAAGGGGAAAATAATATAAATTTGGCTTAGTTTGTTTTATTAATAACAAAATTTCTATATTTTCCAGTTAGTACTCACTGAATTTGTCAATAAGTAGAAAAGTGCAAAAAGGGTGTATATATTATAGAAAATATATTATTAAGGTATTAGAGATAATATCTTAGCCTAACCCTACAAAACCTTTATTTATTAAAAAAAAACATGTTTTAGCACATTATTATAATAGAAACAATGATTTGTAAATATACTTTTCAACACACTGAGTTTAAAATATATTGGTTAAACAAAGCAATTACAGCAATTAATTAAATTCAAAGGGAAACCACAGTACCAGGATCTGCTAATTGGACAGTCCTAATTTATAGAGTCAAATGGAAGAGAGGAATGGGGTATTTCCTGCAAGAGTTTGAAATAGCTGTCTTCCCAAATGATTTTAACATTCCTTTTGAAGGTTTCTAGTAGACTGTAATTCTTAATATACAATCAATTCATTATACTGGTTGATTTTATCTAATTTTAGAGATTGAGTAAAAAGATTAAACATTTTTTTTTTAAAGAATTCTAGAATATTGGATTTAGAGGAATATAAATAGAATATAAGGGTAATCGGTAACCCAGTCATAATGGATATCATCAAAAAGTAATTGTACCTGGTGATACAAAAAGTATTCAGGAAAGTGGAAGAAACAGTAAAACTTGGGTCTGAAGCTCCAAATTATACAATTTTGAAGACAAAAATAAATTTACTTCAAAACAAGGGTCGGTTTTAAAAGTTAGTGTCTTGTTGGACAAACATTTAAAAAACAGACCCGTCTCATCAGCAATGAAAATGTCTTTCGGTTCATAATCATTTAAAACATTTTCCAACACATTTCCTTTCCAAAATTCACAAGTGGGGATATCAACACTAGCAATTTCTACTGAAATGACTTTTTGAACAATGTTATGGCGTTTTTTTTGAATTTGTCTGTCCAACCGTTACTTACATTAAAGCCACTATGTTGTAATGATACAGCAAATTCCAAAGCCTTTTCTTTAATAAGATTTCCTGACAATGGAAGAATTTTCTCGTGCATTACCGTAACCCATTTAATCATTGCGTTATCGATATTGTCGAATGTACAAAGTTTCATTTTCTTTCTTTGCAAATCATACGAAACACTTAGTTTTAGAATTGGTCCCGGTTTTTTAGAATAATGGATAGCAAACTCTGAGGTATACCGAATTTGTTTGCAACATTCAACTTTTTTTTACACCTTCATCAACCTCTCGTAAAACACTCACTTTTTCTGCTACACTTAAACACTTTCTTTTTGATATTTTTTCACAGCAAAATACACTCATGGCACGAATAAAACTGAGTAACTGAGCTAGCAAGATTGAAATGAGTGATAAAAGAAATTGGTCGGAGGATGGGAATGTACTGTAGGCTATCCATAAATGCTGAGTTTTTAGAATTCCTAACCGATAAGTCACTGTTTTCTAACTGAACCGAACTATAACATGCAGTCAATTGCCGACATGTGTTTCGCCTAGCATTCTTGGTTTTTTTACCTTCCTGCTGAAAATAAACAATTTCCTGGAAATGACATTGTGAGCTGCCTATAACAACACTACATTTCTTCGGTTGAAGTGAAGAAAAAACTTCGTTATTGAGAGGTCCTAAATTCGTTACATAGAGGTAAATAAGCAGTATAAATTCTAAAATGTCATGGGAGAAGGTAAAAATTCGTTATATAGAGGATTTCGTTATCTAGAGGTTTGTTATATAGAGGTTCGACTGTAAATACATACATTCCTTGGATGAATTTCTTTTTATTGTTTTTTATATACAAAATTAAATAACACTTTCATTAACAAGAATTTTCTTCATACATTGAAGCTTTTCGCAGACAGGCAGTATCAGCATTTTCAAAATTTATAAATTACTTTATAGTTCTATGACTACATCTGGACTGTTCATATAATCATTCTATGCCTAAAATAATAGTTATTCTTATCTCACCTCCTTCATCAAACATTCATCAATAATCTGTATTTAATTTAGTCTTTTATTCTTAAGAATTGATTGAATACGCTAAAAATAGTATTATGTTTAGATTTTATTTGTACTTGCTCCTTAAGTAGTGTATTTTTAACATTGTTTATATATATATATATATATATATATATATATATTTCTAAAATCCCAATGATATTCATTTTTAAACATTTTTGAGTACATTTAATGAAGTACATATTATATGTCGTGGGGATATTATGTCTATTATCTATACAATGTGTTGCTAAATTTGGTTTATATACATATATTAGGTTTTTATATGACTTTAATTCTTCTTTAAACCTTTCTTTTATTTTCTCCTACATAGTATTTTGGACACATTGTACATTTTATAATATAAATACTGCTTACATCCAACTTATTTAATTCAATATTTGTATTTATTACATCATTTATTTTATTGTTTGTGCAATAAACTAGTATAATACTAGTGTCTTTAAAAAAATTTATCGATTTAATTTCGTATCCGATGAATATGAATTTAGACCAAATAGTTTCTTTATTATTAGTTGTGTAGTTATTTTAGTTAACATTATTTTAACTAGGTATTATTTCATCTGTTTGAGTAGGTTTTCTGTAAATTGCAAAATCAAATTTATTATTTTCCTTAGAAATAGTGATATCTAAAAAATGTATTGCATTATGTTTTTTTCTATTTAATGTGTAAACTGTATTTTATTAACATTTGTTGATTCCATCTTCGCCTGAGCTACTAGTAATCACTAAACACTTTTAAATGTTTTAAACTTGCCTATAGTGGCACTTTGCTTGTAGAGGACGGCCGTTTCGGGAGATGTGTCCCTTTGTCAACTCAGACCGTAGCTGATCTCAAGGTTTACGTAGGTTAGGGTGGGAGTGGGATATTTTGGTGGTGTGGGTGTATTTTGTGTGTATTAGGAGTTATGATGTCATGACGAAGTGCGTGTGTGTTGTAGTGTAATTGTGTATTGAGTATGTGTGTAGGGTGTAGTTTCAAGTGCCTGTATATTTCGTATTGTTCGATTGTGTAGCGTTGGTTATTTCTGTGTTGTTTATGAAGAATTTGTAGGTTATATGTTATGTCTATGCAGTCATGTTTTGTGGAGTTGAGATGATCGGCGAAGTTTGATTGGTAGTTATTGTTTTTTAGTGCTTTTATATGTTCTTGGTAACATGTGTAGAATGACCTCCCTGTCTGGCCTATGTAAAAACTGGGGCATGAACTGCAGGTTAGTTTGTAAACTCCAGTGGTGTTGTAAATGTCGTTGATTTTGTCGTTGGGTTTAAATTGTTTGTTGAGAGTGTTGTGTGTGGAGTAAGCACACATTTTGTAGTTATATTTTCGTAGTGTGTTGGTTAGATTGTGGGTATTTTATTGTGTATATTATTTATGTCATTAATTATTAGGTTTAGATTTATAGCATTGTTTGCAGAAATATATACTCCATCATCTACATATCTGTACCATAATCCATTGTTGTTATTTTTTAATAATTTCTCAATCAATATATTGTGATAATATTTCAGATGTGAAACATGACAGAGGTGAACCCATTACTAAACAATCTTCTAGTTTATATATTTTGTTATTGTAATAAAAGTAATTTTGATTTAATATTACTTTATTTACATTAATTATTTCTAAAATTTCTTTTTTATCCAACTTATAGAGTATTAAATTATCTTTTATTATTTTGTATGTTTCATTTAATTGTACTTTTAATTTAAAGGTATATTTGTAAACATATCCTTTATAATAAATGATATTAATTTAATGTAATTGACTATTTTTAGTTTTTGATGTTTGTTTAATCAACCAGCTAAGATAAAAATAAGAAATATTTTAAGCATAGCAGGATTATATGAACAGTTCATATGTACTCATATAACTATAAAGTACTTAGAAAATTGATAATGTTGCTCCTGCCAATCAGGGACAATCTTCAACATATGAAGAAAATGTTATGGAAGTGTTATTTAATTTGTGTGTGTAATAAATAATACTTTTGATAGAACTGAATTCTTGGCATATGTATATGTTACGAATTTTTACAAAATCTTATGAAATATTTAAATAATCAATGTAAAAATCTTATGAAACTGGCAATGAACCTTTCAGTTCTGCAAATTATAATTACTCCTTTATATATGAACTAATAATCACTTTAGAGGTGGCAATAAAAATATCAATTTCAATAAACCAGATGTAATTACAACAAAAAGGTTATCTTAAAACATATGTATATTCAAGTACATCTGGATGATTAAAGCCACATTCAAACACTATTTTTTACTAACGACTATAAAAGAATAACAAAAATCACATGTTTTCACCTTATTGTGTGGTCCCACTAAAAACGCCAGCCAAGAAAATCAGGGAAAATTAATGACACTTGGGATGATAATATTTACATTCTGTTATTTCTTTAACATATAAAGGTTGAAATTTGCTACAAAATGAACTGAAATTACAACATACTGATGTAAAATAAAAATCAAGTGCAAAGAAATTAGACCAAGTAAAAAGTTCTCAAATACAGAAAATAGTGTTCACTTAATTGTATTTGGAATGAGTTGAAAAACAACTGAAAATGCATCCATGTATATGAGTCTGTCACTGCCAAAAAGTAAAAAAAATTCCTTAAAATATAATCAAAATGTATTACATTTTATTTAATTCACTATTATTAAGAGCTTTAGATTTTAAGGAGGTTTCATTAAACAGGATGATCTGCTGTTATTACTGTTATACAATCATACAAGTATCTACATTATTCTGGAATACCCTGGATTACACAGTATTTTACTACTGTTACAAAAATAAAAACACTAAATAGATTCAAATCAAGTAACTGATTTATATTCCAGTCAAGTGCTGAGGCAGAGATTTAATATCACTTGATGTTATGTAGGAAGCAGTAAGCTTTTATTGCCTTTCATAATATCAAGTCACCACTCAAAATATCTTGTTCATTTTATAACTGTTCAACAAATCACAGGAAATTCAAATTAGGCTTAAATTCAATAAAACGTAACATAACGGATGTTCAACTAGCTACACAATGTCCAATTTACTTTACATAATTTAGAATAACTCAAATTGTTTTAAAACTCGCAGTTTTTGTGTTGTACATTTCAGGTTCTTCTATAATTACACTTTTGGTATTAACTTGGCAAAAAACCCACTACCTACTGACATTTTCAGCAGACACGTTTTCACATTAGTTCAGCACATTATTAGAGTCACAGACAAGAATGTTGCTCAGGTGTATTGTGTTGGTGTGAGTCTGTGGTGTATTGGTGTTCTGTGGTGTGTTATTGTTCATAGAGTAGTTGTTAATTATGTGTTCAAATATAGTATTTGATTGTAAGTGTGTTTTGTCCTTTAGATTGTGTTGTGGATAGTATTTATGGTGTTTGTATATCTCGTAGTTTACATTTGTGTTAAGTTTGTTGCTTTTTTTGACCTAGTGTAGGATTTTTAGATTGGTGTCTATGTTAGTGTGTTGAAAATATCGGTAAATAGTGTTTTTTGCCAAGTTCATATCAAAAGTGTAATCAATTGTTTTATTTTTAATTTCTTGAATTTTTAAAACGGCTTGTTGATTTAAGAAGATATAAAAAAATACTTTAAAAAATATAGCCAAAACTTGTTTAGCAAATGAACATTCTCTACTGTAATACAGGAAACAAAGCACTTATATAAAATACAAAAGCTTTTCAAACTCCTGAAAATAAATAACAAAAAGAAATGCATTCTCTCATTATGTCTACATTTTAATTAACTGAAAGAAAAATAAATCAAATGAGGTAATAAGCAAACCCTTCCTAAATTCTTATTATTATTTTTTTAAATATTGGAATATTTATTTCAATTAATTTCTCTGATACTTGGTAAAAATGATTCTTAACAAGAGAGATGTCTCGCACATTATATTGAGAGGATGAAATTCAATATAAAAATATTCTTCAAGTCTAACAGTTCATTTTAATGAGCAAAGTAAAATTTTTAACATCTTTTTTTTAATGCCATATTTTAATAACTATGTATCTTAATTGTTTTATAAAAATATATTTTATATCATATTTTTTTTCATACAACCATAAAAAATGTGTTACTTCTTCAAAATTTTAACTTTAGAAAAATTATTTTAGAAAGAATCAATTAAATAAATATTGATGCAAGTCAAGTAAAGACTCAAATCACTTTGTAGGTGGAACAAAATGAAAACTAAAAAAAAACATGTTCAATTAAAAAGAGAAATATGCTGGAGCACATACAAGAGTCAACATCTTCATTTTTTTCAATATATATTTAAAAACGAGATCACACTAAATTACTTTTTCAAGCCTGTAATAATTACTACAAAAGCATGAATTTTGTTACAATTTATATTAAACAGATATTTGTGAGGTTAATATTTCCTGCTAATGGTTTATATGTATTTAAATTGTACTGAAGCATTTTATATTAATGTCGTTGTTCCTTCCATTGGTTTTTTATGTCCATAGAAAACTCACCTTTCCTCAAAAGGATTAAGGAAATAACAAGACCCTGCTTGGTCAGCCTTAGTCTACTTCAGTCAGTCAGTCTGTAGAGAAAGAGGGGGGTTTCAAGCAACAGGGAGGCTTCATGCCCTACATATATTCGAAAAATCTATCCTGGTCTTCATACTTAACACCAGGAAATAGTAAGTAAATAAATTTCTGTTACTCAGCTACCAGTTGTTCCTTGGGGCATGAGAATCATGTGTCCTCCCAAATCCCATATGAAAAACATTTTGTTTCTATCTTTATCCTTGTTTCAACTTCCTTTCTATGTCACCCTTGTCATATCATATCCTTTTTATTTTTAGCCTTATTTTCTGTCAGCCATAGGAAAATTTTACCCTAATAGAACAAACACTTTCCTTTTCTGGTATTTGTTTTTCTTTTCTTAATTATATCAAGTTAATAGGAGTAAAACAATAATAATCAAAATATTAGAAGATAAATACCTGGGACAGCCACAATCTAACTTTACTAAGGCAAGTTAAAACGATCCATTACTATGACTATACCATACCAGTTTAGCAATTTGTTTATGTTTTCAAATTTATTCTAATCAAATAACAATGCAAAAAAACAAACTCTAGGCTTTTGTAAGTTCGACAAAAACTAAATATATCAATAGACTGTCACAAATTGGAATATCAAGAATCCAAAATATTTAAGGAAATATTTATCCATGTGATTTTCAAATAAATATATTGTAGTCCAACAAATTGGAGAAAGTGTGAAAGAAAACTGACACTTATCCAGCACAATTTGAAAAGACTACTTTCAGCAGCTGTCAAATAATTGGAGAAAGTATTAAGTACCACTTCTATCGCTTTTGCCTAATGGTGAAAACTTTAGCACGAACTACGTCGTGTAGTGTTGTGTTGGACAACGAAAAATATCAAAATATATATATATATATATATATATATATATAAATGTTTGTGTGTGTGTAATTTTAATTGATTTCCCTGAGTATAAAAAGTACTCACTTGTCTTGCACAAGATTAAGAACCAGGAAATGTTTTCAAACATTTTTTATATGAACTAAATAAAAAGAATAAAATAATTTCTCTTAGAATTGTCTTTAAAATTTCACACAGATTTAACTACAAATCTGTGATGGATGATATAGAATTATAGGAATTAAATGTTGAGAAAACGCATATCACAATTAAAATCTGGTGGCATGGATACAGAGCCTTTCCCAGCAAGAGATGCACGACTATCAGTTGGCTACAGTAAACCAACCGGGAGAAATACAGAAATATGTTACTGAATTTGGTATGGAGGGGAGTAGGCCATTCTATGGTATCAACACTAATACTTAGAAATTTCCAGTAGGGCTAATTTTGTTCATTTTTATATCAGCTTTCAGAAAGTGAAGTCCATTTTTAGGAATTATTGCTGAAAACCCTTACTACTCTTGGTAGAAAGTTTTTACAAAGTACAGGCTATTTACATGTTAAAATTAAACTTTGTAATTACAAGTTAATTTTGTGGTCAAAATCAATAAAAGTAGGTTTTTGTAATGGTTTAAAACATGAATACTGTTCCATCTTCCTCCAATTATGTTTGATCATATTAAAAATAATGAGTGTGGCAAAACTGGGCAGCATTTTGGTGAAAGATGTGCCACCTGCACTACAGCGGCCCACTGCAAATCCACGCCCTGTTGAAATTATTTATAATGAAATTGTTGGGATTTTTCATTCTTTGATTGTACATTTCATGCTACCTATGTTTATTGTTATAAACTTATGTTGTACCTATGTTATAACCTATGTTACCTACGTTATGGAAATTGTTAATTGTTCCATTCTTTAATTTTGAATTACTACAGCATGAATAGTGAAAAAAGACTATGAAACACACAGTGAAGTAAAATGGAATTAAAGATGCAATCTAAGCTGATTGCTTTTGAACAGAAAGGCCATCCTCATTTCACAACAAAAGTAAAACTACAACAAAAATATATTTTTATATATTTTAACATGTATAAGGAAATTTGAATTTCTTTGTATTTCTGGTTGGCTCAAAGACTGTGTTATCTATTGACCATTCAGGACACCAATAATGATACTAAATTTACCTTGAATACAGGTGATATCAGCCTTTGGAGTTTGCAGAAAGGTTAACAAAAATGGTACTTGCGTATTATACAGTGGCCAATATTTATAGAGGGATTCTTTTTACCAGGGATTAATACTTTTTTGCCAAGTGACATCACGTGATCTCTATTCTACCCTTACATATGTACATTTGTTTGGTTATATGTATAAAATTACAACCAAATCTATCCTGACTGGATACTTCATAGGTATATAAAATTAAACTTCTGTGGTAATAAAAATATTCTGTGGTAATAGTTATCAATATAGCTTAAAGACATGATTTTTATTCATTTTACAGCCAATTATATTGGGAATGGGCAATGTGCAACACCAAAAATCCAAAACTAATATTATTTTAATTTTGTTAATTTCTAACGTTTCTCCACTTCTTAACACAACAGGCTAATAGCTCCAGAGTTCATTGCAGGTAGTTAATAATTATTTTGTATTGATTCCCTAACCCACCACAGTGGTCGGAACAATCCTGCAAATACTGTTGATTTCACAAAAAATTTTGCGAGTTCATATTTTGGAAACCTTATCCTACTATTCTGTTTCATTAACTTCCGTTACACACTGCCTTAGATTTTATCTTATTTTGTTTCTTGTAGTAATGAACCCAAAGTAGTTTATAATACAGGTAAAATTTTATATTCTGCCACTTGGCTGTTAAGTAGAGATTGTGTATTCCTCATCTAGAAAACATCAGGCACTGTCAACATCCCTCATCCGGACTATAAATCCCGGTCTACCGGTCCCAACCCTTAGACCAGTGACTCCTAACTGTTTTCATTTCACATACCCCTAAAAAGGTTTTTCCAGTGAAAAGTACCCACTATTTCTCGACATGGTTAAGATAAAGAGTGGTTGCCTGACTGCCACCTAACCGGCTGTGTATACAATATGTGTGACCAACACGACAGAGAGTTCCCTGAAAGTTTTCTATCATCAAATCGTACACCCATTTCTGTATTTCTGCATCGGTATTGTTCACCTAATTCTGTAATAGGTGTTTCCCATCGCTATTATATTCTGTGTTTTCAGTCGCACACAAACATACAAGCTCTATGCGATTTCAGATCAACACATCAACTATCTTGTCAACTACTAGTGTAACTAATTTAAATAAATGAAACCTCTATACCACAAATGTTTTTTTTCTTTTATTTAAAATATTATGTACATTTCAATTGCATAGCAATCATCCTCAGAGGTAATTTACAATAAAATTTTTGTTTTTAATTGAAATTACCTCTGAGGATGATTGCTATGCAATTGAAATGTACATAGGGTTTTAAATTTTTTTAAAATCATTTGTGGTATAGAGGTTCCATTAATTTAAATTAAACATTACGCGACAGTAGCTTTATACAGTCATACTAGTGTAACCTCGTATTTGTTTCAAATCTAAAGTCTGAAATATTGATGTCCGCCATTACTAGTATTATTTTCGTGCACCACAGGTTGGGAACCTCTGCCTTAGACAACCCTATTAGCAACCTCCAGTAAACGCCTTATTTACATTATTATTGTTATTTATAATATACATTAAACAGTATTTATAATTAGCAAAATAATCATCAAC
This sequence comes from Prosapia bicincta, assembly GCA_036971475.1. NCBI lineage: Eukaryota > Metazoa > Arthropoda > Insecta > Hemiptera > Cercopidae > Prosapia > Prosapia bicincta. Next base: position 266,451,633 of record JBAIZL010000005.1, read on the forward strand.
CCTATGAGTAGCGGATGTCCAAGGTTTGATGTCTTTGGAAATTACTTGCTAACACCTTCATCCTCCAATAGTCCTCAGCCACTCGTCGAGGCTCGCAGCCCCCAAGTGCCGGCCTACAAAATTTTACCTGTACAAATTATTCAAATGTGGTTGGATATAAATGTTTAACAGTGGATACAAACTGTTCTATGTGTATACAATTCTAATCCATTATCCTCAGCAGTATCACAAAGACCTAATTTTGGAAATAAATTCAGTGATAAATTAAATAAATAATTGCATCAGAAATATTATAATTTAAATATTTAACACATTTTAGAATTTCCATTTTTTTTGTCTATTTCTCTAACCTTATTTTAATTTACAGTATAAAAAGATTTTCCTGGGGGGATATCTTGCAATTCTAATCCATTATCGTCAGCAGTATCACAAAGACTTATTTTGGAATAAATTCAGTGATAAATTAAATAAATAATTGCATCAGAAATATTATAATTTAAATATTCAACAGAATTTAGAATTTCCATTTTTTGTCAATTTCTCTAACCTTATTTTAATTTACAGTATAAAAAGATTTTCCTGGGGGGGATATCTCGCTGTGGATAAGAAACGAATAGTAGGATAAGGTTCAAAGAGATGAACTCTCAAAAATGTTTTGTTAACTTAACAGTATTTGCGGGTTTGTTCTGACCACTGTGGTAGGTTAGGAAATCAATACAAAATAATTATTAACTACCAGTAATGAACTCTGGAGCTGCTGGCCTGTGTCAAGGAGTGGTAGAACGTTTAACAAAGATAAAATAAAATAAATTTTGGATTTTAGTATTGATTATTTGTATTCTATTTGTTAGTCCTGCTGCTAGCTAGACCAAGGATACCTTTACTATGTTTTTAAAAGAGTGTGGCGATCAATATAGCTGGTAGTTTAGCATTATATATGTGCTGCTGTAATAAATTTCAACTAGATAAAATTTAAAAAAAAAACAGTTTAATTAAAGCTCAGCCTACTCCTTTCTTAGCAGATTCACAGAAAAAATTACAAAGTCACCCGCTGCTCCACCAGATCCAATTAGTTGGCATGTGTTTTGCAGACGTATGTTTAATTATTGACTAAGAAATTAAGACTTTAAGTATATATATATATATATATATATATATATATATATATATATATATATAATTATATAGCACTGTGTTCAGAATGAAATGAGTAACAGTAATATGAGGTTTGTATGTTGAAAACTCCAAGTTTGAATTCAGTAGGCCTGGTGAAATGCTGGTTTTGGTTTTCCTTATAATTGAAAAAAAATTATATTTTGCTTTGTTGATGAAATAGCACTTTCCTTATAATGAATTATAGATTCATTTTAAGCCCAAAGTAATACTGAATAAAAATATATGCATAAGTAGTATTACGAAAATCTATTTGTAATATTTATTTTAAAAAATGTAAAATTGTGCACATGCATAAAAGTGCCAAGAATGGTGTACCTACTATAATACTCAGCTGCAACTAGGTTTGAATGTGACATAATTGTTCACTTTGATCTAATTGTTTTAAAACAAAAGCAAATTGCACTATAGACCATATTTACAAAAGAAGGTACCACAAAATTATGTCTAATTATAAATTTTTAAAAATGTCATTTAGGGCTATTGAAAATTGTTTAATTCCTTCAAGTTGAAATTAATTACACATACTCCTTTATTTGGCCACTTGAAAAACGCTTCAACTCATTGTTTATAGTTTTTGATAGCGTGAATTTTGTAAATGTAAATGTTTGTATGTAATAACAGGGGCAGGCGTGTACTCACACCTTTTTCAAAAAAGTCAAGCAGTTGGGGCATACTCAAGCAACTACGATGGTGAGATAGCTGCAGTAATAACAGCCGTTAAAGAGCTGAGGCTAGTCACAGAGAAAGAACAACTGAATTGCAGAAGAGTTGCTATTTTCATCGACTCACAAGCTGCAATTATCGTGTTAGCCAGCAGTACTACCACTAACTACAGTTTTACACTAGGAGTTAGGAAAAGTCTCGTAAAACTCATAGAAGACGGATGGATTGTCCACCTCCAGTGGATCCATAGTCATGTGGGAATCCCTGGTAATGAGAAAGCCGACAAATTAACGAAGGACGGAGCAAACATGCAACAGCCTATTTCCCTTGTCAGCTTAACATCTGCTAAAAACCATATAGAAACTGCAGTCAGACAACACTGTAAATCAGTTCACCTGGAGGCATGTAGAGGAAAGAAGTGGCAAATGTTATTGTTGGATGGGCCTCTCCCCCGAAACCTAAGCAGAGCGGCTGCCGTCGCACTATTTTGTACTTGTACTGGGCATGATTACCTCCAGGTACATCTTCACCGTCTTGGTCTAGTGGACACTCGACATCTGTCCTCTATGTCTAGGAGAAAGAATGAACGACCATCTGCCAAAGTGCCCCGAACTGACGAACATAACTCCACAGTTATCTCGTCTCTACTGGGAGGCTCGACACGGAATGGCTTCTTTGCCAAGGGCAGGCATTGGATAAAGTAAAGTAAGTGTATGTAATACCGGGTTACTTGGGCAAGTCGCGCTGTAGGCATCAGCCACGTGTAGCCCATACATTAGAAACCACTATATGTATAAAACAATATATTTCAGAACTAAAATAAAAGCAAAACACTAAATAAATAAAAGAGATCATGAATAAGGAAAAGTTCACATCAACAGCAATCTATCAACTAACCAGATGTCTGACGCTTACTATGCAGTACATCGTAAATAACTGTCTGGCACCAGTTGTTTATTTACGGAAATAAATTACGATAAATACGGCCAGTGTTATAAACATAAACATTGCCTTCTCATAACGCAGCAAATAAACATAGTGCACATTATCATTAAGCAAAACATTCTAAAGTATGGAATAATTTTGCGTCACAAAATATGTCGGACTGAGTCAGACAGTGGAGCAGAACGGGATTTTTAGTGATGTCGGACCCAGTTCGACTATGGAGCGCAAAAGGTCAAGTATATACTTGCATTAATTTACCAACATAAACAACTAGTGTGGGTATTTACAGAAGAGTTTAGAATTTCGTATTGAAGCAGCAGAAGTTCTATCCCTTTCAAGTAATATTATTTAAGCATCGTGTAACTTTTTCTTTTTCTACTCTTCCTTAAATACAATTACATACAGTATGAAATATATAGACATAGCAACACACATAAAAAATGACATCTTAAATGAACAAACACTTCAAAGATCACACATACTCTTCGATCACATCACTTCCAACTTACAAGTACCGAGGAAGCACAACTGCAGCATTCCTAGCGGCAAAAATACGAGGCTGAAGAAGTCGTAAGACGAAAACATTTCCTCCAAGTGTAAGTTAACAATTTAACAACTTTTAGTTAACAAAGAGTCTGGTCGCAAGTAATAGCAAAAGTGTAATAAGAAGTAACAACCAGCTCGTCATGAACAGCAACAAGATTTCGACAATTACATATGTTAATTATACGTATATTATTCTGTAAATTCCAAACATAAAAAATTTCCGTCTCTATTCACTGAAGCATCTGAAGACTAAAGTTAAAATATTTAAAATGAGATGTACCAATCAGAGATCCATATTTTATAAGCGATTGGGGCAACATAATTGCGGAAAACATTCAACAAATTTAGGTAATGAGAAGTTATGTATTTGTATATATAATTATAGATAAGAAACACATGGTATATTTCTTGCATGTACATTAACTGTTCAACTATTCATAGGGCCTACATAAATATTTTACATTAAACGACCTTTAAACAATCTTACGAAAACATTGTACTACCCTATAAAAAAATTTACCCATAAACTGTGAAAATTAGGTTTAAATCCAGATATCATAATGTTCCTCAGGGCTTCAAAAAAAGGGGGGTGGGTAAATATTTTGTCTAAATGGCATCTTTACTATTGAAAAACTGACCAAATTTATAACCCAAAGAAACTGAATATGTTTTGTTAAAAAAATATTTAAAAAACACTTCCTTTTAATAAGAACTAAAACAAAATTTGGGGCTCATCTGTACAGTGGACTGAAATTTAGAGAATATACACATTATAACAGTAAAAGAATGCGTATAAGCCTAATATTTAAATCTTCATGAACAGAGTGACCATTTGGGACCACGTAACAGTTCTATAAATCCTCACACCCTGAATACAGCGAAGCAGTTTAAACAAAGTAAGAAATAAAACAGGGCAAACAATCCAGGATTGATCACACATTTCGCGCCGACTTTATGACCATTATGGCGGACACAGTGTAATAAACACATTTCATAACTCCCAGGAATCCATGGCATCATTCCTCAACACAATTATTCCACCCCGTCCTATATTAAAGTGTTGAATTAATGTTGCTTTTTAAGCCATTAACAGAGATGCATTTGATAACACAGTTGTCCCGCACTACTTATGGGGTACGAAATCAGCTCATCAAAAACAAACCAAAAGGATAGAATTGGGCTGGATTGTGAGATTATAGAAAAATGCTTTACGGGAATAAATATATAGGGATCAATGGCACACATGCTCACACGAATGTGAATATTATGGTTACATTCCTTTTGAAATTTGTTTCTATATCTACATGCACAGATACATAAACTGAAACATGATGGTAGCACATACACTCGAACCAGGTCGCACAGCCTCCCTCTCTCTCTAGCGGGCACGTTCGTGAATACGCGTGCACGCGTGTGCGAGTGTGTGTGTGTGTGTGTGTGTGTGTGTGTGTGTGTGTGTGTGTGTGTGTGTGTGTGTGTGTGTGTGTGTGTGTGTGTGTGTGTGTGTGTGTGTGTGTGTGTGTGTGTGTGTGTGTGTGTGTGTGTGTGTGTGTGTGTGTGTGTGTGTGTGTGTGTGTGTGTGTGTGTGTGGTGAGTGTATTTGTAAGTAAAACACACTTCCAACAAGATTAAAGGATGGATATGATATTAGGCATGGCATCCACAATACTGTCAGAAGAATATCAAAACTCAATACAAAATGACAAAGATTTATGGCAAGGTTGTTAACGGCCTAATATCACACCATTAGCACGTGGATGCAAGCTCGCGCGTGGCTTACACACAGGAATGGTAATATAATAGCAGTCTAAGTTTAATTAATTCATTTTTTAACATATATTCAACAAAATTATAAAAAGTGCTTTTTTTATTAAGAATATTTTTAAGATTTTATAAAACCTTTTATCAAGTACGGTTTCTTGTTATTAATGATATTCAACCGTTAACCTATTATTAAAATCTTTTCGGTACATTTTGAAAAATGTGTAAGAGTTTCAATTTTATACACAATAACTAGCAGTAGAAATCTAAATGAACTCAATATTCATTTTATATTTACAAATATTTTAAATTAAGTTAATATTCCAAATTTTATTAGAAATATAATTATAATTAATTTTATTCGCATTTTTTAAAGTTTGTAATACAGAACTTCTTTTCTTGAACAAGGGTAATAGTGAAAAATTGGAGAAGTGATATATTTAGCTTTGGTTTCCCTTTTGTAGTATATTTTTGATGCTTATATGCGTAGGTGTGATAGATTAGGGTATTAAATTACGTAATATCATAGGTGAATAATTTCTCTCTTGGTACTGTCAGATGGAAAAATTTGTTATTCTCAGAATCCATTAGTTGATGTGTCTATAAGTGATAAACAAGTGTCTACCTGCCAACAAGTACTTGTTTCTAAAGGCACTGTAATGATCTTTGTAACAGATATGAAGCATCATTTTCAATTGATTATTAATTTCAACTAATCATCTGATATTTGTCGGTATTTTTTCAGTGACAACAATATTTTTTAAGACGATTATTGGGTTTTTTAATTGTTCAGTGGAAAAACTGCCGTACTTAAAATACCACGCCATACGATCAGATAGCGTGGATCGATCAGACGCGTTTGGAAAACGAGTTGTAGTTACTTCAAGATGTGTTGAAACACAATTATAAAATGAAAAAAAATCGTTCTGTTACATTAGTTGAGAAATTATTCAATATGTAACATGCTGCATAATGTTTTGTTACAATTCAGTATGTTGCATAAATATTTGTTATTTAATTCTGTAAATATCGTATAAAAAAAAATTGTTTTTTTAATATGTTTCAAGACGAGCTAGTCAAAAAGGACGCCATGTTAAATACGTGAACCAACGCACGGTCTTTTTCTGAATATACAAGGCTGGGGATATTTCGAATCTTGAGCTAGGCTACCGTGAGAAAAAGTGTTTCGTCCATTCTCCCAGGACACAATGGAGGATCGCATAGGCTTGCAGTCGTTAAAATTTGTGTAAAAGTTTTAATAATTTAATTTTCAAAATTTATTAACAACGAGGAAATGTTTCATTAGTGGCTTTGTTATGTTTATTTTATTACTTTGAAAATTTAAATATGTTATAAAAGTGACCTCGTGTAAATTATTATATGCCCTGACAAAGCCACGTAAGTTCAAGTGATTGCCAAGGTATGTTTTAAATTTAATTTTTTGATATTTTTCAATTCAATCAAGTCAGTAAATATAGGATACCAGCGTGCATTAACCTAGCTTTGTCTCAAAATATTTTTAAAGGATGTAAACTATTGTATTTTAATTTGTGATGCTAAACTTGTAAAAAGCAAATTGTATTTAAAGCGTAATATTTTGACTATTTCTTAAAAACTAAATCTTTTTTTATATAAGCAAATGAGAATTTTAATGTAACCTGCCTTATGTAGAACGGTTAAACAAACATCAGTGTGCCTGAGTTAGTCGTACGATAAAATTGTTAAGGAAAACAATTGACCTGGTGAGTATTATCAAGGTATAGGAAATAAAGGTAGTGAATAAAGGTAATTGCAGTTTTTTAAAAATAAATTATTAAAGCTAACTAATCCTCTGATAAATGTCGGTATTTTTACAGCGATAACAATATTTCAAAAAATGATAAATGGTTTTTCTTTTAATTGTTAAATGTAAAAACTGCCATAGTTAATATACCAGTTCATACCATCCGAAAGAAATGTGTTTGGAAAATAAGTTGTAATTACTTCAAGACGTGTTGAAACACACTTATAAAATTGAAAAAAAATCGTTCTGTTACTGTAGTTGACAAATTATTTAATACTGCTAAAGAAGGAGGGGCTAGTAGTTATTTCCTGTGCATGCACAATTTTGCTCCAAGAGAAGAAAAAGATTTCTTTCTGCTTCAAATCACACAATGTCAACATTGTTAATACCAGAACTGAAATAAAACAGTCTCAACAAATAACAGTCTTAATATAATGAAAATGTTACCCGTTATGATGCTTTTCATATGCTAATAAAACATCGGGCATTTTATCTGCAATTTTATTACGAGAAATGCGAAGTACCATCTGATTCATTTCGAGTTTTAATATACAATAAAGACATTCCTGATAACACTCTTTGTTATTACTGACTGCACTACATTGTATGCTCCTTAGAAAAAGTGTGGTGTTTGCTCTCTCCCACTTTCCTTCTCTCTAAAGGATAACAAACGACAAGACACATTGAAATTATTAAGCGAGATGTTTTTGTGACAATGTGTTACAGAAGATACTCTTGTATTTTCCATCTTTATTTAAGTTTCCTCACACTTACAAAGCAGACAATATAGATAACCTCAGTAACAATAAAGACACTTCTAACCAGCGAACACAGTACTAACTAACAGAACTAATTTCTGTGCTTGCTGACTACACCATGTTCTACATTGGTTCTACAAACGTTTTCGGCAAAGCTTCATAGAACACATACACTATATTAAATGCGTAGACGACAACCTACTCATCTTTTGGTGGATCTAGGACGTTTCGCCGCGAGAACCTTACTTATTAATTGAAGAGACGTCTACTTATGTAATCCTCACACATACAGGAAGGTTTGATAGTTAGTTATAATTAATACATGTACGGATTGATATTGAATTTTCACTTCTAATAATTTTCTATGTCAACGGAAAAATACGAAAAACTTTCCTTCACACTTTTTCAGAGGCTTTAGGACTGGCAGCAATTTGCTAGCGTGTTTAAAAGTTTTTTTTTGTTTTTCAAATATTTTGTTTTTGTAATTTTGTAATTTTTTGTTTTTCATTTTGTTTTTAATATTTATTTTGTTTTTTAATATCTTTCATTCCATATTTTTTATAATAATATCTTGTTTCATTGTGAATAGTAATAGAATAATGAGTTTCCACAGTCTAAAGTAACCACCGGATTAGTACTTGATAATTAAATTCAGAGAATTAATTTACTCAAAGGTTAATGTTTTTATGAAATATGTGACAAACATCTTGTACACAAGACAGAAATAAGAATCAGGTAATACTGCTAAGCTAAACTATAACTAAGCGTGGTAAAATTATAAGTATTTTGGGTTGACAATTTTTTTTTGTGAACTTCTATTTTTGAGGAAGAAACATTTAGCAAAAAATTTGGCTCGCGGCAAAACGGACGGCCGCGGCGAAACGTCCCATTCCATTTTTTGGTGACCACACAACAGAAACAAGCCACACGTAGACGGGCATAAAATGATGTGTTCTCTCCATAGTGAATAAAAATTCTCATGTGAACGAAAGAGGACTGCCATCTTAACACACTACAACGATGTGAAATGTCAAAATTTACCACAGCTCATAAAACAACTATTAAAAGAACTTAATAAAGAACACTTACAATTTGTCAACGCTTTATCAAAAACCGTTGCCGCAAACAAAACTTCCAAGTGGCCAACCTAGTCCCTGACGAAGACTATGCATGCGACCAATAAGATTTTGTCTCAATAAGTTTTTCATAAATTTACTTGTTAATTAGTATAATGCTTATTCAACTTTAAGTATAGTTTATTGATAAGAGTAAAATTAGATCAAATACCACCTATGCAGCCATATATATAACTCTGAATCATTATAATAAAAGAATTTCTATTTTACAATTATTACTAAATATACCTTATTGTTGTTATCGTGTTTATTGAGGTGCACAGTGCAAAAAGTTCAAATTACTCCAAAAGTTTTGATGACAATATCTGCGCGTTATGTGGCCCATGGCTATGAAGTATTCTAATTGGTGGTGGTTTAAATTGAAGGAGGGAGCAGACAATGGCTTGGCAGTCAAAAACATGATCTGAGGCGAGTTGTGATTGGCAACAGAACTTGCAAATGGAATATTTTATATTAGTTGGTGATCCCTTCATGCCCTTGAAATGTATCACTGGCTAATTTTATCTCATAAATAAGAACTAATACATTTCCTATGAATCAGGATATTGAAAATTAGAAAAAGCTGCGTAAAAATATGATTAAACTGAATTACCAACGATCTGTACGTTCAGCAAGCAGTGTTTGTTGAAGTTCAGCGCAAGCAAATAGTTAAAACTTCAAACACTAGTTAGAGAGTAGCTGCCAAGTTGACCCACTCTTCACGTTTCCGTATTAATGTGTGCACGGAGTTAACGCGGTTACAGCTAGGGCATTTAATGTTCTCGGGAATTGAATGCTCCAATTAAAAAGCGTTTTGTGTATTAATATACATGCCAGTTCTTTCCCATGAACATTTTAAGAATTACCAATATAATGCTCCTTAGGAGGAGGTACTGTCTTTAGGCATATGCTATACATACTCGCGCGCGGTACCTAGCCACCCCCACACACACAGGAGCATGCAAGAAAGGGAAAAAATTATTACATAAACAAAGGGAGCATTGACGATCTTTAAGTAATGTAAATCATCCTTGCTAGTACTGGAGTAGAAAACGAGGAATCATCTACCTTTCTTAATAGTTTGTACCATATGACCATGGGGTCTGGTTTAAGCATTTTACTCTCTTTTCAAGCATCGAAACCAAACAGCTGAAGGCCTTGTAACGTATATTTTAGTTGATCTTAGACAGAGAGCCCAAATGTGGTGAAGACTATGTAACCGTGCACTTGGCCTTGCGAGATTTCTCATCTACATCAACAGCTTCTGCGTCCGATAAGTCTACACATATTTCAAAATTTTTTATTATTTCATACCGAAGGTAATTTACCATCGAATCATGTCTGTAGGATAGTATTTACCTAAGAACCATCTACCTCTTGTCTCACCTACTGCGAACTCTCGAGGCCAAGTGCACGGTTACGTGGCCCGCACTGTATGAACAGAAACGAGCGAGTGCTATGATGCTTGGCGCTCTGTTACGTAGTTTGGGATTAAGTTTAAAGCAATGCCCTTTCGTTAATAAGTTAATCGGTCAAGGTTCTGTTTCAAATAGAACATAAAATTTTTCGCATATTAACTGATCCTAGAAGGCGAAACAATCCAAGGCAAATACTGCCTTTTGATGAGTGGTCGAGTAGCTCCTCCAACAACAAACTGTCAACATTGTGAATCGTGACACACGTGTTAAACGTTTCGAATTTTATATTTTTACCGTGCGTTATGAACATTAAATACCTGTAAATTATTTCTTCTACCTACCTTGCAATTAGTTACAATAACAACAGCACGTGTTCCGCGTTTTGTGTTTAATTTTATATCGTGTGCTGTGTATTATAAACTTATTACTATCTTGAACTATTTTGTGTGTTATGCTCTTTTTGTCAAAATTATTATGGATTTCCCACCACCAAATTATCATTATAAAATAATGGAGGAAGAAATTCTTGGAATATATGGTTTAAATACAAATGTTATAATATTTTGGCGTGAATTAAACGCTCCAATTTCTAACTATAATAATATAAACAATTCATTTCCGGTAAGTTCAGTTCGTTTGGTTATTACCTTCGAATGCTCCAAATTCAACGAAATTTCGTAAACAGGCGCAATTAGACGCCCTTAAGGAAATTTCAAAATTTGTTTACCTCATTTCCATCATTTTTTAGTATTTGAGACCTATGTAATTAATTTTGAGGCTTGTATGTCTGAGGCCAAAATATTTTTTTTCTAAAAGCCCTACGAAATTTACAGTTGTTGCCGTTGGAGTAGGAGGAGCTACACGACTAATCAAAAGGCAGTATTTGCCTTACATTGCTTCGCCTTCTGGGATCAGATAATATTTAAACATTTCTACAAATACTGAAATTGATTTATCCACAAATTTCAATAAACATTCCTGAAATAAATTACCGATTTTTTAAAATACTGTTTATTGGAAATTTGTGCTGTGGAAGAATGTTGTACTACTAAATAAACTCTGGCTCACGCAGTTCCCTTTCAAATTAAGCGTCGCTTCCTTCAAAACGCCCCTCAAGTTCCGTTTGCTTCTGCTTCCGGTTATGCGTAATATTTATGTGTCCTCACTTTATCTCATGTTTTATATTTCTATCACTGTACAAATATTTTGAAAGCCCTATTTAACTGCTGTCTACAATACCTTTTTTCTATGATTTAGTGTATTTATTTCGTGTTTTTGTGTTTCTAGCTGTTTATGTTAATCCAAGTCGTGTATGTTTATTGAAGGATATATAAATAATAGTGTAATCTGAATTTGTATGACAGCATATACTTGTAGCGCTCACAGACCTACTTGTAATACGTTTTAATTAACACTGCAAAAGGGAGAGTATATTCCTACTAATAATCATCTGATTATTAATTAACTTGCTCATTAAATATTTCTCTATTCACGCCATACTAATAATGATTTTCATTGTAAATACATATAAAACACGTTGTATTGCAAACAGAAATTGCTTTTGTGAAATATTCAGTATACTACACTTAAACTCTGGTTAACATCGGTGACTAATTCAAAACAAAACTATTTTTTGTCAACACTTTTCACCATGACGTAACAAATATATAACCACTAGTAAACAATTTGTATTGTTAGTACTTCACTGGTCATTTCTGCTTATGAAATTTTCTGGTTAAAAGAAAGACATACAGAAGAACCTCGCTATAAAGGATTATTTGGGACTGAGGGTTGTCCGTTTTAATGAAAGTGCGATAGAAAGCAAAAATCTTAAAACTGTTAAAATGAAAATAAAATGCAGCTTTGTAAGAAGAAATAAACTAATTAAACCAAATGTAAGTTTTATTTACATCTATTAACAATCCGCTGACACTTTCACTGTGGCTATTGCTGTGTAAAGTTAAATGACAGCGTATGAAGTGTGATTAAATTCAACAGCCGCTTATGCGTCGCTACTTGCGGCCTGTGCGGCGCCTGCTTACGTCGCTGGGGGGTTGCGTTATCTACTTTCAAAACACAATCCGTTATAAGCGACAGCTTGCTTAGTAAGATCTGTTATAACGAGGTTTTAGTAAATATTCGAATTTATTTTGTTTTTTTTTTTATATGAGAAAGGTGTTTATGTTAAAACGAGAAACCAATTCAAGTAGTTATATTCTCCCGAAGTTTCACCACATTCGTAGGTTTTTCTTTAGAAAGTAGCAAAGAGAACTTTCTTCTGAAAGTTAAAAAGAGAATAGAAAACTAGAATAATTAGTAAGAAGATATTAGCAGTTACCAGTCAAAGAGGCAAATCTTATCTAGAAAAAAGTATGGCTTTTATTAGGCAAGAGAAAAAGGAAGAAACATAACGCACACAAAGAAGAAGAAAGAAGCCTACAAAAGGAAAGATAACTGGAAACACGCCTTAAGACATTCCTCGAACCTTGAGTTCCTTCACTAAAAGTTCCTCCAAAAGTTGGGGTTGTTGCTCTCTGTGCCATCTTGACATGAATATCAGGTCACCGTGTTCCCAATAAACCAAATTTGCGTAAGGAATGAAGAAGCAATTTGCTCCTTGTAACAATATTCGCATTTACTAATCGCTCTATATGAACCACTTAAAGATTTTATTATTACATTAATCAGCGGTTTGCCCAATTTCAAAGTAAATTTATGATAGACTGACTGAGATAAAATATTTTCAAGCGCAGAAGGCGATCTTCGTCAACATCTAGGATGGCGTTATGAAGGCGTCAATGGCATTAAAGGTATATTCTCCATAATGTGACACACAATTTGTATACATATTATATATATATATGTTTTATCTTTAAAACCGTTACTGGCTAGTCAAACAATGCTTCCTAGCGGCCAGCCTAGATAATGGCGAAGATCATATAACTCAGTCAAAAATGTTTTATCTCTATTGACAAATATAAATATCTGCATTAAACAAATTTCCGGTACGAATATTAATATATAAAATTAATTATTCACATTGAATTAATCATTGAAAAAACTGTATTAACACCAAGTGTCTTCCACTTAAGTTTTACAAGATTTATTTGAACTTGAGTGGACGGATAAAAAGTATTTTACTATAAAAAAAACACGATTGAAAATTTGAACAAGATATATAAATATAGGGGAACTGTGAACTTAAATAATAGTATGAATGTAATTAAATCAAGGTTGTAATTTTAAAAAATTCGCATTGTTTCGCTTATCATTAATATTTTGTTCTCATAAAAATTCCGTTTTTCATTCGTCGTTGTTCTAGCATGTTGCCTGCTTAAAAGTCAGAAGGCTTAAAATTATATAGATCAGTGTTAAAGCAAGGAAAACGAATCTGTTACAAACTGACACCCGGGACTTGCAATGATCGATGGCCGCAATGCCAGGAACAGTGTTTCCCATCAAAGCCTAAACATAGATTACACCTTTTTTTATGCATTCAAGAAAAACACGTTTCTTCATTAATAATATTATAGTTTTTATTTCCAATATGAAGAGTAATCGGTTTTGTAAATAAATATTTCGAACGTGATTGTAAAATCAGTGTTATATATCGTTCTGAAAATTTTATTTGCTTCTAGAGAAATATTACTTAGATGGAAATTGTTCTTTTGGAATGGGAATACAATTCATGAAAATGTTTGTACAACATAACAGGAGAGCAAAACAATACTTGATTTTTAGTAGGTTAAACAAAAAACAAACACACACACACACAACCACCACCCCCAACTAATATAAATATGTATATACACATGTCAGAATAAGAATATTAAGTGGCAAAATAGAAAGTGAATTTCTTTGCATTTTACCATTTTCCTTTTCATGTGTGGTATTGGACTATTATTTTCATTAGTATACGATTTCATTTATTTCGTCGATTGCATTGTGTTGTAGTTTCTTTTCGTTTTTCTTTCGCATTGTCCGTTTGTGAAGTAAGGTTCGATAATATTAATCCAGTTTGTTTGTTAATTTAATTCTTTTCGTTTCTTAATAATCATAGAGCATTATTTATGGTATTGTGTGGTCTTTAGGCCTACATTCAATCGCTGAATAGAGATCGCCCCAACCTAGGGCCTACACCAACAGGCTACATCCAACTTAGTACTCCGCAAACATTAGGCCTACATTCAATCGCTGAATAGAGATCGCCCCAACCTTGGGCCTCACTCGGCGATTGAATGTAGGCCTAATGTTTGTGGTGTACTTACCCCCAACAGGCTACATCCAACTTAGTACACCGCAAAAAATTCAATCGCCGAATGAAGAGGGTCCCAATATACGGCCTACACCATCAGCTACATCCAGCTGAGTACACCACAAACATTAGGTCTACATTCAATCGCCGAATGAAGAGGGTGCCAGTGTACCCTCTTGAATATGGCCTACACCATCAGCTACATCCAGCTGAGTACACCACAAACATTAGGTCTACATTCAATCGCCGAATGAAGAGGGTGCCAGTGTACCCTCTTGAATATGGCCTACACCATCAGCTACATCCAGCTGAGTACACCACAAACATTAGGCCTACATTCAATCGCCGAGTGGAGAGAGCCCCAACCTAGGGCCTACACAAACAGCTACATCCTTTTTACAGGAAACACGAGTTTGAGGTTGGAATCGTAGGGGGGGAGAGGTTTTAGTTGCTAGACTCTGCATTCCCCACAAGGAGAAATTAATGTGTAGGAGAGTCGTTCAAACTGATACGCCTTGTAAAAACTCTTTTCTTCACTATCTTTCTCTTTTTCTTAAAATTTTATTAAACCTAATCAGAATAATCTTTTTTTCTGAAACGAAAACATCCGACTTGGGAATGTTTATTACGAACTGTAAGTCCGAATAGACCTATAAAAAAAACAGAAGAATTTTAAATTTCGACCGTACAGGGATTCTGTTTTCGTATTCTACTAAATGTTAGTCAACAATCACTAAGGAAATGTTGGTAGTTTAAATTTAAAAAGAAATATTTGAAATGGAAATGTGTTTAACATATCTGACATTTGTATTAAAGGATTTATAAAATGAACCCGACGTTACTTAGGTTTCGGTTGTTTCGTAAAAGCTGATTATTTGTAACGTACTTACTCGTATATTCACCAAAGTTTTGTTTGGGAGACTTGTTCCGTAAAATTTAATTTTTTTTTTAAATTGCGTTGAAATAAGCACAATATAATTACAGAATGTAATTGACTTCATTAATTAGAACACCATTTACATAATTGTATTTAACGATTTGCTGTCCAGTTTTAATAACAACCCGTTTTCATAGTTAGCCGTCACACTAATTAGGTACTTAAATTAATTTCAGTGAAAATGGCAAACGAAATAAACAACTAATTATAACCTAATAACAAGAGATTTAAAGATGAGACTTTATAATAGTTGTAATCCATAAACATACAGAGTAGATTAAATAGTAAAACGAACCAAAATTATTTTTGAAGGACATTAACAAAAGTTAAACTGGTAGGTAGACATACTCATATTGTTAACAGACAGCGAACTCCTGGCAGGGATTTACCGATTTAGGTCTTTTGTCCACTCCTAACAGTTGGACGAGATTGAACTACCAGGTAAATTTAGTTGTTAAGAGTCTATGGTACAGGTGTGTTCTATAGGTATTTATATAGCATAGATATGTTGAATAGATGGGTAAAGTAATGTAACGGTGTATAGAATAGATGTGTCAATTTGATGCGTAGTTAAGGTGATATAGCGGTGTAGAGTATAGATGTGTTGATTTGGAGCGTATTTAAGGTGATATAGAGTATAGATGTGTTGATTTAGTGCGTATTTAAGGTGTTATAACAGTGTATAGTATAGATGTGTTGATTTGGTGCGTAGTTAAGGTGATATAGCGGTGTAGAGTATATCTGTGTTGATTTGGTGCGTACGGTGTAGAGTATAGATGTGTTGATGTGGTGAGTAGTCAGGGTGATAAAGCGGTGTATAGTATAGATGTGTTGATTTGGTGCGTAGTTAAGGTGATATAGCGGCGTATAGTACAGATGTGTTAATTTGGTGCGTAGTTAAGGTGATATAGCTGTGTATAGCATAGATGTGTTAAACGTTCTATTGTATAGGGGGCCTAGTTGTATATTTTAGCATCTAGTATTATAAAGATGCGCATTACTAGAGTATTATAACTAGTATTCTATAGATACGTACTACAAGTATGTAGCACAAAAAGGTGTGTAGTATAGACAGATATGTATTTCATGCAGTTGTGTAGTACAGGCAAGTGTGTACTATAAGAGGGAGTGTGGTATAGGTGGTTATACAGTAAATTCAGGTGTGCAGTAGAGGGGGATAATAAAGGCAGGTGTGTAGGATTGACGAGTGTATAGTAATGGTGAGTGTGTGGTAAAAGCAGTGAGTACAACAGGAACGTAGTACATGTGGGTAGTACATGTGCCAGTGTAGTACAGGGGGTTGTGTAGAAAAGGCAGTGTGTACTACAGAAAGGTAGTATAGGTGTGTAGTATATGTGGCAGTGTGGTGTATAATACATTCGAGTGTATTTTACAGGCATACTTGTAGTTCAGGTAAGATTGTAATATTGACGGTATGTTGTATATGTGTGTAGTACAGACGTGTAGAAAGCCTATAGGTATGTAATATAGGTGAATTGAAAAAGTTTCCTAGCAGTTGTCACTTTAAAATAATTATGACTTTAAAAAATTATAACAATTACGTCTACTATCAAGAGCTTGTCTTATATTTACATGTGTAAAGAAGGCTTTGTTAAAATAAAAACAACAGTTCACCTAATACGGAAGTAATTGATATTCTATAAACAAACTTCAACTCTTACGGGAGCCTTCGTATAGGCTGTTTGTTTTCAATAACCCAATTTAATTAACGTTATCTAAGAATAATAAAGCTGCGATAGCTTCAGTCTAGTCACGGTTTCAGCAGAGTTTAATTAAGCCTCTAATGAAAATGGCTGCCGCGAAGTTGAAAAACTGTGGCTTTAAGTACTGACGTAAGAACAGTAGCCTACCTAACCGGAGACAGGTGTAAGAAAAGAGAGACGAGGAGGGAGAGGGCACGTATATCAGAACTATGAGATATTAATTGTCAAGTAAACTAACCTTTAAAAAACACATCACACTAAACAAGACTTAAAAAATGTTTCTAAAAATAAAAATTGATGAAATATATTATTTCCTCTACATAATAATTCGCTGTATAAACTGGTTGCAATAAAAGAGTGCTCTGGAATCAAAAAAAGTAAATTAAATGAAGTTTAACTTATTTAATATATACGCCACTAAACAAGTCATTCAATGAACTTGAATTGCCTAAGAAAGAGGAACGATTTTGCATTACCAATCTCGTCGCATTCCGAGACACAATCCCCATTCATATGGCAGAAAGATGACGCACGGTTTATACCCCCACCGAATTCACCCCAAGAGTTTGACTGGACGTCGGCGTCGCTTGGGATCTAATAAATAAAACTTTATATCAGTACATTTCTGTATCGAATGCCAAAATATTTCCTGATGGGAGGGAAGAGCTGACATCGCCTTACAAAACTATTTATGCGCATTTTACAGCCACTTTTAAACATTACATTTTATTGTAGTATAAACATTTGTTGTTAATGGCCGTATTAATTATTCAATTCATATTTATATAAAATGTAATAATTTAAATATTTTTGTAAAAATGAAAAATAATATGTGAAGTATCCACTGTCTTACGCACGCACACACACACAAAACCCACACTATCCACTATCTCACTTTCTCTCGCACCCGCGCACGCACGCACACACAAAAAACTCAAACTATCCACTATCTCGATTTCCCTCGCACCCACGCGCGCACGCACGCACACACTCCCACACTATCCACTTTCTCAATTTCTCTTGCACGCGCGTGCGCACACAGACTCACACATACACACACTCACGCCTCCTTATCAAACTGTAGCGCAAATCTAAAATTACAACCCGTAAGCAAAGGTAACGTGACATACATAAAGAGCCGAAATGTGTTTAAAAAGACGAACTTTTAGTCTATTACACGGCTGTAGCCATATCTGTTAGCGGAAGTACGCGGAAGCGCCTCCGAACCTATGTCCAATATAGACGGGTTTCACAGTCTATACGTTCCATGCACTAACTTCGCTACAAATATTAGGATTACAGTTGTTACTATACCAGTTCCGTGTTATAAAGTTGCATTCATCATAGAAAACTATTCGCTTCGTAGTGATGTTAGTTCCCAAGACATATAGTCTACTTCAAAATATACATTTCACGTTATAAATATACTATACAAAATACGTTATATGTCAAAAATGAACTTTAAAGGAAAGGTTTCAAGTTATAAATAACTTATAAATATACACTTATAATTTAAAAACATGCACTATAATAAACGTCATGCGTTAACAATATCCTTCGATGTATATGTTTCACGTTAAAAATATAGGTTATACGTTAAAAATATACTTTAAAATATGCGATACACGTAAAACATTTACCTTAATATATACGTTGCAATTTAAAAATTTACATCAATAACGTTACACACTAATATTTTACTTTATACGTTACACATTAAAAAAATTCTCACTTTAATATATACGTTACACGTTAAAAAGTTACTCTAATACTCGTATATACGTTACACATTAAAGGATAAAATTTACTTTAAAATATGTTTATATATTTTCAAAATATAAGCTACTTTAAAGAATACGTTCCACCTTAACAGTATATCTTAAAGTATACGCTACACATTGAAAAGTAGGCCCCTAGATTTTAAACAAGTAATATAAACAAAAATTATTTAAAGTCAATTGCTACTAGGTCAACAAAGAAAACAATTATTTTATTAAATTTTTATTAAATAATTACTATATTAACAATAAATATAAATGAAGTAACATAAACCTTTGCGTTAAAACAGCTATTGTACCACATAAATTACAAACATAAAATCAGCTGTTTTATGAGTTATGTTATTACTTATTTTACGCGAAATGGAACGAAATAAGTATATTGCATACCTTGCCCCTTTTCGTGAAAACATTTTCTCCGATATAAAACGAAAATGAAATTTAATGGATGAATTATTAGTTTAAAATACTATATTAACAATTAATATCTATAAAGTAAATCAAATTACTTTGGTTGAGATGTAGCCGAGACCAAAAGTTATTAGTTAAATCTCATGTCGAAGTATTATTCTTTCTATCTAATTATTGCAAATTGGTTAAATAAAAAACTGAATGTACATACTTACTAAACGAAGAACAGAATTTGGTCTTCTAACCAATTTTAAAATTTTACCTGAAAATGAAAAACAAAATTAAGATAAAAACATCGGGAATGGCAATATACCTTCATCAAAAAACAACATTACAGATAAACCAAACAATATAAATAACCAATTTACAAAAAAAGTCCTTTATAATTTCAAAAAAAATATCATTAAATGTTATTTTCCATGCGATTACGATATAGTTGGTTGTGCTAGTAATATTAGTATACATTCTAACTTAAACTGTAAAAACTTCAATTAGTTTTAATATATCAACATGATTCCATAACAAAATAAATAAAATTCCAGCACACGTTATTTTCATTCTACTTTATCAAGAATGTAAGGTAATATCCGTACAAGATTCAAGGCTTTTGTGGTAATAATGATGAAAGTTAAAGACGAATTTTCGTTCCTGGCTGTGGTGATTCGGTTCCATTGTGTTTCGGTTCCAATAATCACACCAAACAATTTTGTTTTACTTCAATGCGAATAAATTAATACTATAATTTTAAATTATTTTATAAACATCTTAAAAAATCTAATCCATTTTTAAAGAATTTTCACGCTTTCGAACTCATAAAATAACTAATGTAAATTTCCTCATTAGGCTACTATTAATGTTTTTCAGGTGCTAAACGTTAGTATATTTATTAATTGCGGTCGCCTCTTCAACCAATCGAAGACAGTTAACTCGACGATGATACGAAAGGAGTAAATAAACACTTGATAATAGTTACAACATATATATAGGCTAATAATTTCCTATGACCTAGAAGGAAGAGAGTAACAGCAGGAGCAGCTCAAGGCTCCATTCTTGGCCCGGACCTCTGGAATGCAAATTACGACAGCATTTTGCGTATAACAATGCCAGATGGAACTTTCCTGGTGGGATACGCAGACGACATTGCTGCGATCATTATAGCTAGAAACCAAGAGCTCGCCCAATTGCGACTGGCCCAAGTAATGCGCCGTGTTAACAGCTGGATGATGGAGCATGGTCTACGCTTGGCTCTGGAAAAAACTGAGATTCTTCTGATATCCAAGAGACACCTTACTCCTAGCCATGAGATGCTTGTGGGAGAGGAAAAAATAGCGGTTAAAAATGCCATTAGGTACTTAGGTATCATGATTGATAGGAAGCTGAGCTTTCAAAATCATGTTAAATGCGCAGCTGAGAAAGCGATCAGAGTCACAACAGCTATGAGTAGGCTTCTGGCTAATGTTAGGGGCCCTACTCAGAGCCCGCGGATTCTGATATCCGTGGCGCAATCTATAATGCTGTACGGAGCGGAAATTTGGGCAGGTGCCTTCAAAACCGAGAGGAATAGAATACGGATGGCCTCAGTGCAGAGAAAAGGGGCACTAAGAGTGGCGTGTTCTTATCGAACGGTCTCGGAATCGGCCGCTGTAGTAGTGGCGGGAATAATTCCTATTTATCTGCTGGCACTAGAAAAGAAGACCATTGCGGAGCGACGAAAAAATACGGACGATAGGGATAACAAAAAGGAAGCGAGAAGAACGACGATGACCAAGTGGCAGGAAAGATGGTCTGCAGACCCCACCGGAAGATGGACAGCCAGACTAATCAAAAACCTATCCAGTTGGACCAACAGGCAGCATGGAGAGGTAAACTTCTACACTACACAGTTCTAGACAGGACACGGTTGCTTTCGGGCCTATTTATATAAAATGGGAAAGGTGAACAATCCAAATTGCTCCCATTGTGGGGAAGGGTCACCCGATAACCCCGAACACACCTTCTTTGTGTGGAAAGAACGCTGGAAAGCAACGTCGGGCCAATAGACCCGGACAACATTGTGGGCAAGATGCTGTGGAGTGCATCCAACTGGATGGAGATAGCGACATATATCGAGAGCATACTGCGGAGTAAAATGAGACAAGAAGATGGTCGAGGTCAAGATCAGTGATCAGGCCAAATACACTCAGTTTCAGAAATAGAAACCACTGGGGTTAATAAAGGGCCCTCTGACCAGGAAGAATGCTAATACAGTGTTACCCTGGTCAGATCTACAAAGGGCCGGAAAGGAGGAAGGGTTTAGTGTGTATTCGCCAGGAGTCCCACACACCAGGTCTGTCAGGGCAGACTTGATGGTGCGTAAATGCATTCCAACCCCCAACCCCCCCCCCCAAAAAAAATTCCTATACAACTTTCATTTCATACTAATTGAACTCAATGACCGTCTGGATGTTCTATTCCGCTAATAATGTAATGCCTGGAATATATTCGGCACATTCTCTGAAGGGCCCACAAAGATCTGTCAATATTCCCCAATGAGCTCAATTTAAAAGTTATCGCGAATTATAACTGCTAATGTCAACATTTGTAAGGTTTCTTCTCAACATATGTTTTCCCTGTATATGTAAGTACCGATTGTAATTGCAAATTTAAAAATTAATATCGATTGTTTTTGACCATAAAAATCACAAAATAATAAGTTTCTGACCACATATGGACAAAAAATAGAACCTTCCTAAACACTAGAACAATATCGAAAATATTTTTATTTAATGCCTCTTAATTACTATTTATGTTTTTATATAGGCTAATGACAGATCACATACAATTTTGCTTTTTTAAACACTCAACGTTTCGAATTTCGTTCCGAAATTCCTTTTCAAGAGCAATATAAAAAAAAACAAGGAAGAAATGCCTTGAATAAAATGACAGAATTAAATGATTTTCCATCTGCTTATGAATCTTTAGTAATGAAATTACAAGTGAAATTTAACATTTTTGTAGGTTTTTGGTCACTCTGGGTGATGTATATATATTATGATTGTGTGATTTAAAATTTAAAATGCTGACTGTTATTAGTAGTAGATGTGTTAGTGGATATATCTGTGATTTGTCGGTTTTGTTGTGACAGAAAAGTTTTTTGACTTGTAAATGGATATTTATTAAGAGTTGTGCAATTTGATAATTTTTAATGTTTAATATAATGTAATGTATTTTATAAATTGTAAGTTATGTTGTATTATTGTTAAATTAAAACTGAATTTCGGAAAGAAATTTGGAACGTTGAGTGTTTAAAAAAGCAAAATTATCTGTAATCTGTCATTAGCCTACATAAAAAAATATTAAAAATAAAAGAAATACTGCAAAAAGGCATAAGATTACTAAGCTCCAACTGTATTAAACTATTAACAACAGCTAACTATGACCATTAAAGAATACAACAAACTGTACAAAAATATTAGTGTATAAAACCTGTTGAAAAGTAGTAAGGATTCGAAAAACAAAAAGAAAAGATAGCAGTCAACAAACAAGCAAAACCATAATATCACATAAACCTTAGTCTTACACAATATTACCATAAAATTAAAACCATTGATTTGAAACACAATAGCCCAAAACATACACGAAATAAGACTTACCTAAATGAAACCAACACGATAAAAACGATATGAGTCACAACCATAAAAAACGCTCAGTCACCCATAAATACGAAACATATAAATCGAAACTGTAATGCATAAACCATAAAATAAACCTCAGACGCGATCTATAAAACCAACAAAAAATAATAAAATAATTTAAAACCAAGATCGATCTGTTCGTTCTTGAAGTTTGTCTTTAAGATCGATACAGCGTAAGGTTTTCAAATCGGTTCGACAGCCCCAAATGGACTGATTAGAAGGGAAAGCTTCCGACGAGAGAATCAAAAGATTTGAATCAAACTATCCGTCGGGGAGCCATAACCCTCATCCCTAACTGAATGTAAGGACTGTGCGGTTAAGAATGAAATCCAATTACATCGATGACCACGAGATATAGATTGAGATATTACAAAAAAGATTACTTAATTGCTCAACGGAGGGGGTGATGTTCGAACAGTATATGCGTAACGATCGATAACAAATGGACACTCAAATGGAAACCGTCCTGACAACTCAAATGTAACTGATAAGTAACAGACTTGAAATTTCAGTTTACATAACTTGACGTTTTTTTTCAAGTTGCGCCTTGACCATTCATAATATGTAACAATAGCAATGAGTTGGTTTGAATTTCCACGTAAGTACTTCGCTAAACTATTCACAAGGACCAACAGTCAGTAACTAGATTTAAAATAATATAGGTGATAACACCTCTTAACCTCTTATGGAAGTTTTCTCCTCTGACGATGGCTGCTTTCCAATCGAAATGTACATTAGGATTTCAATAAAACGTTCTTGTCGTTAAGAAGTTTTCTTTATTTGTAAAAAAAAATACACCGAAATTGTTCCAAGTTATTATTAATAATCATCTGTTCAAATATATTGGTTATCAGAAAAGTCGTTTGTTTATAAACCATACAAAATTTTGTCTGATATTACCACATTTCTCATTCATGGGGGGGGGGGAGCAAGGAATGACACTGCCCCCTCTAACTTTCTGGACAGGTATTATTTTTTTTATTATCAAAAGATTACAATGAACTCATTAAAATACTACAAAAGTAGTTAATAGCGCTGACAAAAAAATATACTTTGCAATATCGGTTGTTATTTTGTATGTTTCCGAGATATTTTCTTAATATGACTAAGTTGAAAGTCAAATATTAACTTTATTTTAATCTTACGTGTCAAGATGTTCAAAATATAATCCTAGGAAGGTTTTTAGACCAAGTTTGGTATTCAACATTAAGCTTCTCATAGAAACGAAATCGGGATTAATTTTGGAATTTGCAACAATCAAAAAAAATTTTAATTCCCGAAAATAAGTCTAAAAGTTCCCGACCTGCGTTCTAAGAGAAACACATCGATGCATACCATACCCTAACCTACCTATAAAAGAAAGTCGTTTAAAACATGTACCTTAAAATGTAAGGTTTCGGATTCTGGCTCTGTGTCGATTAGCTTTAAAATGTTCTCTATTTATCCAGGAGGAGCACACCCGGATCCCATTTGATACCCATCAGGGCAATTTTGTACCCCACCCCTGAACACAATCTTTAACTCCGCTCATACTCTTATTCCTAGAAACAATATGAGGAAATAAAAATTCAACTGTTAGGTAAACCAGACCCCATTTACGTTGGTATTTTGACACTTTATTTTTATACCCCATTTCTATTAGGCCTATCGTTAAATTTTACGAAATAGAACAAAACCCAATGAAGAATTGGAAAGAATATACAGTATATGTAAAGCTACGTAAAATGAAGTGTTGTATCAATTCGATCAATTAAAAATTAAAATAACCATCTTTTATATTTTTATGTGTTTAGTTTTTAATGTATGCAAGTTCAACAGTTTAAAAGATGTTGACTCTAATAGTGAAGAATTTAAATTATCATTTAACACAACTACCATTTTATTAACAAATACATAAAAACCTCTACAACATGCAAATGTTATCCCTCTGAGGATGGTTACTTTCAACATGCAAATGTTATTCCTCTGAGGATGGTTACTTGGTAACTGAAATGGACATAAGGGTAAAATAAAGGTTTGTGGTTAAGAGGTTTTTATGTATTTATTACTAAATTCAACCACAGTATATTCCTAATTAACAATACCATTTTATTAACATGTGGCAAAGAAATCATATTTCTTCCATAATTCATTGAAAATGTTCTGTATTACAAGTGAGTTGCCAGCTCTCTTAATTAAACAGAAGTGGAGATGGAATGCTGTGTAATTAAACAAAGGCCAAATGACACAAGCAAGACACACACGCACAGATAAACGTGCTGAGTGAGATCTTTGTATCTCCAAAACGTTCAGAGCTTCCTCACCGCATCTGTGTTTAACGTGAGGTCTGTTGGAAATCTCTAAAACCAAATGCAACACAAAGGCATATGGAAATAAATGACAAAGTAGAAAGATGACACACAATTTATTTGAAGCTGTTGAATACCTTTTGGAAATATTCTGTTTACAAAATTAATTGTTGTTCTAAGCAAGAATGTACAGTACTAAGAAAAAATTAAAAGTCCAACGTGCATCGAACAAATTGCTACCAAGTCTACATATAAGTACGAATATATTATAAACAAGTGATATAAATTTTTGTAAATCAATTCCTATTCAAATCAAAAAAGAAAAATGTTACCTTAGTTACTTTTTTATTTTATAATTACAGTGTGTGTGTGCGTGCGCGATATTAAGTAGCAAGATAGAGAGAATTTCCTTGCAATTTTCCATTTTCCTTTCTATGTATGGTGTTGGACTATTATTTTGGTTTCTTATTATTTATACGCTTTCTTTTTTCGTCGCTTACATCGTGTTGCAGTTTCTTTTCGCTTTCCTTTCACAATGTCCTTTTAAGCAAGGTTCGATAACGTTTATCCAGTTTGTTTATTTTATTCTTTTCATTCGCTTTTAATCTTAGAACATTATTTATAATACTGTATGGTAATCATGGCAACAATTTGAGGTTGTCGAATGGAGGTTTCGCCGACAACTAGATGGGGGCAAAATAATACATGTACATGTTTGAGAAATACATTACTAACTATGCCAAAGCGCTAGTTTTCGAGTAGAAAGATACTTAGTTCGGATCCGACCTGAACACCCTCCCTAATTTGTATAATTTAATAATTGAGTAATTATTTGAAATAACTGTATTAACTTCAATTGTCATCCACTATGGGTTTAACAAAAATGTATTTCAACTTGTTTGGAGGAATAAATATGCATTTTATTAACGATTGAAAATTTGTACAAAACATAATCCGGAGAGTGTGAGTTAATAGAAGTAGCTTAATAACGTGAGCATACAGCCTAATAATATGTACAAAATAGGCAACTAGTAAAATAATTCGCGGTCTACCATTTGCCACAAAGAACTTGTTAAAGTTTCAATTTTAGCTGCATCTAATTTTAAATAAAATAATTAAAGGTATATGTTTCAAGTTTAAGAAAATATATTTACTGAGTTTGAAATAATTGAAAAGTTGAATTTCCAAGAATGTTTTGTAAATCTTTTCCGTATTGTCATGCAGCTCGAAAACGTTCAATATTTTTACAATTACTTGTTTGTGAATAGCAAAAACAAATTACTTATATAATGATTTTGATGTTTGGTGGGTTTTATTTTGTTAAATAGGTATTTCTCTGCTAGGAACACTTTTAGAGTATTTTAAGTCTCCAATTTTATTTAAAAAGGAATTGTATATGTTTGTTAAATATATATA
This sequence comes from Prosapia bicincta, assembly GCA_036971475.1. Classification (NCBI taxonomy): domain Eukaryota; kingdom Metazoa; phylum Arthropoda; class Insecta; order Hemiptera; family Cercopidae; genus Prosapia; species Prosapia bicincta. The sequence goes on from JBAIZL010000005.1 coordinate 266,478,281, forward strand.
GGTATTAAATAATAAATAATGCTACGACACAACTGTGTTAAGAGTAGGAATTGTATGAACTTCCGATTAATAGGGAGGAACGGCGCAGGCATAAGGTGCCGCATTTCCCAAAAAATTCATGAAATATAATGATGAAAATTAATCACAAAAATTAAAATGGCATAGAAGTTAACTACCAACACTAATACTTGTCTTGCAAGGTTCTCCCCCTTTCTATACTATCAAACGCATTTAGCAAAAAAATTAACTTGTGCAAAGTTAATATATTATACTTACATATATGATGCAATACTTATTTTATTATTTCATTAATAACATCATATGTGTTACTTATGCATAAATATATAAAAAGCATAAGTATTCGAGTTATGTCGCGGGATAGTATCGAATATCATCTCACGTCCGTACTTTGGGGTGAATAAGTTTACCCAGAAAAACTCTTTGCGCCTTACATTTGCAATTTATCTAATCCCAATTTATATGTTGTGACAAGGGATTATTAAAGCCTAAAATTAGATCACGTCCCATGAACTTAATCAACGAGCTGTCAGTGACGTCACGGAGTCAGTGAAGGATCAATCTGACTTCAATTAACGATGCCATTTTGTATTTAACCCACGCAAATCCCGTCATGTGCAAATATTACAAAAATATTCCGCAAGAAACTAGGACAGATTTCATTATTTGAAAAAACATCTGTAGTTAAACCTGAATGTTGTAATATAGGTTGTTTTAATATCTGTAATACAACGAGTATTCTGGCTGTTTCATGGAGTACGATCTGAGAGTTGCATGTCATAAATCATGATTCAATAGCATCTGTGAGATCTAATTTGAGAAAGCCTAACTTAGCGAATGCCAGAAACTCGCTCTACGCCAATTACTTCCGATACAATTACTAACACTCTTTAGCTGCGATAGCCCACTGCTTATTTTTTTCTTTTATAATTAAGTTTCTTCAGATTAGAAACGTAACACTCTAATTGATAATATTGGAATTTCTGGAGATTCTATAAACAATTTATTCTGAAAAAGTAAACATCTATTCAAACTGCACTGAAACCATCAGAAGCCATCATCTAACTCAAAAAAGGGATCCCCCTATCTCTCCCCCTCCCCCTCTCTCTCTCTCTCTCTCTCTCTCTCTCTCTCTCTCTCTCTCTCTCTCTCTCTCTCTCTCTCTCTCTCTCTCTCTCTCTCTTCAGGAATAAATATCTCACCAGACCGAGTGTTGTACACTACAGTTGAAAACTCCATCCATAGGATAACGTGAAAAAAGGCTACTCAAGAAATTAAAAAACGTTTAAGAATATCCCAGAAAGAAAAATTCACTCTATGTCAGAAAATGTACAAAATGTTTGCACATGACCCAATTCATACCATATCTAGAGCGTATATTATTTATATGAACTTTACAAGTCTAAGGATAACTATTATTATAGATTATTCTGAGAGTTGTACATCTAAAAATAATGAAGGGAAATGATCTCGAGAAATTTGGAAATAACTGCTAAAAGGCCTGAAAAACAAACAGGATCCTGTACTCGTGATGTCATACAGCCTATATCTTATACCAGGGCGTTCTCTTCTACCTTAATCCAACCTTATTCACTAACAATTCGTATTCTTTATCGCCAAGAATTATAGCAGCCAATAGGCTTGGAATTGCAGAGCAAAAATGAATAAAAACCTAAAAGTTTAAAAATATAATTGTCATGGAAATTGATTGGATTAATTGTAAGGCGTGTAACTAGGGATGGTTGATCCAATGACTTTATGGATGGATTTAAAAGAGAATATGATTATACGTGATTTTTTAGAAATCGGCTCGAGGGAGTGAAGGCTACAGCCGTCTCGGCCAGTGGGAAATCTACATCTTGCTGCGTGGGTGAGCCTTGTTGCTAATTCGACGTTAAACTTCCGTTCGTCGCTCAGCATTTCAATTTTATTTCCCTTCGTCAGTCTTTTTCAATACTTTACTGTCTCGATCTATACAGACAGTTAACTCGGAGAATGTCTACAAATTCCTTCGAACACTCTCGATATACAGTATATATATATATATATATATATATATATATATATATATATATATATATATATATATATATATATATATATATATATATATATATATATATATATATACGCAATATGTATTCTTGTGTATTAATTAAGAAATATGTCTATATATTTTACAAATTTTCAATCGTTATTATAATACGTTTTTTATTCATCCAATCGAGTTCAAATACATTTTTTTAAACCTATAGTTGATGACAATTGATTTTATTAGTTTAAACAAATATTTTTTCAATAATTGAATTATAAAAATTTGGGAGTCTAGGTAGGTTTCGAACTGTGTATTTCGTGTTCATCAAAGCCTAACGCTTTTTGGAACTGAGCCAACTTTCCATGAAAAACCTCCATTTTATAACTTTAACATGTTGCCATGGTTACTGCAAAATATCATAAATTATGCTAAAGAATTAATAATGGACGAAAAAAATAATCAAACTAACTGGATTAACTTAAAGTGACCTTGCTTCACAAAGGGACAATGCGAAAGGAAACCGAAAAGAAAACGAAAAGAAACTACAACACAATGCAAGCAATAAAAAAAGCGTATAAATAGTAACAAAAATGAAATTAATAGCACAATACCATATATAAAAAGGAAAATCGAAAACTGCAAAAGAAATTCGCTTTCTCTTTTGCCACTTGATATTCTCATTCATATGTATAGGCCCAATATGTATTTATATTTTTGTAATTATAAAATAAATAGAAAATAATATAAAATTTTTCATTGTTGATTTCAGAAGGAATTGACTTAAAAATTGTATTTTATATTACCTATTTTCTTGTGTCATGTGTTTCACAACGCAATACTAATGGGTAATGTAAAAGCACATAATGCATCTAATGTAAACGCAGATAATGCTTATGTCACATCCTAAACTATTTATATCCGTGATTAGCTGACATTTATTTACATTATTATGGCAGACTACTTGTTTGGACGTCCATGCATTTTGGTCGTCTCTAATTTTATTAGCCAGTTCATTCCCTTTTATTGACAGTTATAGTTTATCCGTGTGCTAGTTATAGGCCTATATACCTACCCATTATTTATGTAATACCATTCTATTTTATATAATAAATTACATGTTTTATATATATTTATGTAGATATTAAATGGTGAAAGTGCATATATTTAGTGCGTATTTTTGTGTGTAAATGAATTAAATTTGTTTACGAGTGTGTAAGTGAAACACTTATTACATCATATTACTGTCGAAGTACAATTTTTCTTTGTAGAATCTTCAAAGTTCTGATCCATATGCATGAAGAACATAATAATTATTAAATAATTAATAATTCAATAATTGTGACGTTATATATTATAAATATCATACTTTTTTTCAATTTCCGAATTAACTCCGGTTACTATTTACGTGGTATTTATGAGAACGCCTTATAAAGTGGTATTTACGAGTGGTATACAGAATTCCCGTCTTATTATACGAAGAAACAGTTTTCCATAATGAAGGCAGTTTGAAGAGAGGATTAGAAATTTAGAATACAAAAATATGATTTTCTTTGGGGAAAATTTGAAAAAGCTGGAAGTTAATTAATAATTTCAACAACTAGCTAGCTACTCTTGACAGTATTAGCCACTGGAAGTGGTGGGTTGACTATCACTGCGTTCGAACGGACAACACTGTATCCCTACCATGCTATAGACCCTTTCCTATTCTACTTCAGATCAAAGTGTAACGGATCAGCGATTTTAGTGACAGCGCCAGGTTTGGATCAGTAGTTGACAAGGGATACTGAGACGGCTCTGTATGTGCCACGAACAGGCAGGCATACGACACTGGTGAAATGATTCCACACCTCCCTTTTTTTTGGAAAGCGTATTTAATTTAAAAATAAAGTCCTTCGAAATTAAGAACAAACTACCGAGTGCGAAATAACGTCTACTGTACACAACACTGTCACTATCTTGGAAACCTGACTAAAATCAACCACCCACACACGACATAAATGAGTAGAACCAGTGACGGCCGTAGGTAAAACATCGTTTTAGTCGCGACAGCGACATTTTGCTAAATTATAAAACATACAACCCTCTCTCTCCTCTTCAGACAACGACACTGCACGACAATCGCCGTCGTGAGCCGAACGGCGAGAGCAGAACCAGTGACAGCGACAAATCAATGACAGTTGTTTCATCGAGTGACTGCAATTTTTTTCCCAATTGCCACAGAGCCAACTTCCGAACGATCCATTTTCACTGAAACTGGCATTTTTCATGTTTTGTCACTGGTACTACCAGCGACAAAATAATATCAGTGGCAAGTCACCGTGACAGGAAATATCGACCATTCCTAGTTCTACCATACTTTAATCGTAACCATATTCACAAATATTTACTATTCTTCGTCACCTAGAACCATAGTTGCTGATAGAGGTAAAATTTCAAGAAAAAATGTATAAAAAATAAAATATTTTAAATATATATTTGTTATGGAAACTGATTGGATTATCAGTTATACGATATGTAATGAACGAAGGAATGCATATCAAAACCCTAAAACAACTGTACTTAAAGGGATATACATGATGCGTGACTGTTTTGCAAGCCTTTCAGGGTTGAATAAATATCCTTTTAATGTCGCAGCAAAGCAACAGAACGAAATTCCGCTATTCATTTCAGGACTGTTTGTAAATATTTCCACGCTTTTTTGTTTCGTGGCTTGCTTTATGTTGCAGTTTCTTTTCGCATTGTCCGTTTGTTAAGCAAGGTTCAATACCGTTAAACCAGTTTATTTTATTGTTCTAATTCAATTTTAATTCTAGACCATTATTCACGATATTGTGTGGCAACATAATCATGGCACCATTTTAAGGATGTACAATGGGAGTTTCGACGACAACCAATTAGAGGCAGAAGAAAAATTCATATACGTACTGAACGGTCTGAATTACCGTTTCAATTAGGAAATTATTATTTTCTTATTTTTTAAATAACAATTTTATATTTAAATAATAAGGTTTTAATTTATGGTATAATAAACATAGCAAAGAGTCAAGAAGCCAGTAAAATTTTGAATAAGTATTATTAAGATAAATTAAAAATTATGATAGCAGAAACTGTTATATCTAACTAAATTTGACAAACGAGAGTGAAGTGAAAAATTTTCTAAGTGGCGAAAAATGCTAACATGAGAACTCGGCCACGTAGAACTATCATCGACATTTTGAAATGACCAGAAAAATCCATAATAAACAGTAGTGTAAACAGTATTTAAAAAACTCAAATAACAAAAAAGTTACAGCCATTTAAAAATAAGACATTTTTCAGTGTTCTAAAACAGATAACAAAATTATGCAGGTTAAAACTGATACGTTGTCCAACCCGCCCGAACAAGAAACAAGCACGGAGATAGCGACGAGCTTAGAGCGGAGGGGAAGGGTGACACAGCCGCAATAAATACAGGAACTTAAGGACCTGTAAGGCAGTCTGTAAAATTTTTTTAATACGAGGTGCTAACGGCCGTTATGTCGGATCGCGCCTATAACCACCATTAGGCCAGATGGGACAAAACCATCACTTTTCCTCCGCCTACTTCCATCCATGGACGAGGGCTCCAGACTCAGCCTCCAGGACGTGAAAATGGAGAAAGACTTCCATCGACTGACCAGGGATGGCAACTTCCGATGTCCAGGGACCAGGCCAGACGAGAGGACTCCAGGACCGGCAGGGAAATCCTTGACAAGTCATTTTCTCTACTACATACAAATTAACGTCAAATTTAATCAGTTAAATTTATTAAATTCAAATTACCAATTAAACTTAAACAATGACTTCATTCTATGTTGAAAAATTAAATAAATCTTAAAAGTAATAAAATTAATTAGTATAACAACAATGTTTAAATAATGAATAATAAATATTGAATTTACAAAGTGGTTTTGGCCATAAGTCAATCATTTTCCAGAAGACCAGATTTATTGAGTCATATAAACTTTAAAATTATTTATAATAAAATGTGAATTTGCCAATTCAATCTTGAAATAAGAAGATAAAATATTTTATTATGTTAAATTTGAAAATAATTTGGTTTAAAAATGTGTAAATATAATTAATGAATTGTATATGAAATGTAGGATTTAAATATGTGAAAATTAACGAACTTTTAATTAATAATTTGTGAAGATAAAGAGAGAGCTAAATATGTTTTATTGTGAGAATTGAGAGAGATAAATATGTTTTATTTGAAAAGAAAATTAGTTTAGTTTAAAATCGGTAATTGAATGCATTATAAAAACTTACAGCATTTGGATTTATCCTGTGTTGAACAACCAATGTTGACATTTTGGTGCATCAAAAGCCATACAATAGTTAGCTTTATTGTACGCGACAGCGGTACGACCGGATGTCATTTACTGCTACTGCAAACTTCAGGTATTAAACCTTTTAGTTTTTTCCAACTGATAAATAATGATTATAAAATCAGAGTACAGGTTTAATTAAATTTCATTAATTAATTAATTAATAAAATTCAGAACCTAATGTTTCTTCAAACGAGTTCTCTCCTGAGAACAATTTTATTGAGCTATTCTAAAAATTAGATGGTTTTTTGTATTGAAGCCCAGAGACGATGTCTACTATCAGATCAGGTTTAAAGAACACAGCAGCCTTTTAAAATAGGTATCTTAAACATGATCATATTTTGCACGTCCCCTTGCTGTGCCCGCAGATCTCATGAAGTGGTAAGATTCTTTGAAAATTTTGTGTGTTCATATAAAGGTTGTTTCTTTCCAGCTGACTTTATTACTGACATGTGTGACTAAATACAGACCCAACAAACCTGCCAACCAACTTAGGATAGGTCATACAAACGTTAAGGTAGAAGTCAGCGGGAATAGGCTTGCATTTGGGCGTGGTACATTACGCGGGAACACGAGACAAAATTTAGGGATCTTAACATGGTACACAAAACGGTGTGAGCAGCAGATATATAAATATATAATAAATAGGTAATTGTGCCAACAAAACATCAAAACAGAAGCGGAGCGGCGGGGGGGACGTTGCAAGGACAACATACAGTACAATTCTGCGAACACAATGCGATCTATGGTCGATTCTGCTATTTAAGCTATTTAAATGGGAAATCCATTTTTTGGATTTCTTATTTAACACGGTACACAAAACGGTGTGAGCAGCAGATATATAAATAATAAATAAATATAATTTCTGCAACATCAAAAACGAAACGATGCGGAGCAACGCGCAACGCACGCGTTAGGAGAGGGTGGGGGATGTTGCAGTACATTTGTGAGAAAGTTCATATTCGAAAAAGAAAATGGCCACGGTGAAAAAGCGCTGGACTTTGAACATGAAGATACTCAGTTCGAATCCGACCTTGTAAACGCCTAAATTTTTAGAATTTAATTATTGAATAAATATTTGAAAAAAATGTATTCACATTAATTGTCATCCACTATAGGATTTTTTATTTATACACCAACTGATAAAGTTCAATGAATCGTCAAATATTATATAAAATAAAGTAGAGTACGTTTATGAATCGAATTTCAGTATCGTTAGCGGGTAGGCCCGAATAATTCCAATATCGTTCTACTATATTTCCATGCGGTATTTATTTTATTTACGTCTCGCTCTAGATTCCGTTCTGTGTACGACAATATTTTTCTCATTTAACGCATTGTTTCATGTTACAAGAATATACTCTACCAAAGTTATAAGGAAGTTTCCAGAAAGCCATCGTGAGGAACACTAAAATACTGATTCACCCCCCACTATAAATTCTCCCCTGTCAGCGATTCGTTCCCTAAGAAACAATCCGGTGTCGTAGAATCATATATTATTCCCGACGGGGTTTATTAAGCAATGCAAATAATTCACACTAGCGGTATTAAACAGCGCCTCGTGTGCACTTGCGTGGAACTAAGTTAAAAGTGCCATCTTTGCATGTCTGACAGAAGGGGAGACCTCCTGTTCAGCACAAGACTTATAATTTTCTACAAAAAAAGGAAACGTTATAAAAATGTATGCTTAAATTATAAAAGTGTGAAAAACAAATTATATAAAAATTATTTTTAAACTTAAATTCCTACTTATATCAAAAAAGAAAATTGTTATTCTAGTTTCTTTTTAATTACAATTAACATAAATATTCACTGTATATACATGTAACAGAATACCAATATCAAGTGAAAAAATCAACGCGAATTTCCTTGCAATTTTACATTTTGTTTGCTAATCAGGGTGTTGGACTATTATTTTTGTTTGTAACTATTTCCGCCCTTTCTTTGTTTCGACGCTTGCTTTGTGTTGCAGTTTCTTTTCGCATTATCCGTTTGTTAAGCAAGGTTCAATACCGTTAAACCAGTTTATTTTATTCTTTTCATTCATTTTTAATTCTAGACCATTATTCATGATATTGTGTGGCAACATAACCATGGCACCATTTTAAGGATGTACAATGGGGGTTTCGACGACAATCAAATAGAGGCAGAAGAAAAATTCATATACGTACATGTTTGAGAAAGTTCATATTCGTAAGAGAATATTGCCACGGTGAAAAAGCGCTGGCTTCGAACATGAAGATACTCAGTTCGAATCCTACCTTGTAAACGCCTAAATTTTTAAAATTTAATTATTGAATAAATATTTAAAAAAATGTATTAACATTAATTGTCATTCACTCTACGTTCAAAAAAATATATTTGAACTTGATTTGATGAATAAGAACGTATTATATTACCGATTGAAAATGTGTGCACAAGATATAAATCAGGAGAGTGTGAGCTAAGAGATGGAGTTGAATAAAAAGGAATGGAGCATTCTTAATATTGCCTCTACAAAGAGTTAATTGTAAAGCATTAACTTGAAACACGACAGATAATTGACATATTAAAGTGTTCTTGTAGATTATATGGTAAACGTCCATATTTTGAAAAAAATACTTACTACAAATAGATGAAGATATTTACATCGATACGTGAGTAGACTATTTCAAAACAGGTTTAAATTGGTCTAAGATATTTTTTCAGTTCCGAGTTTTGCGAGTGAATTTGCGATGTAACCTATGCTCTTAAATGTTGTTTAATTTAGATAATTTAGAAATTAAACAAAACATTCCGGTTTCCCAATTTAATATTCAACGAATCGTAATGAAAACACCTATGACGATATGCCATGGTTCACGAAGACGATGGTAATTTGGAGAAAAACATTAAAGATAATAGGGGAAATGTATAAGAAGAGAAACAATGCAAGATTATTCGATAGGAAAAATAAAAGATAAAATATACGAAAACCCAAGAAAACACTTTAGAAAGCCTTTTGTACGAGAAAGTTGAAAATCATTTGGTTAATGTAGGCTGACAAGATAATCCCTTTAAACTATCCGATTTATTCAAAAATCTGCATAAACAGTACGAGTGAAGAATGTTAGAATTAGGTTATATTTATTTGCTTTATTGGGATAGAAAATCTTCTCGCTCCAGGTATTAAAAACGATGTCTATTTAGAAGACTATCGTTAGTAATGCTGGAGAAGTGACGTCCGTAGACACTGACCAGGTCGTTGCTATGGTAACGTTCACTTGCGTCTTGCCTCTCTAAATGGCGTAAGTACATTCTTCCCCTAACTAAGAGGATTCCACACATGAGGGGCAGAGGAATGACACAGTGACATCCTGTGAATTCTTACTTAAGTTTGGTTTAAAGCCATGGAGTTAGTTACAATCCTGCTTTGACTTTTAAAATACTTTATTGGATTGGTTCGGAAATATGAACTTAATTTAAAATGTTCAGCTATATTACGAATAAAACTAAAATAAGATAACGGTACACAGGCACAGGCGCACTCACACACGAACGCACGCACAATCACAGGCGCGAGTGCACACACACACATGCACGCACTCACGCACACACACGCACGCACGCTAACACACACACACACACACACACACACACACACACACACACACACACACACACACACACTCACAAGATTGTTTATCACTGCAAGATTGTAACTACTGCAGGATTGTTTAATAGTCCAAGGTTGTTTACTAATGCAATATTATTTACTACTGGTAGATAGTTTACTAGTAAAAGATTGTTTACTATTCCTGTTAACTATTGCAATATTGTTTACCACAGCAAGATTATCTACCACCGAAAGGGTGTTTACTACTAAAAGATTGTTTATAACTGCAAGATATATTACTGTAGCAAGATTGTTTACTACTGCAAGATTATTTTTTAGAACTACAGATAGTTTGCAAATGAAAGATTTGTTATTCCTACAAGATTGTTTACTACTGACAATTTTGTTACTACTGCAATATTGTTCACAAATGACAAACTTAAGAACTGCCAAATTAGTTTCTTCTGCACTGTTCACTACCTTAATATCGTTTACTTTCAGTAGTGAACTTGAAGATTGTTTACTCCTGCAAAATAGTTTAATTCTGCAACAAGATTGTTTACTGTTCCAAAATTTGTTACTACGGCACGATTGTTTCTACTCCAAGATTGTTTACTGCTGCCAGATTAGTTTTTACTGCACGATTGTTTACTGCCGAAAGATTAATTTCTACTGCAAGAGTGTTAACTGATGCCAGATAAAACCCGCTACACACGTCCCGACAAAACCACCCAACTGTCGTGTCCAACAATGTTGGACCCGACGGTTGGTCAGTGTGTAGGCTTGTCGGCCGACAGAAAAGGTTGTACCTGACAGTCGGGCCAACCGATTTGGTTGGGTCAACGTGATATCCAGACAAGCCCCGACAGCCGATTCCCCACCCTAGAAACCTGTCGGATTGGCACGTGTGTAGCGTTGTCGGCCAACCGACACGACGAATCAGTTAACTCCAGGTAGCCATTCAGTGTTGATTGTGTCTGAAGTACCAAAAATGTCTCAAGTTCTGGCGGATGAGAAAACTATGATCGAAGCGTTACTGAAGAACTTAAAAACTTACCGCTGTTTGTGGGATGTCCAGTGTGACACCTATTCGAACAGGGATCGGAGAAATGAGGCATATAATTCCCTTCTGGGCATTTTCCAAACAGTGTACCCAGATGCAACATTGGGAACGTTGAAAAAGAAGGAAATTAATTGTTAATTTACTAATTACTAATTTCGTTTTATTTATATATGGTTGACATTATTATCATTTATGTATTTTACTTTAATGCCAATATAGAAATTTTGACTTGAATTGACTTGATATGTTCCTATTTTCACCTATGATAACCACAGATAATGAAATGAATAAACATCTAATTTTATCATTGAATTTCTTTTGCTTAATATTAATAATTTTATGGCAGATGTATACATTACAGGATACAAAAAGAAAAAAAATACGATTGCTACTCACCCTGGGATATGCTAGAAGGAGCTTATGTTCTTGGTGGAGTTTCTCATTTACAATAAATGAATAACAAGGAAAAGTCGAAATATGATATTTAGATTTCTTCAGTGCAATAATATGGTATAATAATGGTAGGGGAGAAAATCAAAAAGGATGAGAATATTAAGATAAATTAATAAATATTTGGACAGGATAGTCTTGTATAATGTCATGAAGGAACGTTTTTACTTACCTTTATAAATTCTTTCAGAATGCTATAAATCGCTTCACAAGTTTCTGGTATAATTGATGATAACAGTTGCGGAGATATGACAGCACTAAACTTTAAATCTTCCAATGACCTCCCAGTTGCTAAATATCGGAGTGTCACTACAAGCCGTTCTTCAGCATTTACGCTTTCCCTCATGACTGTATTTGTTCTTTCAATGAAAGGTTTCACTTTAGCTAGCAACTGTAGGAAACAATCCTCATCCCTTCTCAAATAATTTCGGAAATCATTTTCTTCAAGTTCCCGAAGTAGGATCATGTGGGAAAATTTTATCAGCTCCATTAACCACTTCTTCGCCCATAAACTTTTTTATTCTCCTTCTTTTCATCAGCAATAACCATAACTGCTAAAGCTAAACCAATTTTTTGCTTTTTTGATAAATGTGGTGCCATTGGCAAACAAATAAAGAGCACTTGGAGACACAACTTCACTTCACGAGAACAAGTTTGATACTAACGGTAGTCATGGTCGGAACGTGTGTAGAGCTCAACCCAACAGGGATGGTCGGGGAGTTCAGTCGTGTCGGGTGGTACGGTCGGGACGTGTGTAGAGCTCAACCCAACTGAGATGGTCGGGGAGTTCAGTCGTGTCGGGTGGTACGGTCGGGACGTGTGTAGCGGGTTTTAGTTTCTACTACATGATTGTTTACTCCTACCAGATAAATATCTACAGCAAATGTCTACTCCGGCCAGATTAGTTTCTACTGCAAGATTGTTTACTGCTGAAAGATTAGTTTCTACCGCAAGAGTGTTTACTCCTGCCAAATTAGTTTCTACTGCACGATTGTTTACTCCTACCAGATAAATTTCTACTGCAAGTGTTTACTCCGGCCAGATTAGTTTCTACTGCAAGATTGTTTACTGCTGAAAGATTAGTTTCTACTGCAAGAGTGTTTACTCCTGCCAAATTAGTTTCTACTGCACGATTGTTTACTCCTGCTACTGCAAGATTGTTTATTCCTGCCAGATTAGTTTCTACTCCAAGATTGTTTACTGCTCCCATATCAGTTTCTACTGCAAGATTGTTTACTACTGCCAGAGTTTCTACTGCAATATTTACTACCGTAATGATGTAATATTGTTTACTACTGCGATATCATTACTACTGAAAGATTGTTTATGTTTACACCTGTGAATCTAAACTAGATGGATTAGGAAACCTCTCTGGTTTAGGCAAACGCTGAACCCGGCTGCGTTTACGTTGTAAGGAAAGCACATACCAACCGGAATAATCACCTTTACGATAATTGACCTATTCTAGACGATTAGTAATTTATCGCCCATTAATACTTTTAATTATGTTTTATACTTCGTAAAACATACGCTTTGGTTGCAATATATATATATATATATATATATATATATATATATATATATATATATATATATATATATAATAATTACATTTCAGTATGCATATATATATAATAATTACATTTCAGTATGCATATAGCCTTCCACAGTCGCCAAATTGGCAAAATAACCAACCGTAATGTTTAGTAATCGATGGATAAACCACAATTGAACCATTGCAATTTTAATATTTGAACCGCTATCAGAGTTGAAGTCGAGATAATTGCTTTGTTAATTAAAATTTCGTCATTATGTAACAGTCAGCATAGTCGAAACAATTTCTGATCAATTATAAACCGAATCAATCAATAAACACTCGAGTTTCAATGGACAAACAAGGTCCTCAATTACTGGTTACAGCATTTACAGACGTTTCTATGGCAAATAACGTTCCAATACGGCTGTATTAACTAATATATGGAATGAATTTATGAACAAATCAAAACTTATCGGTGTCCGCGAACTACTCAACAAGAATAATATTCGAAAAGCATGGGAAAGATCCTTCAAAAGATGTGTCTTTTTACGGTTTAAATACAATTAAAGAAATAAAAACCTTCCTGGAGCTGGGAGAAACGAAGGAACTACATTTGTGCGGGCATAAAACATATTCCCCAAAACTTCGGAGAGCGATAAAGTTGTGGAGTTGGGAGAGTGTCTGCATTTATAATTTTAATGGATTAATAGAAGAAGTCTTGTAATCAGGTTATTTAGAAAATATTTAAAAAACGGAAAAAAACATACGTAAAAAGACGAAATGCACAGGCTGAGCTGAGATACATACAGTGTGGTCGGACTTTGTGAAGAGTGGAAGAAATTAAAGATGTTGGAAAAAAGAGTGTAGCAAAGGAGCACCTAGTTTCTCAGCTCTCTTCTTCTTTGCCAAAAAACACAGTTTTAGCCATAAAGAATTGGAGATCTAAAATCCAATTAATAGTACCTCTGCCACCACGAATTCAACCTCAACTCGTGACTCCCGTCCAGGTGGTGCTTGGTGCCACGACCCGTGGTACAAGTACGTAAGAGTCTGTCGAGGCCACTGGGACGAGACGAACTCCAGCAGTGACAGCTGTTCGGCCGCTCTTTAATAACTATTCGGGACCAGTACAACCTTCCAAACGGCCAAGTTTCAGTATCTCAGATAATGCATACAACTAGAAACTATCAGAAAGGAGATAACAACGTAAAAAAGAAGGCTAGTTTCGTTTATTTATTATTTTAGTTTTAATCATATGCTATTTTATCCGTCTAATAAAAATATACAATATTTATCCCTTTAAAAAGAATTAGTGAACACGTTGAGATTCAAAAAAGTCACATAAACCCCTGGGACAGGAATAGACGACATATTATGGCATGTATATATAGTTATGTACTTTGAATAGACCTACTCTCTTATAAGAGTAAAGAGTATTTACTCGTCACACTAAAAAGAGATTAGAATTATACGTCCTAAGAAACTTTAATGTTTTTAAACAATATTGGTTAATTTAATTTGAATTAATTGGGAAAAAACTTTATTGTCTATAAACTATATTAACGTTTTATTCAACGTGGAACCTGCATAGACAATCTACATATCTCCTTTCACGCACATTCTTGAAGGGGACATTAATGCTATATTCAACGTGGCACACATTGTCAGTACATTTATCTCGCACTACGCTTATTGTTCATTGGCCTATAACGTTATATTCAACGTTGTACCCATTTTCAGTACACATATGACACTTCACCCTCATTGTTGAAAAGCCCATAATGTGATATTCTACGTGGTGGCATTGTGAGTATATACAGAGTGGCGCAAAAGTCACTGTACAGTTGGTTACAAGAAAAAATGAAAATCACAGGAAGATGTAGTATAATAGTTTAGCCCGTGATGATATTACAAAATGCCATTTGCAACAGTGTTCGAGAGATACGTGAAAGATGTATTAGGGAAAGAAGGAAGATTCGTTGAACATAGAAAATAATTTTAAGTTGTAAATTGTTAAGTTTTTTGTAATGAAAAATTAATTCAGTCTTTGTTTACTGTGGTGTGCAGTTACTTTTGCGCCACCTGTATATATGTCACTTCCTTACATTGTTGAAGGTCCGATTAATATTTTATTCAACGTGGTACCTATTGACAGTACTATCTCATTTCACACAAATGACATGAGAGAGTCTTGCAGTTCCTAGAAGAGATCGGGGCTCACTGGTAAACATTGTCACCATTCACTCTTGTTCCTTTGGCACAGAAAATCTAAATTTGCCCTCAATATTGATAACAAATATATAAATAATAGGTTTTTTGTCAACTGATTTTAATATGAATTTTAAAAGTAAAAAAAAAACACCGAACCTTTTATGTGAGTTAGACAGTGGTTAGTCACATAGCGAGATACTTATAGTTTAGAATTACTCCGCCAGGTCGCTATCTACCGCTGTGTTGTATATACCCTACTTGATTGCTGCAACAGATAAGAATTCTCCATTTCCGAACATATTTCCTGTTACACAATGGAAATACTAAATGTGTTTACCCAGATCAAAAGACAAAAATATTTCTGAATAAAAACTCCTTAGGCCAAAGAAAAACATATTATACATATTTACTTAATTATAAAAGCATCCTTGTTTTACTGGGACAAACAGTGGTATAGGTAGTTGGTTTAGCTGCTCCATTGGGCTAGCATTAACTTGATGTGACACAAAATGCAAACAATAAATATTTTTTACCTTTCAGAAATTTAACGTAATTTAATGTATATACAAAGTAAATATACACAACTGACAATAATAAAACATTATTTTAATAAGCGTTTCGATGACTTTTGTCATTATCATTAGTGGTGCTACTACAAACAAATAACTATCCTAAAGAAATGGAAAATAACCTGTCATATTGATATAAAAGTTAGAACCGGATCTCGGCGCTGCCAGATTTACAACTATGTCCACTAACAAATTTACAATGAACAAAATGTGATAACTACAAATATTTAAGAAAACTATATTCTTAATAAAATATAATATTAACAAAATTATTTAAATCTTTTAAATTGAAGACAATCATGGACATTAAATTAATTTACACTAACATGGAGTTTACAATTTACAATAATTTACAACGGAGTTTAGAATAATTTACAATTTATAACTGAGTTGTGTAAATATACTTTGTTTATAACCACAACAAGCTAGCTCGAATACAACTTGTAATGTAATTTACTGGTTCGTCAGTTCAATTGGTAACACGGAATTCGCTTTAGTCTCATTTCATTATGTGTTCAGTTGTATGCGTTTGTATAGACATATCTTTACTAGATCCGGGTTCTAGCTAGACTAAGGTGACCATATTTGTAATTACCTCAAAGCGGGACACACATTAGGAGGGTCAGGGGTTACCCCCCCCCCCCCCCGATACCGTGTGAATGATATTTTCTAAATTGACACAACTAGACGTCCTAAACTCATTATTTTATCTATTTTAGCACTTACTCACAGAAATAGGCATAGGAAAACCTTTACTGTTCAGGTAGTAAAAGTAGCACAATTACACTAATTGGACCATCAATTAAATTAATTTATTAATAACGAAAGAAACAAAAATACACATTTAACAATTGAAAACATTATAAGTTACACAATAAAATCAACTTTATGAAGTGTACTCTCTCTCTCTCTCTCTCTCTCTCTCTCTCTCTCTCTCTCTCTCTCTCTCTCTCTCTCTCTCTCTCTCTCTCTCGTCCCTAGGTCACTTCAGTAACAATACAAAGGAAAAAAGTTGCAAACTCACTCACTGAGATAACCTATGCTACGCGATGACAGATTAGTTAATTAGCAGAATTGCCAATCCAAACCTACAAAATTCCCCGATGCAGGTATAATTTACAAGGAAGCAAATAAACAATACGTTTAGGTGTATGCCATGTCTTTGTTGCTTTTATATGATGAAAGAGTAAGTCAAGAACATTTTATTTTGTGATATAATATTAAATAATAATTAAAGCGGGATTATTTGTTTATCTTTATCCCGCCAAAGCGGGACATAATAGCGTTCCCCAAGTAACTATGGCGGCAGCGGGACACTAACCTAAAAAGCGGGACTGTCCCGCCGAGAGCGAGACGGACTGAAAGTAAAAATATCGTAAAAATATCAACAAATATAAATTGGGCGTTCAGGAAAGCGTGCTAGTTAAATTATCTAAGGGTTGCGACGGATAGGCCGCGATTTATGGCCCTGTTGAAGGATGACGACAGTGCCTGGTGTTTTACAGACGACGAGTAAAAATTTCTTCCTAAGAGCCAAGTGCCAGGATATAATATTTAACCAGTATATCCCCAATACTATGCACGAAAGGTATTCTCCTTTATTTACTAATTCCAATCCTTCGTAAGCGTTAACAACAATCTGACCGACTGCTTTAAACAACACAGAATCCCCAGTTAAATTCAACTCGATCACATTAAATTTTAATGTAATAAAGTTATATAAAACAACTAGTTACAATAATGACTACGTAACCGACACGTTCCTTGACATATGCTTACTTTCCATTAACAGGTAAGTTAGTTTAAAACTAACTAAAATTAACGACCTACATTAAAGTGTTAGAGTTTGGTCGTAGCAAATAAATCACACGGTAATGTCTTGCAAATGGACACGAATTCTGAAACCCACGTAAAACGAAACCGCTGTGAGAGAAAGTGCACGCGACAGTGAGCGCAAGACGATTCGTGTCACGCGACACGGCATTGAGTGGCCTACACCAAAATGTAGATCGAATATATCCGACCGAATTGGAAAACAATGCACGACACATTACACACGCAAAAACCGGACACGTTTATTAACGTATTTCCAGTATCCAATTAGAATTTGCATGTGATCAACAAAACTATATCGTGCATACGGAAAATACAGAATTGTTACATCACAATTTTACTAAATAAAATCAACTGTTACATAAACTTGACCATCTGAGCGGCATTTTAAACAAAAATAATTTGTATCTTGAGGCTACATTTACGTCCTAGGTTTATACATTATTGTATACTCATACTTAAAGAAGACTGAATAAATAAAAACATGCGTGAGCTCACGTACGGGCACACACATACTTCAAACATGAAATAAAATTTGGCACAAACTAAAATTAACATAAATATGTCTCATATTATATTATGTTGAATATTTGTACATGAGATAAAGTTTACATGAAAAATTTCGCACATTTCGTAAAATTTACATAAAAAGTCACATATTAGGTAAAAATTACTTGAAATATTTGCATAATTTTTGGAAACATTACATAACAATTTCGTACATCACGAATAAAAATTACAAAATTCATCAAATTACAATTCACCAAATTACAAAAAATTACATAAACTATTTCGAAACCTTAATCAATCAGTATTTCCTTTGCATACCGTATTGATTGATATGAACATTACTTGGAAGCCCGGCTCATTTTCTCTGCATACCGTATTGATTGATATGAACATTACTTGGAAGCCCGGCTCATTTCCTTTGCATACCGTATTGATTGATATGAACATTACTTGGAAGCCCGGCTCATTTCCTTTGCATACTGTATTGATATAAACATTTCTTGGAAGCCCCCGATTCTTTTCCTTTTTATACCGTATTGATATGAACATTTCTTGGAGCCCAACTCATTTCCTTTGCATACCGTAAGGCTATTAACATTTCACGAAAGCCCAAATGATTTCCTTTGCATACCGTAAGGCTATTAACATTTCACGAAAGCCCAAATGATTTCCTTTGCATACCGTAAGGCTATTAACATTTCACGAAAGCCCAAATGATTTCCTTTGCATACCGTAAGGCTATTAACATTTCACGAAAGCCCAAATGATTTCCTTTGCATACCGTAAGGCTATTAACATTTCACGAAAGCCCAAATGATTTCCTTTGCATACCGTAAGGCTATTAACATTTCACGAAAGCCCAAATGATTTCCTTTGCATACCGTAAGGCTATTAACATTTCACGAAAGCCCAAATGATTTCCTTTGCATACCGTACGGCTATTAAAATTTCATGTCAGCTAAACTGATTTCCTTTGCATACCATACGACTATCACATTTCATGGTAGCTTAACTAATTTCCTTTGCATACCATACGGCTATTAACATTTCTTGGAAGCCATCTCCACATTTTCTTTCAAATAGATAATATAGGCTCAAATAGATGTAGGATCAAATTTAACGAAAGCACGAAATATCGGGACACGGAATATTGAAACTCTACTCGACATATAATTAAAACATTAGTTCCCTACTTTTTCTAGCATAAATATTTTTACGACATCTCTACTGTATATACTTAACTTCTATTGTTATGACATATATTTTCTTACAGCCTTTTATAAGGGGAGGTTCTTGTTCCTACACTCACGATTACCCTATATTTAACAGCAGAGAACCAAAATTAGTTTTAATAATGTGGATTAAAATATAAAAATAGTAAATTTTATATTACAAGATATAACTTTTCCAGAATGAGGAAACAAAAATAATCATAATATTTCCAATTAATCACATGTAGTTACATCGATTCGGAGGCGCTTCAAAGCGCTCAATTGACTCTAGCGTTTCAAAATTTTGATTATATTTCAAACACGTTTCATGAACTATTTAATCCGTTTGTTTAATCCCAAACAATCTGACGAGCTTCGAAAAAATTAACGTTGGATAAACTTTAAGCAAAAATGAGATAGGAAACAATAAAAAAAAGAATTTCTGTCGCAAGAAGCGGAAGCGGATTGAAAAATGGCTTAACTACGACAACGTCACGTAATCGCATTACCTGGATGAACTTTTCTTTTTCAGATACGAAGCTTGTAAAGAAAACCCTATGAACAATAAAGATTGAGAAAATCCTTTTGCTGCACAGTTTTATCTTGATAAGCTTAGACAATCTTCCAATCTAATTACAAGATGCGAAATATTCTCGCTCAATAAAATTAGGTATTCCCACATTATTAAAAACATTCTATACACAAAAAAATAATAATTCATCTATTTGTAAATTTATGGAATTAAAAATTACCAAAACAGATACTTTTTTATTCGTTCATTAAAGCTAGTCTCCTTAAAGTAAACACTGAAACAATGCAGCCTTTGAAAAGTTACAAATATACATAGAATGACAAATATTATTTGTCTGAAAACTGAGAATAACAAAGCAACTCAAAAGTTACTTATTGAATACGGAGCATAACGATATTTTATGGAAAAGGATACTTCATAAGACACAGAATAACACAGCCACCAAAACGTTACTCGATAGACAGTTCCCATAACTCAGCTACTGATTTTGAAATAACATAGGCACTGAAAAGTTACTCGATAGACACTTATCATAACACATCACAATGACCGAAGCATACCACATTTACAACCTCAGAAACGTTACCTGATACCTGATAAGACACTTCTGATAACACAGCTTCTAAAAAAATATTTGTTAGTCAACTTAAAATAATCTAGCCACTGATAATTTACTTGTTATACAACTGAGCATAACACAGCTCTTGACAAATTACTTGATAGAAGGCATAACACAGCCACTGAAAGGTTTCTTGTGTGCATAACATGCCAAATATTATTTGAAAGACAATTGAGAATACCACAGCAACTGAAAAGTTACTTGTGTGCATACCATGGCAAACATTCCTTGTTACACCATTGAGAATACCACAGAAACTGGAAAGTTACTTGTTAAGGAACGGAAGAAATACAAATACTGAATGAAACCAAGGTCATTACTCGATGGTTGCTAGATAACCGAAAATAGCCAATGAACTGCTCATTGTTGACATAAAATTATTTAACATAAATAAAAAAACCTCTATACCACAAATAACTTTTTTCTTTAATTAAAACCTTATGTACATTACGATTGTATAGCAATCATCCTCAAGGGTAATTTACAATAAAAATACAATAGGTATTTTTATTGTAAATAAAAGAAAAAAGTTATTTGTGGTAGAGGTTTTATTTATTTATGTTAAACATTACACCACAGTTGTTTTATACAGTTATAAAATTATTTGTTTACAGAATTTAAATCAAAAACAATTATTTTGGTATTTTTATATTTATTATTTAAATAAGGCGGAACATGATTAACAGCCTTTTTCCATTAACCTTCGAATTTATTATAAACTGTTTTAAAAATAGTGTTACACTAAATACTTTGTCATAATAGCAAGGTTAAAAAAAATTAATTTATAAATCTTTACAACTTACTGATCATGACACTGTCTCAGGGTTATACATGACAAAAATAGGTTTATTAATGATACACTCCCAACAAAACCTACGCCAATAATTGATATTTGGCGTTGTAAACAAATATTTCCATTACATTGTAATTTACACGGACAATAGCAAAAAGGGATAAAAGAAAGTAAGTTAAAAATTCATGAAACTGGCAAAAATTAAATACCTGGAATAATGCACGCAAATGTTTTACACTTAAACATGTTCAGAGCAAGTGACTCTGTTATTAAACAGACTGTTTCATCTCGTGTCAACTCGAAAATGAAAGTATTAGCATTCCATGTGAAGCGAGGAAGACAGATGGCAGAGTGTATGTGAGCGGGATGAAAAAAGGAAACGTCAATAAAGGTCAGCCTTTCCAGCGCTACAATCTGACGATAAATAACAAAAACGGCTTTTTTGTCTCACAAGATGTTGTCAAGCATTTTTATATTTGCATACGGCGAAGAAAAGAGTTCACAACCACATTTCGTCATCAAAACTTTTAGTTACGTCGAAATATATTATACTTTTAAATAGCATGCAGAGTCGGTCCATACAAATGGAGCAATTGTAGTAAACGTGACAAACTGAACAACATCAAATGATGTAATAATCCCATTATGACATATATACTAATAGTCACGTAATGACAATTTTGTATTGACAGTTGCGTAAAGCAGTACAGTACTGGCAGTCCAGTAATATCAGTACTGTATTGACAGCCACTTAATAACAGTTCTGTACTGTCAGTAGCGTAATAACAGTTCGGTACTGACAGTCACGTTAAGTAGTTCTGTACTGAGAATCCAGTAATGACAGTTCTGTATTGACAGTCGCGTAAAGCAGTTCTGTACTGACAGTCCAGTAATGACAGTTCTGTATTGACAGTCGCGTAAAGTAATTCTGTATTGACAGTCCAGTAATGACAGTACTGTATTGACTGTCACGTAAAGCAGTTCTGTACTGACAGTCCATAAATAACAGTTCTGTATTGACAGCCACTTAATAACAGTTCTGTACTGACACTCACATAAAGGGGACTGATAGTCACGTAAAATGGTCGACCGTCACGTAAAGCAGTTCTGTACTGACAGCCACGTAAAGCGGATCTGCACTGACAGTCACTTAAAGCGGTTCTGTACTAACATGGTTAAATTAGGAATATAACACACCCTGGAAGAGAAAACAAGAAAAATCCTAATGATTTAGATCTAGAAAAATCTAGAAATATATAATAATCCCTTGGTAATGGAAGGGGAAGCATATTCAACTACAGTGCGAAGAACAGTGTTGTCATCAAGGTATATCTTTGAACTAAACTTTTATAGATTTTCTTGACGCTTTAATTGATCAGCTTCTGCAAAATTAATACATAGTCAATGTTACTTGGAATAGATTGTATACCCTGTTTATATTCACTTAGATACTACTTAAAATGGTGTCAGTTTGGGAGTAGCGGATTGAAATACTGAGATCATATTTATCTCCGAAGAGTCCGAGGTTGAGATTAGTTACATCAATAATGAAAATAACTGGGCTAGGGGGTGGATATCCTAGGATTAAAGTTGTGGGACGATTGAGAATGCTTGAGAAGCAGAACTTTATCGAGGCTATTGCAAAGAGCAAGGATGTGTTAAAATCCTAAAAATGATCATGGATATATCATTTACAAATGACGACTGGGTTTGGGAGGATGATCATGGGATTATAGTTAAGGCAAAACGCGAGATTATTTGGATAAATTCTTGGTTATTGCTAAGGAAGAGGTTCTTTTAGGAATTAGAGAATAGATCTTAGGATTATGGTAGTTGCAAATAATGCAATAAACTATTCACGAAATCATTAACACAATTTGACATATTTTTCCAACGTCCTGTATCTAATAATATTGGTCCATTCTACAAAATTTAAAAAACACGTGCCAAGCAATTTTTTTCGATAGACCGAAGGGCACTAAAGAACAACTACGATACACTCCAGATTCAACTTGTTGTGACACATGTAGAAACCATTTCCTGACTACCCACGAATGAACAAAACTAACGATATAACATCATAATTATTTTCATCCATCACACTTAAATAAACTAGAACTCATTCAGCTTGTTGTGACACATGTAGAAACCATTTCCTGACTACCCACGAATGAACAAAACTAACGATATAACATCATAATTATTTTCATCCATCAAACTTAAATAAACTAACACTCATTCAACTTGTTGTGACACATGTAGAAACCATATCCTGACTACCCACGAATGAACAAAACTAACGATATAACATCATAATTATTTTCATCCATCACACTTAAATAAACTAGAACTCATTCAACTTGTTGTGACACATGTAGAAACCATATCCTGACTACCCACGAATGAACAAAACTAACGATATAACATCATAATTATTTTCATCCATCAGACTTAAATAAACTAGAACTCATTCAACTTGTTGTGACACATGTAGAAACCATTTCCTGACTACCCAAGAATGAACAAAACTAACGATATAACATCATAATTATTTTCATCCATCACACTTAAATAAACTAAAACTCATTCAACTTGTTGTGACACATGTAGAAACCATATCCTGACTACCCACGAATGAACAAAACTAACGATATAACATCATAATTATTTTCATCCATCACACTTAAATAAACTAGAACTCATTCAACTTGTTGTGACACATGTAGAAACCATATCCTGACTACCCACGAATGAACAAAACTAACGATATAACATCATAATTTTTTTCATCCATCACACTTAAATAAACTAGAACTCATTCAACTTGTTGTGACACATGTAGAAACCATTTCCTGACTACCCAAGAATGAACAAAACTAACAATATAACATTATAATTATTTTCATCCATCAGACTTAAATAAACTAGAACTCATTCAACTTGTTGTGACACATGTAGAAACCATATCCTGACTACCCACGAATGAACAAAACTAACGATATAACATCATAATTATTTTCATCCATCACACTTAAATAAACTACAACTCATTCAACTTGTTGTGACACATGTAGAAACCATTTCCTGACTACCCAAGAATGAACAAAACTAACGATATAACATCATAATTATTTTCATCCATCACACTTAAATAAACTAGAACTCATTCAACTTGTTGTGACACATGTAGAAACCATATCCTGACTACCCACGAATGAACAAAACTAACGATATAACATCATAATTATTTTCATCCATCAGACTTAAATAAACTAGAACTCATTCAACTTGTTGTGACACATGTAGAAACCATATCCTGACTACCCACGAATGAACAAAACTAACGATATAACATCATAATTATTTTCATCCATCACACTTAAATAAACTAGAACTCATTCAACTTGTTGTGACACATGTAGAAACCATATCCTGACTACCCACGAATGAACAAAACTAACGATATAACATCATAATTATTTTCATCCATCACACTTAAATAAACTAGAATTCATTCAACTTGTTGTGACACATGTAGAAACCATATCCTGACTACCCACGAATGAACAAAACTAACGATATAACATCATAATTATTTTCATCCATCACACTTAAATAAACTAGAACTCATTCAACTTGTTGTGACACATGTAGAAACCATATCCTGACTACCCACGAATGAACAAAACTAACGATATAACATCATAATTATTTTCATCCATCAGACTTAAATAAACTAGAACTCATTCAACTTGTTGTGACACATGTAGAAACCATTTCCTGACTACCCAAGAATGAACAAAACTAACGATATAACATCATAATTATTTTCATCCATCAAACTTAAATAAACTAAAACTCATTCAACTTGTTGTGACACATGTAGAAACCATATCCTGACTACCCACGAATGAACAAAACTAACGATATAACATCATAATTTTTTTCATCCATCACACTTAAATAAACTAGAACTCATTCAACTTGTTGTGACACATGTAGAAACCATATCCTGACTACCCACGAATGAACAAAACTAACGATATAACATCATAATTATTTTCATCCATCACACTTAAATAAACTAGAACTCATTCAACTTGTTGTGACACATGTAGAAACCATATCCTGACTACCCACGAATGAACAAAACTAACGATATAACATCATAATTATTTTCATCCATCACACTTAAATAAACTAGAACTCATTCAACTTGTTGTGACACATGTAGAAACCATTTCCTGACTACCCAAGAATGAACAAAACTAACGATATAACATTATAATTATTTTCATTCATCAGACTTAAATAAACTAGAACTCATTCAACTTGTTACAAAAAAACATTTTAGTAAGCCGTTGAATCTACCACGCTATGACGGTCTCAATGATTGTGCAAAACAGTGAATCCGCCTTAAATTATTCCTATTCTTAATGCAATAACTATTTAATCTACCTTTTGTGAAATTGTTTGTTAAAAGAACCTGTTTGGCAATTTTAAAATTCATGCCAAATTCCAAGCAGTTCACTGTAGCACACACAGAGAATACTGTTTCAAAAACACTATCAGCCATGATTATGCACTAACCCTGCACTTGGCCTTGAGACATCGCAGTAGGCGAAACGGGGAGGTAGATGGTCAGTATAAATATGTTCCTACAAACATTATAACGGCTGTCAAAACACTGACTTGCACGATATTAGATAAATACGTTGATAAATTATCTTTGGTATGAAATAACAATCTTGAAATATATGTAGACATATCGGATGCGGAAGTTGTTGACGTATAGAACATTATAAATATGTAACATGTTTTCAGACGTGGTAGTACACGAGAGATTTCCTACGACCTCTCAAAGCCATGCAAGGTTACATGGTCTGTCCTATACATATAAATTATGACAAGCGAATCATCGTCTGCATCCAACGTAAAAATGCCTTTAAACAATTTGATATACGCATCCTGAAAACTATATAGGCATGAATCGATTATTTTACTGCAGTCAGGTTTCTGTATTAATTTCTTAATTTCGTTAATTTTTAGTCTCCTTCTGAAATAATTTATAAAATTTACTCTCAACTATTAGTATAGAAATGATAACGCATGTGGCGATACCGTTGCCGCCCAAAGCAAACTGAATTGTTTGTGAAGATTCATTTTGAAGGGTAGAAGTTTGAGAAATACCTTCCCTTAACACGAACTAGCGGGGATGCGCACTGTCAATTATTATAAAAAAAGACGACCAGAGGGCTGACTTGATTATGGAGGGAGAGGTGCGTCTTCCTTGACGGGACAATATTGACAGTGCCTCCTTAAGATTCTACACACATAACTTGGGTCGACGTACACAAATCAATATGCAGTCCTGCTTCCCTTAAGGAACGGTTTTAGGCGTATATTTGTGCATGATATATGTTTTTACATATAGGTAAACTACAACAAACTTCTGATTGTTAGATGTATTATGCATGATTTAATTAATTTAAAGTGTTTATCTATTTACAAATAGAAGTTAAAGAACGAAGTGAACCTATATTATAGATAAAATATTCTCTTTCTTAAACCTACGATACATCAGGACGTTATTCTTGTATTTAAGCTGTTAAAATTTAATGTCGAAGGAAATGTTAATGTTGTCCAAAGTGAACATTCACTACGACTGTTTGGAAGGTTAACTAGTGTAAATATTATAGGTTGGGGGAGGGGCCGAAATCCCTCCTATATCCCTCCAGAGGATATATTATTGATCAAGGCGCGAAAGGTTAAGGATCGCTTACTTGATGTATACCTACTCTTTACTTGAGTCACGACAAGAATCTAGCCTTTTACGTTCTGTCGAAATTCATTTTTACATAAAATTTACACTTACAAAAAATATGTATTGATAAGAGCATTGTTTTCAGGGATCTTTTAAAGAAACGTTGGAACTTAAAGGATGACATTATGACAATAACTTTAACAAATCAATTTTCACGTTTAGATAAAAAAAAATAATATAGAGATATAATTAAACATCTACAACCAAACGCTTGCAGGCGGCATATAGGCAGTACGCATTACACCTTGTTTCACGTTTGTATATGTATAACATTGCAGGCGCTACGAAAACCGAACATACCTTTTGATTAATGAATTTACTCTGTGCAATGTTTCCTAACAAAACGTTTCACTGCTTTGACCTATGGAATTTCCCTAGAGCAGTGGTTTACCGATTCGCAGATGTCCGATACGGACCACTCAGCCTGTATTACCACCGACCAACTACTTCACTATTACACATGTCTAACCTGCTGTAGACGTATTTAAAATAAAATAAATCAAATTTACAAAATAAATACCAATTTTAAAACTATTTATTTAATAGTAGACTTTACCACCGATAAAAGGTAAATTTTTTTACTATCCCCTGAACTATAATTTAGAAATCTCCCTTGAAAAACAATGTTTAACAATAACTCCCCAGGCCGTGGGCAGTGTACATAGTTTCGAGAGAACTGAATCACTGTAATTAATTTATAAATAATTATTACAATACAATTAGCAGCAATTGTCAGATTGGTTCTCCGCTGTTGACCTAGGGTGAATGAATGCCAGGTTTCAGGTGGAACAAATATTTACACTATTTGTTGTAACTATTTCATACATATTTAATCTCTTTTTTTTATAAAACTTCCTTACTTATTAGATCTAGGTCATAATATTAATTGTTACTGACCAAACCTTTTAAATACATAAATTAAAGGAAAAGCAATAAAGTCGGCTACACACAGGGTAGTCTGTAGGACCTTTTACTGATCGTGTTGGATCCAATCTGACCCCTAAAAAAATTAAGTAGTTCTGCCTATAAAATAGTACATATGCATATGATAATTTGGAGTTAACAATTTTTTAAACTAACGTGGGGGTTGTAAAAATATTTTTGACTTGTATTGTTGGAAATAACTTGTATCCATTTGTTTATGACTTGGATACTTTGACTGATTGTGTCTAACTGGCAATATATGGGCCCAAGCTTATCAAGCTGTAGTGCCTTTTAAATAAAACAATAGTAGAATTTCGTCATATGCCGATCTAAATAAACTGTTCATGACATTAATGTTAAGGTTTTTTTTAAAACAACTGAGTAGATGATTTGACAATTATTTTATTGTAAACGGCTTTACCCGAGCTAACACAGATGACGTGTCTTGAATATTTTGCAGGTGTAAATATGAATAATTTTATAATACTTCACCTATGAAAACATTGGATTGGCCGTAGGCCTACTCCTCTTTAAGTCACGTTCGTAACAAATTGAGTGTCGAATTCGAGAAAAAGACGAATTACCGAAGTCATGAACCAATGTTCTTATGTTTTTGATAATATATATAAATTTCAAAATCATTGTAATGTTTTTCTCATCTGTTTTTAATGATTTTTAAAATATAAATGCAAATTTTTTATCTCATAACAGATATTATTAATTTAATTGTAAAACATGCATAAACTACAAAAAAATTTAAAAAATTGTTCATAATTTGGAGTAAAAATGTTAGTATTAATTTTTTATAAAATAAAATAATATTTTCTATAAAAACATGTTTTATACCACTTCACTTTCTGGGCAAATATGATGAGAAATTTTCTTAGTAATCGAATGACTCATGTCTGGTATCGACCTAATCTGATGACGTCTATACTACGGGACAGTGCACAGGATGTTTCTTATTACTCGATGTGATGAAATACAGAAAGAAGGTGACGAATTAGAGACGTTCTACTGTAACTCAGTTTTCTTCCGATCGATCCAGACGCTTCTGGTTAGCTGCTGCTAGTTCCGAGACGAGAAAAATTAGATTAGGGCATTTGGTTCGGAGAAAATAAATAATCAACGGTCCTGCGGAGTGCTGCTCTCGTGTAGCTATAGTGAGAACTGAAAGTGAAATTTACTGTTAAAATTATTTCCGAGTTACAAATATTACAAAAATAAAAATTGGGATTCTTAGAACGTACACTGTACGTGAAAACAGCAATAAAAATGTAAACTGTGAATTATATTTTAATAAAATTTAAAAAAAAAAATCTTAGTTGAAAATAATATCGAAAATTAACCTCATTCTTCCAAAGTAAAGTTTGTGCACGAATACGTTTGACAAGTCGGTGAATCTAGAACTTGGGACGTTTAGGAAGTGTACACATGCTATAATGTTCTTGGAAGCTAGTTGTCTACATGGTTGTATTACGGTATAGCCTAATTATTACGTTGAAGAGATTTCAATTAGTATCTGACATACATTGGGACGAATATATTTACCTAATCTTGAACAAGTAGATATGTAATTTAGATGTAATAACTAGGGATGGGCCGATTCCTA
Source organism: Prosapia bicincta (assembly GCA_036971475.1). NCBI lineage: Eukaryota > Metazoa > Arthropoda > Insecta > Hemiptera > Cercopidae > Prosapia > Prosapia bicincta. Next base: position 266,507,945 of record JBAIZL010000005.1, read on the forward strand.
AAATTTTCGATTCCGATTCCGATTCTAAAATTTTCCTTTCGATTCTCGATTCTTTAGTCGATTCTCGAATCTTTCAAGTTATATTAGCTTACATGCTAGTTCTCTAATAATTAATTTAGTTAACATCTTGGTCATATGGCAAAACCTTTTAAATGTTCTGTTTTAATGTAATAGGCTACACAAAACCTTCAACCGTGAGAGTGATATCTGTCTATAATATAATTTATTAAGGTTAAGTTTCGGAGGAATAATACAGTGTTTCTGTCATCCGTCTATTCGCTCAACCGTCATGGCCACGGTTCCGACGGTGACGGTTAATCGAGTTTTTACTGTACTTTTTTGTGTTTTGTTCTGACATTTAGTGAGAGTGAGAGAGAGAGAGAGAGAGAGAGAGAGAGAGACGAGCGATGTCAAACTACCAGAAATGGTTACGATCTTGATTGCTGTTGCTTCATAAATAATAATATTTTCGTTTACTTTAATCATTTAATTCATTCAAATCAACTAATACATAAATAAGACATAGTTGGTATTTAATTATTTTTCCACACAAATATAATAAATTTTGGTAATAAATTTTGTTTGGTAATAAATTACACCACACGCATATTTTAATAGTTAACAAAATAGGAATCGGAATCGACGCTTTTATGAATGAAGAATCGAGTATCGACGATTCCTCGATACCACCTAGAACCGACGATTCCTGGAATCGAGAATCGGAATCGGCCCATCCCTAGTAATAACTTTACAAAATTAATATTTACATTTGTATACGTACTTATCATATTGCCGGTTGGGAAACAGGAATACGTTTCCCAACGTGTTTTAACGTATATCGTAACCAACGTAATTATGGTCGGTTTATTATATACGTAATTAAAATATTGTTGATTGTCATAGCATCATACAAAAAACGTTTGAGACGCTAAATGGAATGTCGTATTACTTATCTGGAACCATTTATACGACTTGACAGGCCAAGACTGGTTTATTCATTGAATGGGGAGCACAACCCTTAATACACATTGGAATAATGTGACGCCAGCGAATATGTAATAAAGATGCGTGATAAAATTTGAATATTATAATTAACATAAATAAAATGAAAATATTTGTACATAGCCCTGCTTATGAAAACAATGGTGACAGAATCCTTTTATTTTTCAAAATTAACGAAATGGGGTAAAAAATCTTAAATCATAGAAATAGAAATTTTAAAAAGTAAATGTTATAAATGGTACGTAATGACATTCTTAACTGTGATTGTAAACTGCGGAATGTGTTTGAGCTTTTAAACAAATCATTAGAAGATATAAACAATATAATTTGAACAACTGTAATAAAAATTAAGGTTATAGTTTATATTAATCTACTTACTCTTTTTTTAAATGCTAGTAGTTATTAATTTAAGGTCTTGGAATACAATTTTTGAAACATTTATAAAAAAGTATTCTTCAATCAAAAGACGGAAGGGGAAGAGCTAATCCATTAGTGGGAGAGGCATGTTCTTTCCCCCCACTCCTGGAAACCAGTGATTTACAAGCCCATGTTCCCTTGCCCATAAAGAATTACTGATCCAATTACATTTGCTTTGCTTTCAGAGATTTCTGTAATTCATTGGCTGTTGATTAATTAACTGTGACGTTAAACTCTACAAATGTAGACGTTAACAAAATATTATGAATTTTAATTTTTTAAACTTAATTAAATGATACATTATAATATTTTAAACATGTCTTCTATTTATTTCATAATCACAAATATATAGATAAATCATTTATTAAAGTAATTACAGTAACTAATAAAATTTTATCTGGAATGGAATTGATGCTCCCAAAACCTCTTCGCCAGAAACGAAATGAAAACACTGCAGAACTATCCCTGCAATACAATCTATACTTTAAATAAATATCTAATGGCGCGCGCGCGCGCGCGCGCGCGTGTGTGTGTGTGTGTGTGTGTGTGTGTGTGTGTGTGTGTGTGTGTGTGTGTGTGTGTGTGTGTGTGTGTGTGTGTGTGTGTGTGTGTGTGTGTGTGTGTGTGTGTGTGTGTGTGTGTGTGTGTGTGTGTGTGTGTGTGTTACTTAATCACGTAAAAACTACTGGACTCATTGAGCTGGGTCCTTTAGAAGGACATTCTGGTCCCTGATTAAAACATAGCCCTATTTTTATTTAGAACTTTTATTCAGGGCACCGCCCCACTGGCCATGAAAACTCTAAAACATGTACTCTATTATATACTTGGCTCAACAGCTGATATTAAACAGCTGATATTAAAAGTGTTTGTAATCACCTCTAAAAATAACTTTTAAACATAATTAAACAGGTGATAGTAAATGTTTGTTGTTATTTATCTCTTAAAGTCAGTTATACTTTACAATGAATGTTACAAACAGAAGCTTTTCCTTCTCTTGGTTTTTCAAGACAATAATCAGTAAGCTATAGCTTGATTTTTTGTTTGATACATAGTTTGATATAGCTATATTTATTGCCATTTAATTTCAGTGAATTAAATTCAACCTAAATACAATTTAAATCAATTCAAATGTACCTCAGCCTCGTACGAAGGATCGGTATTCTGCTAGTATGTTATAACTGATTAGGGTTTGCTGTATTCTTACTCAAACCTTGCTGCACTATCTATGAATATGTGCTCCATTTTTTCTGCGTTTTTGTTCCATTGTTTCAGCGTTCTACTGGAATTTTGAAACATAAAATAACTGTTGCATACTCTCAAGCAAAACGTAAGAAAAAATTAAACTCTACTGAAACCATTCATTGCAGAAACATCCGCTTACAAGTATTAAGTAAAACGAGGTTAATACGATGCAATACAATATTAAGACGAAGTATTAAGACATGGGTACATGTCACAACGTCTTTTATTTCCAGCAATTGTTTTTTTTTTATTTGAATGTCGAAGTTGTTTATTGTAGCTTTAAGGAAATCGAAAATTATGTTTACTTACGTCTGCGAAAACTAGAAAAACATTGATAAAACAGGTGGCCATCACAAACTCTCCGGTAGATAATATGGGGGAATGATGAAACTACGTCAGCGGTACCGTATCCTTTAGTATTCTATCTCACAAATAAGTTCATTTTGACATTAAAACTTGGTTACAAGATATTTACTTATAAAACATTATTAAAACTAATTATTACCCTTTTTATTATTTAAACCTAACCAGACATTATCGTAATTCGTAAATATTGTATTATAATACTCGATCGAGTTAACATAGCAGCCGAACAGAGGAATACCAGCAGTTCAGTAGCAGTAGTTATCATATTTACTTGATCCCTAGTAGTATTCACAAATTTACTAGTAGTAGTCTACGGGCAATGTTTACTGGATCCAGTAGTAGTGCTGCAACTCCTCTTCAGCGGCAATGTTTATCTGGTCTAGCAGTAGTTCACCTATTTACTTGATCAATAGTAGCATATACATATTTACTAGTAGTACCCTACGGGCAATGTTTACCCGGTCTAGCAGTAGTTCACATATTTACTTGATCCCTAGTAGTATTCACATATTTACTAGTAGTAGCCTACGGGCAATGTTTACTCGATCCAGTAGTAGTGCTGCTTCACCTCTTCGGCGGCAATGTTTACCCGGTCTAGTAGTATTCACATATTTACTTGATCACTAGTAGCATATACATATTTACTAGTAGTACCCTACGGGCAATGTTTACTCGATCCAGTAGTAGTACTGCTTCTCCTCTTCGGCGGCAATGTTTACCCGGTCTAATAGTAGTTCACATATTTATTTGATCACTAGTAGCATATACATATTTACTAGTAGTACCCTACGAGCAATGTTTACTCGATCCAGTAGTAGTGCTGCAATTCCTCTTAGGCGGCAATATTTATTCGGTCTAGTCGTGGTTCACATATATTCCGCGGGCAATGTTTACTCGATCCAGTAGTAGTGCTGCAACTCCTCTTAGGCGGCAATGTTTATTCGGTCTAGTGGTGGTTCACATATATTCCGCGGGTAATGTTTACTCAATCCAGTAGTAGTGCTGCAACTCCTCTTAGGCGGCAATGTTTATTCTGTCTAGTGGTGGTTCACATATATTCCGCGGGCAATGTTTACTCGATCCAGTAGTAGTACTCCAACTCCTCCTAGGCGGCAATGTTTATTCGGTCTAGTGGTGGTTCACATATTTTCCACGGGCAATGTTTACTCAATCCAGTAGTAGTGCTGCAACTCCTCTTAGGCGGCAATATTTATTCGGTCTAGTCGTGGTTCACATATATTCCGCGGGCAATGTTTACTCGATCCAGTAGTAGTACTCCAACTCCTCCTAGGCGGCAATGGTTATTCGGTCTAGTGGTGGTTCACATATTTTCCGCGGGCAATGTTTACTCAATCCAATAGTAGTGCTGCAACTCCTCTTAGGCGGCAATGTTTATTCGGTCTAGTGGTGGTTCAGATATGTTCACGGGCAATGTTTACTCAATCCAGTAGTGCTGCAACTCCTCTTAGGCGGCAATGTTTATTCGGTCTAGTGGGTGGTTCACATATTTTCCTCGGGCAATGTTTACGCGATCCAGTAGTAGTGCTGCAACTCCTCTTAGGCGGCAATGTTCATTCGGTCTAGTGGTGGTTCAAATATTTTCGGCGAGCAATGTTTACGCGATCCAGTATTAGTGCTGGTAGTATTCTCCTCTTCGGACGCATTGTTTACTCGGTCTAGTAGCAGTTCACATATTTTCCCTATGTAGTGCCATTGCGTTCTAGTTACAATTTTAAATATATAATAATAAAATTTGTTGTTACAAAATATCTGTACACCTGAACTGTAAATTGCTAGTTTTAAACACTTCTTTTTCGAAAAAAGGTAAACCTCGGGCACTTGCATCTTAGTACAAAATATCTGATTATACGCTATGCAGATAGATTTTATTGGAATTTAATGTAAAAAAATTCGCTCTGGTTTACTTGAGCATCAACCACCATAACACTCATCCCAGCTCTGCGACGCGTCGCACGTTTCGCTAAGCCCCGCTTCTAAATACATCTTTCGCTCTGTTTATTAAACGTGCGCCAACACTAGGAATATAAGGTTTTTAAAGGGTAATCCGTGTTTTAGTTAACGAAACATTCCCAACGAATCGATTGTTAGATTTTCACATTGATATACAGGTAAACGATATGATACATCTGGGAAACACTTCATAGCACAATATCTCTATTTAAACATGCTCGTGTGGTATAAAGGTCATAGTTTCTGATCATAAAAGTATAGTTGAGCGTCAATTTCAACTCCCTACATAAAGAATTCAGGCTCCGAATAACTGTTTTTTAATTGGATTCAAACTTATTTTCGTCGTCGACATTTCACTATTTACACTTGTTCTACAATTTTTAAAACATGGCTACGGTAATTAGTAAAACGTCGATTACATATTTCTAACTAAATTAAAAAATAATTATTGTCCTGAAATGTTTCAGATTTCAGATTATGCATTACTACAACATACAAGATTAATTTCATTATATTTTCTTAATATAACCATCCATCACTTATAAAAGATCGTTAGTAGAATGTTCCCGTAGGCGCCTGCAACATAGATGAATGGGACTTTCAGGGTCTTGGCATTAGAATGGGGCCATCGGCATCAGGCTATTTTGCACGCTTAGTACTAAACCCGAAAAATTGTTTTTGAAAAAAAAAATCCGTTTTATAATTCTAGGTTTGAGTAAATATTTGTATCAAATAAAGATCTATTAGCATTTATCGTGTTTCCATTAAATTCTATAATAAACCCAAAAGCATGTCGCTGTCGAAATATTCCAAAACAGCTGCCACATGATACGGTGGTATCCCCTCTCCGCCATCGCCTCACCAGCGGGGATAACGAAAAACAATCTAATGACGCAGATAAGCCCTGATACGAGGTGCGAGGGATGGGGATTGGGATGAGTCACGAGTCATCCATCACTCTCTACGCTCTACGATGACATTAACAATTACGAGGACTGGACATGACACAGAAGGGCCTTGCTGAACTCGGACCACAATCTGTTCCATTCTCTTGCTACCATTCCCCTAGTTGCCATAAATCCAAGCTGATATGGCTGGATAATTGAAATGTTTGCGCATGCGTACTATCTGCCGCAAATAGCGAAATCCTCATTTGGGTCAGCAAACTGTATTAAAGTTCCAAATCTAGACTTGTCTAAATCCTCCTGGCGTATATTCTAGTTGGACAGATATAAACGAGCGTGAAATTTTTTCTGTTCCAAGGGAAAACGAGCATATAAAAATTATTAAATATAATAATAAATTAAATGTGTAATAATGATTTACTATATTCGTGATTCACGAAAAATAATGTATTACTAATTATTAAATGTATTAAATAATCTACAAATTATTCCATAATATAGGCAATATGAATGTGGTAAAAACAAAAACAAAAATAATAATAAAAAATAACTAGTGTACTGTCTTAAACGTAAATGAATGCACTGCATATCTTAAATGTCTATACATCTGCCTGACCTTCCTTTATATATTACTAGACCATTAATCCTATCGTCATGAAATTTTGGGAAGTTACGCTATCCACACATTTTTCCCAGTTTTTATAATATGTTACGTATTTTTTGTGATCTTCCCGTCTCATAGTGAAATTACGAGCCTTGTAAAGGATCATCAAAATGACGCACAAAGACATGAAATGAATTTAGAGACAATGTAGAGATATTAAATAAAAAGACAAACAAGGTACAAAGGAGTGGTAAAAAAATGTCACAAATTAAAAAAGAAAAAAATAGTTTGAATAAAATTACTGATATTGGGGAGCTTTCATTAATATACATAAATTGTGTTTTTAATAAATTGTGAATTGGTGCCAGAAAATCACAGAAAATATGATTTGGTTTCGTTGTGGTAAAACTGGAAAATATGTATGTGTGTCAGTGTCATGTAGACCCATGTAAAGTTTTAACATGTTCGTGCAAGGAACATGAGTAAAAAGTGAATTTTCTATAAATAATGTAAACGAATTTTTGTATGTAATTGTTTTATAGGGTATCTGAAAATGATCTGCAAAACTTATGCAGGCCAAAACGTAATAAATATTTTTAAAATTCGTAGTCAGTGAAAGGTTTATCAAACATAAAATCTTCGTAAAACTTGAATGATAAGCAGAATCTTACTGGTAGATGTAAATAACCAACTCAAATAAAGAAATAAAATTGAAACTTTGAAACAAATTAATATATTTTGCAATAAAAATAACACAAGTTAAAATAAACTTTTCCATAACGAGTTTCCTTGGCATTACTTTCTTCTGATATTACAATAACGCGTTAAGGGTAAGCTAGAAATGAGCAGCCCTCGAACACCCTCTACCAGCTGTAAAAGAAACTAAAAACGTTGGTCTCAAATGGAAATTGCAACTGGGATGTACGCTAAGGGATTTTCGTCGCGATATCACCAAGGCTAAACTATGCGTTAAAGAAACTATACAATATTGTCGTCGCTAAAAATAAGCCAATATCATGACGCGTTGTATCGCAGAAATGGCAATAACAGGGTGGTTTACACCAGAGGGCGAATCCAGAACTTTATTTACTTAAAGCTGTTCCCTGGAGATTATAAAAAATAAAAATTAAGTTTTGGAGCCTTTTCACTACCAGGGTATACAGTAGTTGTTACGTTAAAAACTCCATTGCACACCCTACCCATTGAAAAATTATATAAATTCTGACTTTCAGGAAGAGCAAGACTACTCTTTTTAGGAGTAAATTTTACTTTTCAAATTTCATTGGTAGGATAACTTCAAATACTTTTCTCAGTATACTAAAACTATCTGAAATATGTGCTCATACTAACTTATTTTGGAATATGAGATTGTCTGTTCCCAGAAGATATTGTGTCCAAACTTCGACTAACTAATTTGTTTATTTCGTGACGTCCTAAACTCAAAACTGTATCTGAGAACTATTTATTGTTTCGTTAAAACCTAATTTCAAACATAGTCATTATGAATCGATTGACTTATATAAAGAACTATTTACGTTATTTGGCAAAAAAAATCTTATCTTCCTTTGGTCTATAAAACCTAAAATAAGTGAGAGGGGTCCGACCGGAAGAATCAATGGCCCATCCTGCCTGGATTCGCACTTTGTTTACACCATACATATGTTATTGAGGAGCATAAGGTGACAGCAAGAAACCGGGCGGTTTGGGGAGGGGGGTACGCAAATATCATTTTAGGAAGAATATCTCAAACAGAACCAAGCAAAATAATATGTTATCCGAGATTGTGAAAAAGCATTTGTCTTAAAGGTCACATTAAATTATAATTCACTTACAAAATGTTTCATTTGGTGGCCACAAACAAATAATAGTTGGGATTGAACTTTACAAATTAAAAACGTGCACACTCACGACAGTAATAGATGGCAACTATGAGCCTAGATAATTGTGAATGGGATGTTCGGGCATGTTGTGTGCTGAACTCGTATCGACTCAATTGTCCTAGGTTAATAACTAGGCCTGTTGATTGCAATATATACCGCTCTAGCTGAAGGTAGTTCTTGTCCTGGCTCGTATCGACTCAATTGTCCTAGGTTAATAACTAGGCCTGTTGATTGCAATATATACCGCTCTAGCTGAAGGTAGTTCTTGTCCTGGCTCGTATCGACTCAATTGTCCTAGGTTAATAACTAGGCCTGTTGATTGCAATATATACCGCTCTAGCTGAAGGCAGTTCTTGTCCTGGCTCGTATCGACTCAATTGTCCTAGGTTAATAACTAGGCCTGTTGATTGCAATATATACCGCTCTAGCTGAAGGTAGTTCTTGTCCTGGCTAGTATCGACTCAATTGTACTAGGTTAATAACTAGGCCTGTTGATTGCAATATATACCGCTCTAGCTGAAGGCAGTTCTTGTCCTGGCTCGTATCGACTCAATTGTCCTAATTTAATAACTAGGCTTGTTGATTGCAATATATACCGCTCTAGCTGAAGGCAGTTCTTGTCCTGGCTCGTATCCACTCAATTGTCCTAGGTTAATAACTAGGCCTGTTGATTGCAATATACACCGCTCAACTGAAGGCAGTTCTTGTCCTGGAAATCCTCAGTAGCTGTAGTTATAAGACCTACGTAAATAATGCGGAAATTGGTAACATCATAGAGTGATCTATGTTCGCACAACTGAGTACGGGGAGGAGGGTATGTTTGTTTTATTTCCCTTTAAGGAGAAAAGAGGCAAATTTTATGACTAAAAGAAAACATTCTTACTTTTCTCCTTCGCGCACAAGAAAATGTATTCACATGTAGAGAACAATACTGGATGGATGTGGTAATCAAGGGAACTGAACATGTACTGAAAGCCTAACGGAATTCTATTTCAGATTATTCTTCTTTACACTTGTGTAGTTGTAAAACATATGCCCCCTTATGAGGTTTACATGGAGGTGGGGGGGGGGAGGAAGGAGCATAGCGGGGAACGCGCTGTACAGGAGCCTTTGTTATTGAAGACCTTATGTTTGTTACTGTTAATATATTTGTTTGGTTATTGTATCTTTTATAGGTAAAAAGATACCTAAGTTCCAGTACAGAGTGTTCCCTTCTCCCCCCCCCCCCGGTATCTTGACAACGTGGGGGGCGAGATACGGTATTACAACCACCAAAGTGCCCAGAAAAATAATCTGAAATAAAATTGCGTTACGATTACATTGCATGCTCAACCCCCGTTAGATCCTGTACTAAGTGGTGAAAGAAACAGTGGTTGCGACGAACCGTTATGACTAGCAGCGCAGTTCCACGAATACCACTGAACACCAACATTTTAAATACCAAGTGTGCCACTGCGCATCATCTGACCAAGTACCTTGCTATGTCTCGATACTTGTTTTATACTTGCCTTTAATTCTTTATGATTTATAATACATTGCTCTTCTGAATTTGTTTTTGAAAAATGACTTTTTAAAATTGTATTTAATATATAATATATTCAAAATAAGCATTAACGTCCCAGTAGTCCAGAGTATGACTATTTTAATAGACGTACAAGTATTAATTAAGCAAGGGATAGTCAAAACACTATTACATTCGTACTTACACAAGTTGTCTAACATACATTTTAAAAAACAAGAAAATATTTTAGGAGGGATAAAATTATTGTAAATGCCGCAAACTACAAATAGTTGTTAACATTTTTGTTAATGTAGGATAATATCAATTTACATGACGAACTAAACTGCAATGACTACTATGTCATATTACATTAAAATAATAGTTAGGCCTATATAACAAACTGCAAAAAACCCAGCTTTCACAGGTTTGGTTAAGGTAAAACCATGTAAAATATAATTAATTTTCTAACGTACATAACTAACTCGCTGGTGAAGTGAAGCGGTGACTTCCATTTTCCTGTCTTGCAAAAACGTACGCGATGTTTAAAGAAATCATGGTTAGATTACGTCATGAAACTTATGTTAACATTTTTCAGGACCTATCTCCAGCGATTATTTTGTAATGATATTGTATTAGGGGATAGCTATACTGGCTGAGTTGAACAAATATCACAATCTAACCATTATCTATGGTTTGTGACACATAAAATAAGACTTTCTCTGTTCAGAATGTCATTTAAATAACGTTATATAATTTTTTATGGTCTTTTACGTTTCTGTTAGGATTTATATTATTATTTTGAGTATCATACTTATCTGCCTTTCCAAGCATTGTCACATTATTCGTTGACGCGTTTCGGAGTACCTCCATCATCAGTCAAAAAAAAAAGGTTCTGACTGATGGATGTTGTCCGAAACGAAACAGCTGTGGCAATGTTACGAATGCTAGATAATAATGATAATATATATATATATATATATATATATATATATATATATATATATATATATATATATATATATATATATATATATATAATATTATATTATATATATTTTATAACATAAAGTACGAGGCTTTAAAGTAAATTCAGTTAGTAGCAAAAATAATTATCTGTAGGATTAAGCAAAGAAAGACACAAATAGTTTTGTAAAGTGCCGACAAAGCAGGTACCATTTCATTATCATTCTCCAGGAAAGCTATAAACTGTGCCGGCAATGACAATAGAAGGGTCCACAATATTAAGACGGAAAATCCACTGGCCGATATAACCTGGGAAAATAACTCGATACCGATAAGCTAGGCTAATTGTGGAACTGTGGGAAACTACAAGGAACATATTGGTAGAGGGAGGATTACGGATTTTCAATAAAAATTAAATGATCAAAAAAGTTAAAAAAAGTTGGAAGGGAACTCCAGAAGAAGGCAGACGGATCGGTGGGGACAAAAGATGGCAGTGTTGTAAAAAGAGTAATTTGTTAAATTATATAAGTAAAATTTTAAAAAAAAGTGCGACGTAAAAGTTTTTTTTAAGTATTAAGAAAGTAAGTTTTTTTGTGTCAAGTGTAAGTGCAGAAGGTAACAAAGGCCAAGATTCCATGAGCTCTACAGAACTATAAGTATTAATTGGATATAAGTGTAGCCAACAGAATTTATATTTTATTAAAGTTCAGAACAAAATTTAATTTCATTTCAATTTATCAAAATTAATCTAGTTTCACCATTTCTAATTTAAGAAGCTAAGTTCCCGTAATAGCGACCCGAGAGCAACTATAAAATTTTAATACTGAATTTATTATCTTTGTTATGTTAATTTATTAGAAATCTAAAGCCTCAAAGTACACTTTTTATAATTGTAATGTTAGTTAAGATATCAATCCTGTCACTGCAAAATATTAATATAAATTTGGTATAATGTGTAAAGAAATAAATGCGTGATGTTTAAAATTTATAAGATTGTTATTTTTTATAAACCTGAAGGTGTGACATTAGATAGGTAAGGTAAATAAATAACATTAAAAATAAATTATAATTATAACAAAAGTTGTTATAACTATATGAAGCAACTGTGGCGTAATGTTTATTTTTAAATAAATAAAACCTCTAAACCACAAATAACATTTTATTTAAACCTTATGTACATTTCGATTGCCCAGCAATCATCTTCAGAGGTATTTAAAAAATACAACTCTTGTATTTTTTAAATACCTCTGAAGATGATTGCTGGGCAATCGAAATGTACATAAGGTTTAAATAAAATGTTATTTGTGGTTTAGAGGTTTTATTTATTTAAAAATAAAAGTTGTTATAATAAATATATATATATATATATATATATATATACACGAAAAAATTGGGCTCGAAACAGTTTTTGTTCAGAATTATCAGAACTTTATGCTAAGTGGGGGTGCTAAGAACCAGAATGAAGCCACACATTTATTCTGATAGAAAAATTATGAAAATCACAAACTTCCGTTTTAAATAAATCTACCCTGATGTAGCAAGATTACAAATTCGTTCATCAATAATTGATAATTTACTGATTTATAAAACCCATTACGAAAATAGAATTAATACTTGAAAAATTTACAATTTCTAAATCATTCATTGTAAAACACTTCTTTGTTAAAACACTGAAAACGTATTCATGTAGCAACCCGAAATTAACATCATTTTATAAACACGTGACAACCTTCACGTGATTGAATATTCACGTAATTAAACATTAGGAGACATCGTTTTGGCGTTACGTAAAATGTTTTTAAATGTTGTGCTTTTATGTACAGTACATTTATACAGCACATACATTTCTTAAAAATAAAACACAGAAAGCCAATGTAAAGCAGAACGATTGACTGTGGTGAACGATCCATTTATTCTGAACAAAAACCCTTTTAAAGAAACTGTCGCGTGCTTCACCTCCCTCTACAGTCCGCCACGCCTTGAAACCATTTCCAACTGTCTGTTCTGATTTTTAGTTAGAGAACAGGAACCTGTCAAAACGTTATTGGAAAACAAATTAAAATACCATCTGACAAGCAGAAAATACGAAACAAGAAAATACGGAGGAAAATTCTAGGAATGCGAAATACACTTGAATTATTCCAAGCCAAAACAATATTAATACTTTTCTATGTCTATTAGGAAGTGTTAGAGCAAGATACTTTCTTTAGATTATAAGCAAACAAAAAACTAGCAAATCTCAGTTCCAACAAATGTTAATACTGTAAAGAATCTTCTTGTAAACAGATTTCTATTTCTATTAAAGGTCTAACAGCTTGTTACTTGTCTTACAGATTGTCTGTAAATATACATCTATTAATTTTACTAACATCGCATTTTTCTACTTCTATTAAATGTCTAACAATAGCTTGTTATTTGTCTTACAATTGTCTGGAAATTTACAATATCTATTAATTTTACTAATATCGCATTTTTCTACTTCTATTAAATGTCTAACATTAGCTTGTTATTCGTCTTACTGATTGCCTGGAAATGTTATAATATATAGTAATTTTACTAACATCGCAATTTTTACTTCTAATAAATGTCTAACAATAGCTTGTACTGATTATCTGGAAATGTTACCATATCTAATAATTTCTCATTTTTTTACTTCTATTAAATGTCTAACAATAGCTTACTTGTCACAGATTGTCTGGAAATTTACAATCTCTATTAATTTTACTAACATCGTACTTTTCTACTTCTATTATGTCTAACAATAGCTTGTTATTCGACTCACTGATTGCCTGGAAATGTTACCACATCTATTAACTTTACTAACATCGCATTTTTTTACTTCTATTAAATGTCTAACAATAGATTTTTATTCGTGTTACTGATTACCTGGAAATGTTACCATATCTAGTAATTTTACTAACATCGTACTTTTCTACATCTATTATGTTTAGAAATATCGCATTTTTCTACTTCCATTTAATGTCTAACAATAGCTTGTTATTCGTCTCACTGATTGCCTGAAAATGTTATAATATACTTTACTAATATTGCATGTTTCTACTTTTATTAAATATCTAACAATAGCTTGTTATTCGTCTCACTGGTTGCCTAAAAATGTTGCATTACCTATTAATCTACTTCCATTAAATATCTAGCAATAGCTTGTTATTCGTCTCACTGATTGCCTAAAAATGTTATAATAAACAGTAATTTTACTTATATTGCATGTTTCTACTTTTATTAAATGTCTAACAATAGCTTCTTATTCATCTTACTAATTGCCTGGAAATGTTACCATATTCTAGTAGTTATACTAATATCGTATTTTTCTACTTCCATTTAATGTCTAACAATAGCTTGTTATTCGTCTCACTGATTGCCTGGAAATGTTATAATATATAGTAATTTTACTAATATTGCATGTTTCTACTTTTATTAAATATCTAACAATAGCTTCTTATTCATCTTACAAATTGCCTGGAAATGTTACCATATTCTAGTAATTATACCAATATCGTATTGTTCTCCATCCATTTAATGTCTAATTATAGCTTGTTACTCGTCTTGCTGATCACCTGGAAATGTTATAATATTTAGCAATTTTACTAATATTACATGTTTCAACTTTTATTAAATATCTAACAATAGCTTGTTATTCGTCTTACTGATTGCCTAAAAATGTTGCATTACCTATTAATCTACTTCCATTAAATGTCTAGCAATAGCTTGTTATTCGTCTCACTGATTGCCTAAAAATGTTATAATATATAGTAATTTTACTTATATTGCATCTTTCTACTTTTATTAAATGTCTAACAATAGCTTCTTATTCATCTTACTAATTGCCTGGAAATGTTACCATATTCTAGTAGTTATACTAATATCGTATTTTTCTACTTCCATTTAATGTCTAACAATAGCTTGTTATTCGTCTCACTGATTGCCTGGAAATGTTATGATATATAGTAATTTTACTTATATTGCATGTTTCTACTTTTATTAAATAGCTTCTTATTCATCTTACTAATTGCCTGGAAATGTTACCATATTCTAGTAATTATAACAAAATATCGTATTGTTCTACTTCCATTTAATGTCTAATTATAGCTTGTTACTCGTCTTGCTGATCACCTGGAAATGTTATAATATTTAGCAATTTTACTAATATTACATGTTTCAACTTTTATTAAATATCTAACAATAGCTTGTTATTCGTCTTACTGATTGCCTAAAAATGTTGCATTACCTATTAATCTACTTCCGTTAAATGTCTAGCAATAGCTTGTTATTCGTCTCACTGATTGCCTAAAAATGTTATAATAAACAGTAATTTTACTTATATTGCATGTTTCTACTTTTATTAAATGTCTAACAATAGCTTCTTATTCATCTTACTAATTGCCTGGAAATGTTACCATATTCTAGTAGTTATACTAATATCGTATTTTTCTACTTCCATTTAATGTCTAACAATAGCTTGTTATTCGTCTCACTGATTGCCTGGAAATGTTATAATATATAGTAATTTTACTTATATTGCATGTTTCTAAATTTATTTAATGTCTAACAATAGCTTGGTATTCATTTCACTTGTCGCCTACCAATGAAATGTTGCATTACAAGTAATTTTACTAATATATTTTTTTGTTTTCTACTACTATCACATGTCCAACAATAGCTATTATTTGTCAGAAATATCTTTCACATTGTAAATAAAAGGAAGGCATAAAAAAGTATTTAGTAGAACATTTTAGTCTAGAGAAGAAGTGCTAGTGCTCTTCTAGCAGTGTGCTAGAAGTGCTAGTGTTCTTCAAATATAAATATCTTGAAAATTAAATTCTGTATTTTTAATACATTGGAACAAAATTAAATAACAGTAACACTTCAAAAAGTAGACAAAAATACATTAGGCAGAACTAAACGTATAAACTAAAGACATTCTTAACAGAAACAATCAGCTGACTGAAATGCAATACACAATATTAGTTCATGAAAATGATTGGCATTAGAAGTTTTTTATTAAATAACAACTGATATCAAAGTATAGGGTAACAAGAGAAATTATGTCCAAGTTGAAAAAAAATACCTATTCAAAAATTCAATGGTTATTATTTTTTATCAAGTATGTTATCGGCTATAATAAATACTCTGTAAATAAAATAATATGTCTAAACGTCACTTGGAACATTCAATTAGGCATTTTATAATAACTCGGAGTAGCTGTGGTTTAATTTTGATTTTATAAGTGATTATAACCTCTTAAACCACAAAAACCTTTTACTGAAGACAATTGTTTTGCAATCGAAATGTACATCGGGACATAAATAGAAAGTTTTTGTAGTTAAAGATGTTTTACTTATTTATAAGTAGGCATTCAGGATTGCCATCCAAAAACTTTTGATTTCGTAGCCATTTTGAAACAAAAACACACTTCTAGTCTGCAAGTCAAAAATGCAGAAAAAGAATGACGATCTGTGGAACTTAAAGGTGTAAAATATAAAACTACACTCGCTAAATTAAAGCTGCTGCTAATTAGCAGTCAGTAATGCAACACCTTACTCCGCGTCTAAAATATGCAACCTGAGAATAATAATTCCTCAGGCAGTGTTGAAACGTTGGCACATGTTTGATATTGTCATACGCCGGCAGACTTTAATATAAAGGAGGAAATGAACACGTGTAAAATAAAAGGGCTTATACAACAAGCTATACGTGTCAAAGTATTATTTCCTACGTGCCGGGCTTCACGGGACGCTGAGTAGAAATATCTCCCTCTGAGGATTAACTTGTTTGCGTTGCCAATAGAGATCTCGTTGTGCAGTTTTATATGTCACGTTCGTGATTGCATAATGTTTAATGTAGACTTTATATATTACTATTTTATCACGTTCATTCAACAAAACTATTAAAATGGAAGAAATAACAGAAAATGATAGTAGGCATACTGTAGGTGTTTTAAATCTTACCCATCAACTGGTGCATAGTGTTTCTTTTTATATTCAGTATGCGAGAGTGTGTGTGTGTCGCGCGCGTGTAAGTGTGCGCGCAGGTAGGAGTGTAAATTTTAATAGGAATAAAAACAAACTGTTTTAAACCTTGTAACGTCACTGCCGTCGGAGGATTTAATATAGCGGGAACTCATAGATATTATGTTAAAATAGCATTTAGCATAATTAACTGACCTAAAATCCTCCACGAGCCGAGGACAGTGCGTTCAAATATATCTATAATTACTAACAAATATAAAAGGAACAATAAATAAGTCGTTTACCTGTTGCAAGTCGTTACTAGGACTTAAGAGTTACCACTCACTGGTTTCTTTGGGAAGATAGCATGCCGCTGGATGGCCGTTGGGGCCCTAGGAAGACCTGTTCCCTCTCGACTGCCTTATTGCAGGCTTTATCCACGATTGCTTCATTTAATTTTAAAACTATACCGGAAATATCAAACTTTGCCCGCACAGCTGTTTTACGATCGGTCGGGTGTCGGTCTCTCGTGGCAACAATTAGAATTATTTACTAACGGGGCTAGTTTGGCGGTAAAATATAAAAATTACGTTACAACCTATAGCACATATTAAAAAATAATTTTATTCTGATCTAAGAAATGCATCATGAATATGTTTAAAAGTTTGACGAAAAAGCAATAACATTACGAATACATACCATAATTCTAAATGGACAAGCAAAACGGGGATCTAATTAAATAAAGTAAGTAAAATTAGCGCATTACCACAAATATTTTACATTCAACGGAAATCACTATTAGCGACATAGAAGATTGAAAGAGCCAGGAATATTATTTACAATAATAAAAGTCATATAAAGAACGAGTGTTTAAAATAACACCAAATCAATTACATTTAAGTCCGAGGCAAAAGCAATAACTGTGTAACCTACCTCATTTTCTAAAACTGAAATGAAAAACACAAGACAATATAATCAGAAAAAAGTGTTTGAATACTGTAGAACCTTAAACTAAACTAATAAATAAAAAAATTTACTTTCTCAGGGTTACAACGCATGGCAATTACAATAGTTCAAAAAAGAAGTATATTGGTTCGTTCTGAAATCCTTTAATAAAATCGAGATTTAGATATTTTTCTCTTTGGTATAATATATAAAGACATATTATGCGTTATTATTTTTCAACATAAAGACATTTGCTAATTTGCTGTTACGATTATAGGCTACCTATCGTTTATTGAACTGTAAACGCTCTATAAACCGGCCCTCCAGTAATCCGACGCAAGGACGGAATATGTAAACATAAGTTGTAGATATTCCATTGCATGTCGATGTCAGTGACCGTGTGATCTCCAGTAACTAATCTGGTTCTAGTTTTATAGCTCGTGATACACAAAATATTTCGACTCTCTATGTCGTTGAAGTAGCTATGCACTGTTATTGAAGAGCAAGTAAACTATCGTAAAAAAACATTTGTTAGTACAGAGCAGTGCATTCATTCTCGTTTTATCATTTCAAGTACAGGACATGACTATTCTTCTATTCTTTATTTTTGCACAACGCACATTAATATTGTTTAATATACATTGTGATTTCAGTGGACTCTCCAGTAGTCCAGCGTTTCTAATAATCCAGCAGTATCCCAGCCCTATGTCAGCTGGATTAGTGAGAGTCTACTGTACTTATGTAAAACATTTAAACATTCTAAGGACAAGCCCGTGAGTTTCAATGATATTTACGTACCGTCTAATCAACATGTGAAGCTTGGACAGACAGATACAGAAGTAGACGGCTCATCACGTGCGACGATATATTTATCTGCAATAAACGATCTCCAGCAGGAATTTAATAACATTAGGAACGGGCGCAAGACGCCCACTGGAGACACAGTTGCAATTAAAACTTACTTTCTTTGCTCTCACGTCGCCAGATCGTTACAAAAGCCATTTGGACTTGACTTCGTCTCAACTGTATTTTTTTCTTCTACTCTTTAATTTCATAATATTATTTCTGTTATTTTTACATTTTTTTACATAACTGTTTTAAGTTTTGTTTCATTACAAAAGAAATTCCAAGCGCTGATAATAATATTGTCAGTAATACTGAAATACTGTGTTTAAATATCTAAAATATTTTCTTCCTATCATAGAGAATCTTTATACTTGGAGACATACACTTACAATAATAAATATTGAATGCAAATATATACAAAAATAATAATTCCAGAGAAAATAAATGTTACTGTAACTTGTCTTTAATTGTGAAAAAATATATATTTTAATGTTCGGTGATGTAAGCAGTAACCATAAACGTTTGTTTGATATTATTAACAATATTATTTAGTTTATAATGATTTGTACCATTTATAATTTTAAAAAATACTTGGTTTGAGTCTAAAACAAAAAGCAACAGGGAATAATTTTTTTTTAAATGTTTTCATAACATTGCATTCTGTCCACTGTTTGGACAATGAGTAGGTTATTTGTAATCCAACCAGACCACTGTTTTAACTGCATCCCTTCGGTTCCTACTGACTACACACACTAAAAAACTGTAGTTCTGTACTCGAGTTCTTGACGTCATTGCACTGCGCTACAGTATGAGCATGGTCCTCTCTGTCGTGGGTATAGACTACTTACAGATGGTATGTCCGATAGTAACAAGCCAAGGGTCTTGGTGGATGTTACTATTCTTGGCGAAGTAAGAAGAATCTGTGATGTTTCTTAGATCAGTCTTCTAGCAACGTTCAATTGACATTTTGCTGTTTTCACTAGTACAACCCCAACCAAAGGTTGTAAGCTATGACTTCAAACAGGATTTTAAAAAATTTGGTTGTAAAATATTATTTTGATATGAAAGGAGGTGACGTCTATACAAAAAGCATTTTTTTTATAATTTCTTCTAAAATCTAATGTTTTCTTTTAATCTGTTGCTCTTCGCGCAGAAATAAAACACTTACAACTATCAGTTGATAAGTCAAATAATAAAATGAAATATAAAATAGATGGAAAAAAAGGCAGAACAGCATGATATACAACAATGAGGAACCTGATGTAGGAAGCAAATACGACGTGTAGAAAAGACAGTGGAAGAGAGAATGTGGGTAGGAAGGACAGAAGCACAATATCTCATCAGACTGCTGATCCCTCTATTCTTCTGATCCATGTCTCCTAACCGGTGATATTAAATATTATCTCCAAACCTAAAAGAATTGTTTTTAGTTATTAAAAATTCCTCTAAGCACTTTATTGCTTTATTTTGTGTTCTTGTGTTTTCATTTGTTTTTCTACTTAAAGTAGTATTTACAAATCCTTTCATTTTAAAACACCTCAGTTATTCAATTCAGGTGATTATAGTATTTATAATATACTCCTACAGGGTTCATATTATTTTAAACTATTTAGAAAGAAATATCTGTTTTGTAAAAAAAAAAAAAACAAATCTTTTAACAAGCTTCTATATAATGTTCCTAAACATTTACTTCCAACAAATACCTTCTGCGCAGAATCTGTCGGAACATATATACGTAGCGTTTCGTCCGAAATATGCAAGCTCCAACCG